>CM050167.1:222156630-222756630 GCA_027410445.1 Discoglossus pictus
TCTAATGTAACCATTTGCATGCAGAACATGCAACGGATTAATGAAGAAAGACATAAAAAAAAAAAGAAAAATGTGTTTTCAAAACAGTCAGTAATCACATCTTTTATGAAAAAGACACTTTAGGGAGATTTTTCTTAAGTGCTCAGTATAGAGAAGAAAGTTGAATGCAAGGTCACAGTTTTCAGTAACTGTCACTAAAACAGGAAACTTCAAAGATACCATAAATAAACACTGCAACAAGTTAAAGGGAGATGGTCAACAACGGTTTATTTAGCATATAAAAAAAAGAGTACACTATTATCATAACTTATTTGCCATTTTTTTTTTTGCATGAAAAAATATTAAGTAGAACCTGTTTAAACATCATTGAAACAAACAGGAGAGCAAACTTTAGACTACAGATCTACAGGCCTAACATAATAAGTAGAAGAACTTAAGCTAGTGGTAAGGACACTTGCCGATAAAGAAATCTTTTCTTATTTAATAAACAAAAATATTTTAGTATGAACAGTGTAAACTTCCACTTGAAAAAAAAAAACTTCTTATTAAAATAAACCCTCAATTATTCTATTGTAATAAGAACTAGTTTCTCACCTTCCATCATCTTTTGAGCTTCATATGGTTCCATATAGCCATCATTTTCAGAAACTTTCTCTGGTGCATTCTGACTGCCTGGTACTTCTTTAGCATCAAAGGGGTCTGCATAGTCTTCAAGAATGATAACCTGTTAGTAAAAAGAATCAAATTTACTTTAATGTTTTTTTTTTTAAATTGGTGAGTAAGTTGTAGTTTCAACATACCGTATATACTAGAGTATAAGCCGACCCGAGTATAAGCCGAGGCACCTAATTTTACCACAAAAAACGGTGAAAACTTATTGACTTGAGTATAAGCCGAGGGTGCAAAAGAGGGTCCTCCTCCCTGATCATCCTCCTCCTTCCCCCTCCTTCCCCCCTTATCTTCTTTCCCCCATAACCTACTCCTTACTGCACCCTCTCCAATTCCTATACCACTTTCTCCTTACTTGCTACTATGCTCCGATGAGCTGATGCTGATCCTGATGCCGCAGCACGTCTTCCGTACCGGCATATGCTAATGACGTGACGCGCATGCTGTGGCGTCAGGATCGGCATCAGCTCATCAGAGCATAGTAGCAAGTAAGGAGAGAGGGGGATAGGGATTGGAGAGGGTGCAGTAAGGAGGAGGTTATGGGGGGAAGAAGATGATGATAAGGAGGGGGGAAGGAGGAGGATGGTAAGGGGGGAGAAGGAGAAGGATGGTAAGGGGGGAGAAGGAGGAGGATGGTAAGGGGGGAGAAGGAGGAGGATGGTAAGGGGGAGGAGCAGGATGACAAGGGGGAGGAGCAGGATGACAAGGGGGAGGAGCAGGATGACAAGGGGGGAGGAGCAGGATGACAAGGGGGGAGGAGGAGGATGATAAGGGGGGAGGAGGAGGATGATAAGGGGGGAGGAGGAGGATGATAAGGGGGGAGGAGGAGGATGATAAGGGGGGAGGAGGAGGATGATAAGGGGGGAGGAGGAGGATGATAAGGGGGGAGGAGGAGGAGGATGATAAGGGGGGAGGAGGAGGAGGATGATAAGGGGGGAGGAGGAGGAGGATGATAAGGGGGGAGGAGGAGGAGGATGATAAGGGGGGAGGAGGAGGAGGATGATAAGGGGGGAGGAGGAGGAGGATGATAAGGGGGGAGGAGGAGGAGGATGATAAGGGGGGAGGAGGAGGAGGATGATAAGGGGGGAGGAGGAGGAGGATGATAAGGGGGGAGGAGGAGGATGATACGGGGGGGAGGAGGAGGATGATACGGGGGGGAGGAGGAGGATGATACGGGGGGGAAGGAGGAGGATGATACGGGGGGGAAGGAGGAGGATGATACGGGGGGAAGGAGGAGGATGATACGGGTGAAGGAGGAGGATGATACGGGTGAAGGAGGAGGATGATACGGGGGGGAAGGAGGAGGATGATACGGGAGGGAAGGAGGAGGATGATACGGGAGGGAAGGAGGAGGATGATACGGGAGGGAAGGAGGAGGATGATACGGGGGGGGGAAGGAGGAGGATGATACGGGGGGGGGGAAGGAGGAGGATGATACGGGGGGGGGGAAGGAGGAGGATGATACGGGGGGAAGGAGGAGGAGGATGATACGGGGGGGGGAAGGAGGAGGAGGATGATACGGGAGGGAAGGAGGAGGATGATACGGGAGGGAAGGAGGAGGATGATACGGGGGGGGGGAGGAGGAGGATGATACGGGGGGGGGGAAGGAGGAGGATGATACGGGGGGGGGGGAAGGAGGAGGATGATACGGGGGGAAGGAGGAGGAGGATGATACGGGGGGGGGAAGGAGGAGGAGGATGATACGGGGGGGGAAGGAGGAGGAGGATGATACAGGGGGGGAAGGAGGAGGAGGATGATACGGGGGGAAGGAGGAGGAGGATGATACGGGGGGAAGGAGGAGGAGGATGATACGGGGGGAAGGAGGAGGATGATACAGGGAAGAAGGGGGAGGATGATACGGGGAAGAAGGAGGAGGATGATACGGGGAAGAAGGAGGAGGATGATACGAGCGGGGGAGAAGGAGGAGGATGATACGGGGGGGGGAGGAGGAGGATGATACGGGGGGGGAAGGAGGAGGATGATACGGGGGGGGGAAGGAGGAGGATGATACAGGTTTTTTTTTTTTTTTTACTCCAGTATAAGCCGAGGTGGGCTTTTTCAGCATAAAAAAAAATGTGCTGAAAAAGTCGGTTTATGCTCGAGTATATGTGGTACATAAAAAAATAATAATAATATCACTATTATTACTATTATTATTAGTGATAATGTGTTCATTGTATTCTCTCAGGATATTAGTTAAGACAATATGTCACAATCAGAGAAGAATAGGCCTGCTACATGTATATCAGCAAAAATAGTTTTTTTTTTTATTTGTAATTTTCATATTGGAACAAGGAACTTACACCATAAAAATACATCATAAAGATTGTATTTTCTGCTGTTGCAACCGCTATATCTAATCTTTAAAGAAAATCGTACTATAATGAAGACATATGAAGAAAGTTCTTCATCACAGTAAACTTAGTGATTATTGAACACAAATGGACAAGTCAATGCTCATGCCACTAATCACAAGCTGTCTCTCTTTTGTTAAAAGCACAGACTGAACGGTTTACAGAACTGCTACATATTTTGTTGTGTTTCTTACATGTATTATTATAGTTACCCCGAAACAAATGTAAAGTCCCACTTTCCAATTTAGGAGATAGGTTTTAAGAATGTACTACTCTACTCTGAATATAATGTGAAGGGCCAGTTGTGTAAACTTTGGAAAAGAATAAAAACAATATAAACACTATAGCAGAAGTCAGTCTTTTATCTTGTAAATGAAAAAAATACCCCCCAAAAATCTAAATACCTAAACATAATTTTTCTATGGAGCCACTTCATTACAAAGCAAAAACAATTTTAACACATAGCAAAAGAATGGGGAGCACAAAGCACCTTACAAAATTGAAAACCCGCAAACTAGAAAGTGAATGAAAAATGTATATATTGAGAGGAGTACAATGGTTTGCCATTTCAAGACCGGCACCTTCTTTTGTACAGGACCAGACAGAACTACAACAGGATGTTTATACACCGTTAGTAAGACAAATGAAATTAAACATCTGGGTTTTTCAATGGACTGATAACCATAAAACATGCCTTCCATATCTTAATTTCGCTTGCACGCATGATTTGGATCTTGGCGAGTTATGTTTAAAATCAGTTGAGCACACCTGTCCCTATAATGGAGCAATAAGTGACTTTCCTGCTCACTACGCTGAGATCAACTATACTTCATGGTGGCAAAACATGGATCTGAGGTTATCGGTTTCTTCTGCTCTAGGGAGATTTTGCAGAGATTTCATTAACTGACTGTGATTTTAGCAGAGCCTGAGTTAACATACTTCAGGTCATTTCTGTTTATTGGGCAGGTAAACCGAGTACTGACCTTGTTTGTTCTTTGACTTGGTGTTTAAAATAATGTATGTACATGATTACATGAAAAGTTGGGGTATACTTTGCAAAGTCTCGGGGTATCCATCTGGACACATCCCATCAAAATACTGTATTATGTTAGTCCACAGTATAGAGGAGTAAACTGGAGAACTGGAATCAAGAGCTTATGAAATAGTCCACTGACATTATATAAAGCAGCAGAAAAAAATGCATTAAAATGGTCAAAATACTTAGCAATCAGGCAAGTAATTAACGTTAAATGTCAAGCTTTCGCACCAAAACCATTTTCTTTAAAGCATGAACATTAACTACTTGAAAGAAATTAGATGATTACTTTGAGGTATAAAATTGATTTGGATCATATTTCAAATGAAGGAGAAACAAAAATAATTTACTTTAGGAATACAAAGATGATATTTTAACGTACCTTTTGCTTAGCATGAGTTTGGAATAGTCACAAATCGGGTATTTCATTTGTAGCATTGGCATCCATTTTATACATAAATGCCTTACATAATTCAAATACAAGCCTGATAAATAGTCCACATATATAAAATGGATTGTCATCTTTTGACGTTCTAAATCATTTAATTGAATCGAATTTAATGAGCAGCAAGTTACATGGCCACCACAAGCTGTAAATAAAATGATGCACTCAGGTGCAGGTAGTGGCAATCCCTAAACACAAACAGAGCGGCCAATCATTGTGCAGTTTTGCATCATTAGCATTTAGTGTAGCCTTTAATTCAGTGCCAAACACAGTGAATGACATCCACCTTAGAGATCAGAACTAATTGGAAACCTGTTCAAATCACTGCCGTTTCACAAAAATGCACTCTATAATGCTTTGGAAAGCTCTCCTCATCCAAACTTGGCAAGCGAACTGTAGATCCTTAAAAAACCTCAAGAGTCTAAAATCCATTATATTGAATGTAAATGTTAATGTCTTTCAGACTAATATTCACAGTCAGTAAAAGCATTAACCAGAATGCAGAGCTTTCCAGAAAACAGAAATGCAGAGCATTTTGTAATAAAAAGGTTTCATTCACTCACACGCATATGATTGCTTAGTTGTAAATCTTCTTACTAAATGTGATCAGCCTTGGTGTTTCAGTATAGTAAAGTCACAATGACCAGTATGGAATGGTGTAATATCATACCTCCCAACATTCTGGGCTATTAGGTAGTGTTACCGACACTTTGTCAGTACTATACGCTTATGCCCTTACATGCTTGCTAGAGTAGTTACAAGTAATTACAACTCATTTAACACAGCCTGATTCAAAGATTCTACACCCGATTCTAATTAATATTCATTATGTTCCGTGCGGTATAGAGCTCACTTTTTATTCAGGCAGAGGCAATACACTGAAATCGCATTCAATTGATCTTAACTCCATTCATTCTACATCAATTTTAAAAAATAAAACACGTTGTTAGTATGCCTTTTCATCTCTTATTGTATCAAATGGTGCAGAGCACATATGGGGGACTTTTGTGGTCCTTTAAAAGGACCACTGCCGTTCAAGAATAATAATAAATAATAAAAAAGACATTTGTCAAGTATGTACTGAACTAACATTAGCAGCTTTGTAAGCCATAGATATAAAAAAAAAAAATTTGAAAATCCACAGTTTTTAAAAAAAAGATTTTGTTTATGAATATAGGAATCCATTTTGTGTTTGTTACATTACTTCCTCAGAACTGAATCATGAGGGTGTGCATTTTGGATCATCACTGAAGAGAGGGGTGGGGGAGCAGCTGACAAAAGTCTTTGTTACGATAATTGGATAAGTTTGAAATAGACAAATTGACCCAAAAGCATACTTGTATTATTCACTGCAGCAATAGCCCTCCAGAAATATACCCCTCTTACAAACAAAACGTAAATCAATGTATCATGGATCTCTCTCCAGATCATGGTTCCTATACAGTTAGCTGTATGATTTTTTCCTGCTTAAATTATGCTCAGTCACACTCAAAGGTTTAATCTTAATTGAAATTAACAGGAAATGAAGAGAACATACTTTAGTCAGTAGATCTTTATGCATTATTGCTCTATAATCTGATTTATGTTAGATTAATGCACCATACTGGAATGGCACTGCTTACATGGATGATAACATTGATTGATTTAAATAAGTCTTTTCAATTTGCAATAGCATGAAAATACACTTATTTGTTGCAAATCTATATACTAATCCATATATTTTATCTAGCTCTATACGTTAATGTCAGATGACCAAAGGTTCAGTCACTTATATGTTAATATTCCTTTCCACTGAAACCTGGGTCTTCTTACAAAGATTTCATTTTAAGGGAATTTATCTGCTGTGCAGGTCAGGAATACTCCTAGATTGGATGCGTCTCTGGGGACGGATCTAACTCACGTGGATTCTTTTATTGTGCTAATTCTGCCATTTACTGCTCTCGCCTTGTAAGAGAACAGAACTGCCTTATGGCTTCTGTTCAAGGCGTTTGGGAGCCCTTCAGTAAGTCAAAGTCTTTCACTTATCCAATTATTTTGTCTGGAGATGCCTAGTGCCTATAAATGCATGTATTTTCTTGTGACTATACGTGGACGACATTGTGAAGGGTAAATCTAAAGCACTTTAAGAAGGGAGAAAACAAACAAAAATGCACTGAACTATACCATACACAGACAAGTAGCTAGCTACTTTGCGATTCAAATGCCTTCCGTTTGCGGGCTCCGATTGGTTTACGTGCTGCGAGCTGCGAACCATTGTGATTCTTAAATTTGCATGTTACTTCCCAAGCCTTTGCTCTTTCACGGTCGCAAGAGTTGCGGCCGCTAAAATCACAAATCGCTATTCAATTGCTCCGATTTCCCCTCCATCAAGCCCGCAAATAGCAAAAATAGAACCACAGGTTACTGGGACCAAGGAGGTCTCGCAAAGGGCTTACTTACAAATCTGAGCACTTTAAAATCAAATATAAAATCAATCCAGCACTGTAAATGATGGGGAGCACAATGGGTGACATTAGAATTAAAAGCACAACATTCTCAAGCTCGCACATCGCTAATATATAATACTTTATTTAATGTTTATTTTCTGTCCAAAGTCCTACGGGCTTTAACCTCCAAGCCCGTAGGACTTTGGAATCCAATCTCCAGATTACTAAGGACTTGAATAACGGGTTACGGGCTTGGAGGTCATTCAAGCCCGTAGGGCTTTGGGCAGAAAATAAACGATGTGCGAGCTTGATAATGATGTGCTTTTAATTCCAATGTCACCCATTATGTTCCCCATCATTTACAGTGCTGTATTCATTTTATATTTGCTTTTAAAGTGCTTGAACCACAAGTTACGGCCTTACGTACACTATCATGTTCATGCCCGCAAATGCTGCTGCCGAGAGCATGGTTTCCGATTCTCACGACCGGCGTCTTACTTTCGGAGCACGGCCAATTGAATAGCAAAGTAAAAGTAGACCTACTGGAGCACGCAACTCGATCGCAGGAAAATCTGCTACTTCCGATCGAGTTATGGGCCCGAATTGAATGAGGCTGAGAGTAAAGATGTATTCGTACACATGTATATATACATTTTATATATGAAAAAAAGAAATAATATATGTGTGTATATATTTAGGTTTTCGACCACTAATATAATGTATTTTATAGCACATTTATGGACAAATCTATCGCCTGTGCCTTTTGAAGCGTGCTGAAATAATCCTGCATATTATCTGAAGGAGACACTTAAAATCCAGATTACAGTTCAGTTGCATTTTCTAAAATGCTTGAATCAATAGTGGGGACTTTTCTTCTTTTTTTTTTAAGCCAAACAGCCTTTCATTTGTTACCATTATATGAAGTATTTATCAGCTCCAATGCAGTCTTATATTTTATATCATGGAGATGGATCATAAAAAGGTACATTCTGATTTTATCACTATTATGTTTGCTATATAGAGTAATAAAACAAAGCTACTTAATGTAAATTTTACTTCATGATGCACTATCCCACTTTACTTGTGATTTGTTTATTTATATACAGTATATTGTGGCGTAATGGAGTAATAAATAGTACACATTGCAGTTGGGTACATAGAAGATGCAGTGTTCTCCAATTTGGCTTGCTTGTCCATTACATTTTAACTATAAAATTGCATTCATTCATCTAACCCTTCAGTTTATTCCCATGAAAAGGGCCCACCTGCATACTCTGTAACATGATGAGCATGACCCTTTAATATTTGTATCCATTAAGTAAACACAATCTATGAAGAAATAGACATTTGTGACAACAAAGGAAAAATGAGAGCTTTTTTTTGTTTCATGCTCTCAGCAAATTATTTTGAACTCAAGGCTGTGTGACGCTTAGCAATCAATAAAAGGAATCAAGTCTGCTGTCAGATGGTTTTGTGAACGGGTTTTTTTTCTTCTTCTTTCAATTCCACTTGTATTTACTTTAGCACTGGAGAAAATTAAAGGTACAGTCACCTGGACCATGAGGTTAGTTCAGTGTATGGATGTTTGTGTTGTATGGAGCTAAGAACGTTAAATATTACTTTGTTACTACATCATTTAAGACATCCATGTTACTACATATTAATGTAATGCACTCAGAGTAAAAAATTGTATCTATAGTGGAGAAACCTCAGCAAATGTCAACAGCTCAGTGGATGCTATATTGGACCAATTATAGCAACTAAAGGAGCAGATAAGGACTATAACAAGATGCCGGTCATTTAATGTCATAAATCAAGATACCAAGTTGGGGGGGGGGGGGGGGTGCAGAAATGGAGCAGAAATTGAATGGTAAACAGACCAGAATGGAGTGAGTTAGAGCCTATGCAGAACAGAAAATAAAAAAACCAAGAAAAGTGTATTATATTATTAGTATTATTATTGCTACTACTATCATCATCATTTAGGTAGAAAAATGTTATTCAATAAAGGAAGATTAACTAAATATGTAACATCTTCAAGAGCAATCACCACTGTACATTTGGTTTCACGTATTTTGTAAATGGAACCTTTAAATCCCATTAGTAGATTATGCAAAAATATGTAAAAGGGTCAACACTTCATGAGGGTTAGACTACTTCATGCCCAGAAACATATTATTAAAAGTAGAAATAATTCAAAAAGAGATTAACACTGTATGTAGTCTAAAAAAAAAAAGTGAATAATCAAAGCAAAACGTGAAATCACAAATGAACATAAAAACGCACTCTAGTGATAAAAGTAAGTTTACTGTATGAGCAAAATATCAGCTGGAAATGGAGCGGATCTTGCGTGTTTCACCAGCGCAAGGCTGGTCAGAGTTACATCCCTCCCAGTGCTCGATCAGAGGCTCTGTCCACTTAAGGTGGATTACTACAGTTACAGTTCCAACAATGATATACAAGCAGAAAGAGTGTTATAGGGGGGGTGGAGGGAGTAGGAGATCAGAATGGAGGACCTGGGGGGTAGGAGATCAGAATGGGGGACATGGGGGGGGGGGGTGTAGAAGGTAGGAGATCAGAATGGGGGACCTGGGAAGTAGGAAATCAGAATGTGGGACCTGGGAAATAGGAAATCGGAATGGGGGACCTACCCCCCGCCCCCCATTCTGATCTCCTGCCCCCAAGTCTCCCATTCTGATCTCCTATAACACTCTTTCTGCTTATACAGCTATACCACTTTTAACTCTGTAGATAGGTTCCAGGCAGTAGGAGTGTTTAACGAAACAGCTCTAAAAGGGGCAGTTTAACATGGGGAAGATAGGGATAGGGATAGGGGAACTCATGAAAAAAATACACAATTTCCATTGAAATTTAAACCTTTTTGGTTTTATACGAACTTCAAAGAAACAGCACTAACACAAACTGAACATTAGCAGAAATATAAAAACTTAAAATTATTGATGTTGAAGCTTCTGGGTCAGCCTAGATTCTGTTTTCTTTGTAGAAAAAAAAAACTGTTATAGCAAATCAGAGCGTTAAAAGTTGTCTGGCTGGCAAAAACAGCGTTAGAGAAGGGCAAGGCTATAGAAAATCAGAGCATTAAAAAGCATTATAGTGGGGTTTAGTATTAAAAGGGGTCTGGAAGGAAAAACAGCTCTATAGTGAATCAGCTCTTAACGGGATAGCTTTAAGCAGGGTATATCTGTATATTATTGTTGGAACTTTAAGTGCAGTAATCCAGCTTAAGTGGACAGAATGCTTATTTTTCATAAAAAAAATAGTGTGTGTATATATATATATATATATATATATATATATATATATATATATATATATATATGTGTATATATATATATATATATATAGTAAATAAAAAGTACATCTGTGTTAACATTTGAATGTCTAAAGCAAGTTAAAAAACCTGCTTCCAGCTCAGAGTTCCAAGAAAAACAGTTATTACACTGCATTCTGGGAAGTTGAGCTGGGACACACAAACAACACGTATTTGGAGAGTTCCTTGGCAGTGTTTGGTTAGTGGTGCCTCTTGCTTTGGTGTTGCAGCCTCTGGGTGCTTTTATTTGTGTGTGTGTGTATGTATATATATATATATATATATATATATATATATATATATATATACATATATATATATATATATATATATATATACATACACACACACACAAATAAAAGCACCCAGAGGCTGCAACACCAAAGCAAGAGGCACCACTAACCAAACACTGCCAAGGAACTCTCCAAATACATAAGGGACAATGTTGTTGAGAAGTACAAGTCAGGGTTACGTTATAAAAAAATATCCAAATCTTTGATGATCCCCAGGAGCACCATCAAAATCTATCATAACCAAATGGAAAGAACATGGCACAAAAGCAAACCTGCCAAGAGACGGCTGCCCACCAAAACTCAAGTACCAGGCAAGGAGGTCATCAGAGAGGCAGCACAGAGACCAAAGGTAACCCTGGAGCGAAACTGGTCAGAGTTGAGGGAAAGATGGATGGTGCTAAATAGAGGGATATTCTTGAGCAAAACCTGTACCACTCTGTGCGTGATTTGAGGCTAGGTCGGGGTTCACCTTCCAGTAGGACAATGACCCCAAACACACTGCTAAAGCGACACCTGAGTCGTTTAAGGGGAAACCTGTAAATGTGTTGGAATGGCCTAGTCAAAGCCCAGACCTCAATCCAATAGAAAATCTGTGGTCAGACTTAAAGATTGCTGTTCACAAGTGCAAACCATCCAACTTGAAGGAGCTGGAGCAGTTTTGCAAGAAGGAATGGGCAAAAATCCCAGTGGTAAGATGTGGCAGGCTCATAGAGACTTATCCAAAGCAACTCGGAGCTGTGATTGCCGCAAAAGGTGGCTCTACAAAGTATTGACTTTAGGGGGGGGGTAATAGTTATGCATGTTCTGTAAATTAAATTATGCAAATCCTCAAACAATCCATGTTAATTACAGGTTGTGAGGCAACAAAACACAAAAAATGCCAAGGGGGTGAATACTTTTGCAAGGCACTGTATGTGCTCGATCAACCTTAACTTGACTAGTAAATTGTAACAATTTTTAGATTAAATATTATCCAATGTCTCAGGATAAATAGCAGCCCTGGAGCCTCATGTGGCCGCTAGACACTTCTGGTGTGATATGTTGATTGGAGTGGCAGAGCACGTCCTTCTTCAAGAGTACACAGTCCATTTGATCTCTCCATGAGATTATCTATCTTTCGCTTTGCACAGTGATTTTATAATTTTTTCTACACAAAGTAAATAGCATTGTGTGACCCTTTTAAAGTGACATGAAATTGTTTTTTTTTCTTCATGCATTTGAAAGAGGATGCTTTAAACATTACAAACGTTTTTTGCATGAAAAGTATTGGATCACGTCAGTTTGGCTAGCGTACGCTGTGAGTGCGCGCAACACAGCGGCATCTAAAATGCCCCCCCTCCCACATCCCTGTTATGATCTCCTAGACCCCCACTCCCCAGGGCCACCCAAGACCTCCCTTGCCCCCCAATTATGATCTCCTACACCCCACCCCGCCAGTGCCACTCAAGCCCCCCTCACGCCCCGATTATGATCTCCTACACCCCCTAGGGCCACCCACGCCCCTCCCTTACCCCCAACTGTCTTCCCCTATTTCTCCTGTTCCCTCCCATCACTCTCCCATATCCACATTCACTGCACCAGTTACAGACACTCACTCTCCTGCCATACGTACTCTACAATCCTCCATTCATACACACCCCCACTGTTCCATTCCAACCACTAGATGCCCCGGTTGACACGCATGATCGTGTTGCGCGCTCACAGCATGCGCTAGCCAAACGGACTAGATCCAAAGTATTAAGTAAACCTGTATAAACATTACTGAAACCACCAATAAATGCACATAGCATACATGTATCGGAGGACTCCGTGGCACACAAGAATGACTCATACAGCTTTACTTGTGGCTCATTGACTCATGAGAGCAGAAAGTCTGAACTAGTTTATTGTACCAAGACCCTCATTTGACAAAAGAAAACACACTGTGGCATATTAAGAAATAACCTCTTTTTTATGCAAAAAAATAAAACATTGTTTCCTTGACTCAGGGCTGCCTATGGGACTTTATTAAATTTAGCACGGTCTACTGCAGTGAAATGCAATGTAGTTTTCTTAGAATCCCTTATTCATAGGGAACCCTCTTTCCACATTTTCTGTGCACAAAGGACGCTAAGTACTCTTGACTTGCATTTTGATTTGCATTCAGATAAACACAATCTTTCCTGAGAATCTTTAAAAACTACTGTGATGAGGTCTATATTCTATCTTTTTTTAATAATATATTAGTTTTAAAGTTGTTCTCCAAATAAAAACAAAAATACTTGCTAGAGAAATTGTGTAAAACTTTAAAAGAAATTGAAGAAAACTGATAAAATTGTACAAGACAGATATCAATAAACAAGTCTATCAATAGATAAACAGCATGATATTGCATTGTCTCTTCTGAAAGCGCTCCAGAGAACACAAAGTGATTATTGTACCTAGCTACAGAAGAAGAGATGTTTTCTTTATTGAAAAGCTGACAGCCTTTTCACTTTGAAGCATTCCATGTTTCTGTACCACCACACCCTAGAAAATGAACCTGCTGAAAACAAAGCAATATTGAGTGAGCCTAGTTCTTTGTTATGGTTTGTTTTCTTAATGCAGACATGGCTCCCAGCTGTGGAAGCTTAAGTTTAGACAACTGAAGTAGAAAAATAGTAATACAAAATAATAAAACTTCTATGTATTGATTTTATATCTAAAATGTTTACAGTCTTAATAAAATAATTTTGATTATTTGTATCCTTTAAAACGTTGTGCAGCAGGCCAGCTTTTGAACTCTTTCTTTCACCTCACCAATTGTTCCTTTAGTTCCTCCTAACTTTCAGCCATCAGAGTAGTATCATCAGCGTATCTGAGGTTGAAATTTATTCCAGCATTTTTGATTTCAGTTTTGGATTCATCCAGCCTGGCTTACACATGATGTTGTCTGGGTATAAGTTGAATAAATAAGGTGACAACATACAACCTCGTTTCACACCTTTTCCGGTCTTGAACCATTCTGTTTAATGTTCGGTTCTGACCGTGGCTTGTTGGTCCACATAAAGATTCTACAGGAGGAGGATGAAATTATCTGGTACTCCCATCTCTTTAAGAAAATACTACATTTTGTTCTGATCCACACAGTCAAAGGCTTTAAAATAGTCTATGAAGCAGAAGTAAATACTTTTCTGGAACTCTCTTGCCTTCTCTATTATCCATCGGATATTGGCGATTTGATCTCTGCAGAACCCGGTTTGCACATCTGGTAGTACCTGGTCCATATATTGTTGGAGTCTAACTTGTAGGATCTTAAGCATTACCTTACTGGCATATGAAATTAGTACAATTGTTCGATTATTGGAGCACTCTTTGGCACTGCCTATTTTTGGGATTGGGATGTAGACTGACTTTTTCAGTCTATTGGCCATTGTTCAGTTTTCCAAATTTGTTGGTATACGCGAGCAACACTTTTACAGCATCATCCTGCAGAATTTTGAAAAGTTCCATTTGGGATTCCATCACCTCCTGCAGCCTTATTATCAGCAAGACATCCTAGGGCCCATCTCACTTTGGCTCCAGCTCACTGGACAAACTATTGAGGCCATCACTGCTGTTAAGTTCCTTCCTGTATAGAGTTTCAGTGTATTCCTCCCACCTCTTATTTGATATTCTTCTGTTAAGTTCCTCCCATTTTTTTTTTTATCAAGTCCATTTTGGCATGAAAGGTGCCTTTGAGTTCCAGATTTTCTTGAAGAGGAGATCTCTTAATTTACCCATTCTGTTATCTTCTTCGGTCTCTTTACATCGCTCATTGTAGAATATCTCCTTGTCTCTTCTTGCTATACTCAGGAATTCTGCATTCATTTGGGCAAATCTTTTCCTATCTCCACTATCTTTCACTTTCCTTCTTTCAAAGCAACATCAGATAGCCAATTTGTCTTTTTAGCTTTTTTCTTTTAGGGATATTCTTTGTTGCGGTTTCCTGGATAGTGTTTCAAAGTTCTTCAGGCATTCTATCTTCCATGTCTAGTTCCTTAAATCTATTATTTACTTCCACTGCATATTCACACAGGATATTATTTATTTTGGATCTGCTTGGTTTAATGATTTTCTGTCTTTTCTTCAATTTAATTCTGAACTTTGCAATAAAAAGCTCATGGTCTGAGCACAGTCAGCTCCAGGTCTTGTTTTTGCGGATTGTATAAAGCTCCTCCATCTTTGGCTGCAAAGTATATAGTCAAACTGATTTCTAGATTGTCCATCTGGTGATGTCCATGTGTTGAGTCGTCTCTGATGCTGTTTGAAGAGGGTGTTTTCTACAACCAGAGAATTATCTTGACAGAATTCTACTAATCTCTCTGACCTGCTTCATTGTCATGCCCAGGGCCTGACTGGACTATTTCACACTATGGCCTGGGCTTGACTAGCCAGAGTTACCCTTTATTATTATTATTATGGTTATATATTTCTTAGTGCTTATGGTTAAAATATGATTACACTGTTATACTGTACATATCTTGGTTTATGCTCTGCATAACATATTAGCTATTCTGCAGGATATTGCATCAGCCAACACCCAAGTCCGTAGACTAATAGATAATCCTTTTACAGGGTTTCCCAGTAAGCAGGAGTAGCATATTATGTTACAGTATTATTTGGTGATAGCTCACTGAGCCACCTAAATACAATCTCCAAGATAAGATTAAGGCCCTAGCTTGTCAGAGGTAAAGGGTTTCCCAGTAAGCAGAGGGGGGAGCCTATTTATGGATGGGGGTTTACTGTGATTGGCCAGTCTGTGTGCCAGAAACTTGTATAAAGTGTGACAATGAATAAAAGTATGTCAGTGGTACATGTACTTACATAGACAAGGAGTAAGTGTAATTCTGTGCATTAATTCTAATTCTAAGAGATTATATGGTGTTCCTAATATTCTGGTAGGCTGAAGCAAGTTCCTGGGCGTGGTTCCTGCATATGGACCATCTTCTGCTATCAGAGGTGTACAAGGACCGCACAATTCTGCGGGATAGGTTTGAACTAGGTTCTTACCAAGTCCAATTGAAGTAGCAGATCATGACATTCATTTTTTACTCCAAGGCCAAACTTGCCAGTTATTCCAGGTATCTTTTGATTCCTTACTTTAGCATTCCAATCTTCTATGGGGATAGTAACATCTTTTCTTGGTGCTATATTTATGACATGTTGAATATTTTCAGCATCCATGATTGAAGCATAGACTTGGATCACTGTGATGTTAAATGGCTTGCCCTGAATTTGAATTTAAATCCTTCTGTCGTTTATTGGGTTGTAACAGAGAACGGATTTGGCCACCCTTTGATTGACTACGAGGACTACTCCATTTCACCTGCTGGATTCTTGACGACAGTAGAAGATCTGGTGGTTGTCAGACGTGAAATGTCCCATTCCAGTCCATTTAAGTTCACTAATTCCCCGGATATCACTGTTTAACCATGTCACCTCATTCTTGACCACATCAAGTTTGCCTTGGTTCATAGTTCTAACATTCCAGGTTACATTGCTGAATTGTTCTTTGCAGCAGCAGATTTTACTTTCCCCTCCTTAGATACACACACATTTTATAGTGAGCTCCATGGTAATCGGTTTGAATAATATGGAGGACAATAGGGATCTCCGTGTTATGAGGATATAAATTAATTCCCCATGAGTTATATAGATACCCCATAGGGTTAGATAAAGGCCCTATGTAGAACATTATGTATTGGTGGCATGAGGGTCTATACTAACCCCACATAGGCCCTCATTCAATTGCATTTTGGCCAATTGAATAGGGCTCTAAATAAGCACATAACATATATTTTTTAAAGAGGTTTTTAGTTAGTAAGCATCTATCCAAAAACAAAGGTCTCACCAACTAAAAACTTATTTAAAAAAAATATGTTATGTGCTTATTTAGAGCCCTATTTAATTGGCCAAATCGCAATTGAATGAGGGCCTAAGTATATAGCAACAGGGCCCTTGAGGGATTGTAGGGGTATGGGCTATGGAGGTCCATCAGAACTACTATGGGCAATTAATATTTATTTAGTATGAGTGGGGTTATGTAAGGGGGTTACTGTGCCCCCAAGTGTGTGTGTGTGGGGAAAGGGGGCCCAAGAAAAACACTCCTTGATTATTGAGGAGGTACAGGTGAGGACTTGGGTTAATTGGGGGTAGAGGGGGAAAGGCTGAGGGATATAAACACCCCCCAGCATTGATTTTTATATATGTTTAACCTCTTCCTGTGCAATGTACAACTTTTAAAAGTAGTGAGATACTTGTACTTTAACCAATTTCGAAAGGGGCTTAGCTGGTGCTGCTGGAGGTTTTGCTTATATGTAAGTTTTATAATAACTGCACGTGCCTGCAGGGCTTTACCATAACATATAGGATTAAAGCAGATTTATTTATTTAAATCACACTTTAGGTACCACCCACACGTAAAAAAGGGAACATATGGCACATAGCAATTATACATTAAAGTTTACACATAAGTTTGTAAAAATAAAATAAAATAAAAAAATCAATAAATCTACTATTCTAGTCTATGCAAGTTCAATTATATGTATTAACCCTTTGATTGGCAGGATCAATACAACACGGAAATTACACATAAAAAAAAAATTATTGCAGATTTGCGAGCTTGAGACTGTTGTGCAATTAATTCTAATGTCCAGTATTGTGTTTTTATTGGCTTTTACTGTGCTACGAACGGGTGTTTAAGTCCCTTGCGAGTTCCCTCTAGTACTCGTAGATTTTTTTTTCTATATTTGCCATTTTTGGGTGTGAAGGCAATTGCGGGCTTGGGGAGGTGGAGCATTTAATAGCGATTTTAGCAATTACAGGCTTGACAGATCAAAGGCATAGCTGGGTCGGAGGTACAATTTCGACATCACGTAGGGGTTTTCAACCTGTAGCTTGCAAATTGATTGCAGGTAGCTAATAGACGACAATTTAATAGCAGTAACTTTTGCGGGCTACATTATTGGCTACAGTAACTACAATTTAATGAGGCCCTTACATATATTTAGGATAGTCTCGGTTTCCTGTGTCTTTTCCATATAAATAAATAAACAAATAAATAAATAGCTCCTTTAACAAAAATATATATTAAATGACAAAACCTGCCTAAAATATGCAGTAAAAATGAATTGCCTACAGTATGCCTCTGATGTAATATTCCCTGTTCTTAACTGGTTCACTAAATGTATCACATTGTTCCACCACACAAGGGATCTTTATCTTGCAAAACCAAAACATTAGTCATTTACTCTTTCCTCTTCGTTTTTCATGCAGAAATCAAATAAAATGTATATCTAGACACAGAAATATCAAGTTACATATTGAACAAACTCAACTAATGTCTCACCATAAAAATCTATTCCCTTGAATATAACTTGAAAGCATCACGAATATTATGCACTAATGTACCTTTTCTGCTTTTATCAAATTAAATATATGCCTGAAGCATTAAAAATACAATACACTATAGGATCCCATTAATTACAAGTACTACCGTCCATCCACTGTAACTATGAAAGTCATTCAACCTCAAAGCTACTTGAAGAAATGGCAAACACTGCATTGTGTAGAGTCCTTAAACCCCTTGGAGGACAAAGAAAGCCATATAATAAATGTTATTCTAAAGAAAGCATTGCCTGCAGGTTTTTACAGCGATTGGATCACATGGCACAGGTCAGTACAACACAAAAGCAATATGGCAATGGTATGTATGCTAATCAAGAGCAGAGTGAGAATGATTCCAAAATAAAAAAATATATTCTAAAATCAGAACTACAGTATTGTGATACAGCCATAATCTGTGAATATTATTAGATATGCTGATTTATCTTTGAGATGAACATAAATTACTAAGGAAGGATTACATTTATAGTATACTCCCAATTAACTGCATACCAAACTAACTGGTTTTAGAAAAAATAAACATTGCCTTTAATTGGAACTATTGTATTGCATTTTGCTTTAATGTTGACCGACCGACATTTGTTTTGGTATCTGAAAGGATGAAACATCTAGAAAGAGTGGGAGGAACCTTCGATGTAGATAACATTACTATTCAGTTATACTGAAGGACAGACACTATGAAAAGCCAGTTGAGAAAGGAGAGAATAGAAAGCAAGAACCAGTAGGATTTTTACTTAAATGTTCATTTGCTACATACTTTTTCGGAACGGAGAAATGTTCACACAAGAATATAACCAAATGCATGCCAAGCTCTAGCACTCAAGAACAAGAGGTGGTCATATATAAACTCTTTAATTAAATGAAGGCACACATTTTAAACTATTTTAGATACAAATAGATGTGATGTAAAGTGCGATATGCTTTCATAATTTATGTGAGAGACCAACTATTACAATACCTTATTATAGCTACTGGTATGTGATTTTTCACTTTATGAAGTAATTGAACATTTTATTTTGACCAGACATTTGTCTTATCAGTGAGTTAAAAGCAAATGTCACTACGGTAACTACTCATGGAAGCCCCGTTAATTGGGTTTTATTATCGGATTTACAATAAAAACAATGGTAACAAAACCACACATGTTGCAGTTCAGACCTAAGGCGCACTGCTCCTACCTTTGCTATAATTTATTACAGAGAAGCAGAAAAGTCCCATTTTGGCTATATTTAATATTTCTATTCTTTAGTTCAATTATAGCTCTTTTTTTTTTGTAATGTTTAAAATGCTCTCTCAAATGCATGCCATATAAAAGGCTCACCTTTATCCATTTTGCATTGCAATACATTGTTTTTTTTACATATATTTTTTTTATATTGTTTTTAAAAATTCCTCTTCTTAACAATGATCTCTAGACATTTTTTATCCTTTAATGTGTTGTGCATTAAAGGGGCAGTGTAATCAATAAAAGGTATTTGCCTTTCCTATCTAGCAAATTTTCTTAATCAACACATGTTTATATGTATTTTAAAGGGAAAATAAACAGTTGATACACTTGCCCCAGAGACGCACACGTGGGCACATTCCTCTGCACTTTTCTATTCAAGTCAATGCATCAGTTTTAATACTTCCACTGGCTATCAAAATGAAATACACCACACACTCTGTCCTAGTAAAAGAACAGTTCGCTCACTTGTAAGGAATTAGCAATTTCCTCATAGGGTCACTGCACATGGAGTTCTCTGAAAGCTCTTTCTGAGTGCCATTACCCAACTTGTCTGGGCATTGAAAGGAGCTTGATTAACCATTGCCCCAGTGTGACCATTTGATCACAGTTGCATTCTTTTAAACGTGATCATTTATAAGAGGACACCGTCTGTATTGCAGAATAATACTTTCGGAAATATATACATCTCGAAAAAGATTTAGTCTAAGAACAAGAAATTATATTTATGTGATATTATTAATTAATAAATTATAACAAAACCCACACGAAAAATGTAAAAAAACATAAAAACATTAAACATGACGCAGTATAGGATTCCTTCCAGCTCCAGGGAAAGTGGAACAATTGAGCAGTAATTCAATCATTATATTGTCACAGAGGTGAAAAGCCATGGTGTTCACGGTTCAGCAAGATTACAGTAGATATATTGTATATAACTAATAGGTGATCAAATATCAGACCCACCCTTCTGACATCAGAAAGGGTCATCTGCCCAGAAATTGTCATATTATCTTTGTATATATAAAACTATATGTATTAGCTGAAGTTATATAAAATTATAATATGAAGAACATCACCCTTCTATGAATGCACACCACATTTTGTAGGCTAGGGTTTTGCCAGAATAAATACATCCTCAGTAGACACAGGGATGAAGAGAAATTGGCTCTGCTTGAGGAGAAAACAAACAAGTAGAAGAAAATATTATATTTATTTAAAAATACATACAGTGTTAATAGGCTGTGCATAACAAACAATAGTATGGTGCTTTAGTTTTAAATGTATTACACTGGAACCTTAAGGTTATGAGCTGGATTCACTTCACATGTAATGACGCAATTGCAAGGTAAAGTGCTATTACTGAAAAATTCACAGCATGTGCCAAACTCCATCTTTACAATGAACATAATTAAAAGGCTGCAAATTTGTTTGAAGCAAAGAATCATGTATGCACCACAAATGCCACACACTTGCCTGGTCATCCATACATTTTACACACCCAGCAATGTTATAAACTAGACGCACAATCAAAGACTGAAGCTGTATAAAATGGATTTATCTAAAAGTATACTCTCTCACTTGTAATCATCCATATTTGTAAACCTAAAGAGTATAACATTCGGAAATATGGCAAATTATTACAACTGTATTTGTTGTAAGATATTACAAAGGCTCTAGCAAACTCAATAAGACCGCCACAAAATCATTAAAAAGTCTGCCACTGCTATACTAATTTAAGTCATTCTGCAGCCAAGGTAATTTAAAATCACCTGCCATTATCCCAAACCAATTGGAATCTGGAATAGGAATAAAATGTCTAAAATCATGGGTTGCATCCAACAGTACCGTCTAAGGAAGCTGTATGTCCAAGACTCATATTTCTATTTCATATGGATTGGATTGAGTCCAGATAAAGAAACAAGGGTGGCTAGGTTTATAACGATCTGATATCCTTATAATCAAAACAAAATACATTTGATTAAAGGATTCAAGTACACCTATTGGTCCACATCTAGCATGTTGATGGACACACTGATCCTGTAGGTATCTCCTGATAATATAAATCACTGAGGGGTTTATCTGTTAGTGTATTTTATTTAACCTCATTCATGCAACTGTCCAACGATAGGAGGTGTTGCTTTGACAATATGTGTATGTAATGCTTTAATTTTTAAATGCATTATAGAACTTCACTTGTATATTTTTGTGTATAAAGAGATTCAACTTAGTTTATATATATATATAAATATATTTTAGTTATCACCTAAAACGGGAACTTGTGATACGAATTGATGTTTATTAAAAGGATACTAGGTAAAGCTCTTTTTGTTCAGCATCTTTGGCAGTTTCATTCTGAAAATGCATTATACCTAGTGAGCAAATAAATTAAAAAAAGATAAAAGTATTTAAGCTTTTTTTTGGGGAGGGGGAGCAAACATTACATTTTTTTTAACTATCTTTACTGTAATTTGCATTTAGTTTGACAACAGCGTTTATTACAGTGACCCTTTGACTATGGGAAGGCATCGCAGGACGTCTCCCGCAGTTTAGTGAATCTGCCCCTATTCCTTCTAGCAGACTATATTATAGACAGTCAGGCTTCTCATCTCTTTGAAAGCTCCCAATCTCCTTTATAAATCCCTGTGTCAGATTGCGTGGCAGTTTTGTGGACATAGAACCCATCTCTGCAGACTTCTGTTTACTTATCATGCCATCTGACTGTCTGGCAGCACAGAAAATTAGTTTGTTTCTCAAGAAATGCTTAATGATTTAACCCATTCTCCGCTAGTACATAATATACTTGGGAATACAAAAAAAAAATGGGCAAGGTTTCTCAGAAAAATCATCATTATCGACAAAAGAACATAAATACATCTATACAAATGCATCTATTTTAAGCATGAGAAGAAATGCATATATATTTATACATATATTTTGAGAGTAGGGATTTATTTTCCATCTGCCTGTTTCCGAACCAGTCTTATTATTTTCTAGAGCATGCAATTTATTTACTTGTACTGCCTTGGGCTGCTGGATGTGAAAAACTCTCAATATAGAGTATTCCTGTTTTCCGGGCTTAGTTTAATGTTCCTGTCACTTCTCTGTCGATTCAGAATCAAATAGGCAGCCGAAATGAAATATGAGTTTTCAGAGAACCACTGAAAGAAAGGTTTGCATTTATTAACTCTGTCTCTGCCAGAGTGACCCACCACACACTTCATTTATTACCACCAAAACAAGAATATATTTAACCTTTCATGCAAGTAAATAAGAACAAAAATCACTGCAAATGCAGCTTTGCAACACAGTTACAATTTCCCTCTGACACTTGTGTCAGCAGCTGTATATCAACCCAGATAGGGCAAATTATTCTCCATAACTCTGGTGGAGCAGACCCTGATACACCCTAAGCATAGTATATCAAATGATATATACTATGCTTGAAAGTGAGCTGGATTTCAAATGTTTCCTAACAAACAGCTACTGATTAGTAGAAAAATATATATTATATTGAAAAGTTGAATGTACTTAGATATTTAGATACAAGATACTGATATGTGGATGTGCACACCCCTAGGAAGCTTACATAAAGTATACCCTGCAGGGTACAGTGTGTGACCTCTAAAGGAAATGGTCAGAGCTGAAATTACCCATAAGGAGACAGGCAGAGAGAAAAAAATAATCAGACAGCAACTGCCAGATTGTGATACAAAGGTTTCCTCTTGATTGGCCAAAACTCAAATTGTATACCAGTTTAGCTTGAGTTTGGCGGGTGTTGATCCTAAATTTCAACTGACAGAAATTAAAAGATATTTTGTTAACTTCAAAGGTTTATTTTGGTATTTTTTCATGCAATAGAAAAAATAATGTTTCCATACACTACTAATTCTCCTCTATCCGATGCACTCACAATCCAGCTCACTTACATATCACTTTAAATGCTGTTGCAAATTCATTCTGTAGGCTGAATAAAAAATTGCATTGTACATTTCCAGGTCTTGTTTTTTATGAACACATGTTTACCTGCAAATTTAAATTCACACCAAGCATGTGAGTTTTAACTTATTTAGGCTTTTCAATTTGCCCATTTTAACAATAGCCATATAATAAATAAGCGTACAGATAGGTTTTATATGTCTCTTTAATACACCACAAAATGCTTTCATAGATATGGTCCCAGCTGTGTAGCTTCCACTAGAATATTAATAAAAAAAACAAATATTGACTTCTACAAAAAGCCTAGGAACTGGAGTGCCTAAGGCTGAATTTATATTTGTGTACACAGGCCAAGTGTCACTGTGTTTGTGTTTAGCATCTCAGACTGACCTTTCCTACCTACACATTATCTGCCCACAGGCAAATTACTTGAAGGCAGATACTGTACTCTCCAATTAGAAAAAAAATGGTATAATGATTTTTATCATGAGAGCGAACAAGTGAGGATGCCAAGAAAATGTCTAGAGGGTGTTTGTTATTAATTTTCACACTTAACCGTGTAAATGACAGATCTACTGGTTTAATGTTCCACGGTCAAAGCAGAGAGGAAATGTGCATGATAGTGTGGATCTCATTATCTTGATTTAATACAGGAATGGATACACTGCCATTTTGTATATAATAATACAGGGAAAGGGGTGCTGAAGCCCTTAACCATTGAACAAACTGTGTAGCAAGGAATTGCTCACTAGGCCCTCCAAAAGAAGTGAGCCAATAATGAAATAACTTTAATTGGATACACACGATCAATTATCAATGCCGATAAGCGATTAAAAAGTGCTTTGCAAACTCTCTAATATACAAGTGTATCAAAATAAGATTGTAAATGAGGGTGATATGGACTATATATGTAAACCTAGAAAATACTATTTTTTGTGGCAGAGTTTTAGGTTAGTAAAGATCTCATAATTTTAAAGCTGCAGCAAGAAGTGCAACTCATCTCCCCAAGTTAATCCTTTAAAGTTACACAGTAAATAGGCAGATGCAAACAAGTCAGCTGCAGGCTGTGTCATCATTTCAAAAAGTCGGAAAGAGTACTAGCCTAATGATGGATGACAAAACAGCTCTTTTCAGTGTCTGTTTTCACAGTGAACAATTGAACATTTTTTTTGCAATAACTTGGATATACCGTGTATATATATATATATATATATATACATACATATACACATACACATACACATATATACATATATATATATACACACACACACTAAAGTGTCTATACCTTGGGGAAGACACTGCAGCCATTTTTTTTGTGGTATGCTTTTTTGTCTTAACATTATAAGCCATCTGGCCAGACTCTCCAATTCAGATCCCATGATGATCTTGCTTACCATTATTATGTGACTAGGAAATTGCCAGTCAAAAATGACGGGAGTAAAATTGTAAGCCTGGCAATGCTGTTTGCCACACAATGCAAGGCTATGGGCCCTTTGAGTACGTTTGCCACCTCCTCTCCCTCCCTTGTGTCTCCCTTTCCCATCGCTCCCTCGTGTCTCATCCTCCTCCTCCCTTTCCCCCCTTATCCTCCCTCCTTCACCCCCTCTCCAATAACCCCCCTATCCCCTTTCCCCTCTCTTCTTACTTTGACCCGCCGAGCTCCTGCATCAAGTCTTATTATAGGTGGTCTGTATGGCAGGATAGATTCTTATTCTCTGCCATAAAAATAAAATAACTTTACCTCTTTCTAAACCAATTCTATGGTGCTATGAAGACAAGGACTTTTCTTGGATAATAAGTATAAAAGAAAAAGGTTTAGTATAGCAGTCATGACAAATTTCAGCTACAGTTTGTCAGATGGCCATGGAATTTGCATAGCATAGCCTATTTATGGGATAGCTCTATCAAGGATTAAGATAACAAGCTATAAACATTTCAGGGTCCTTGCAAATCAATTTTATTACTAGTATGAGCAACATTCCCAAGAAAGTAACCAATAAACACATTATTATAAAATCTAAATTGTAAGCTAGGGCTATTTCACATAATGCTTGAAAGAGATTTACCCAATTAAAACTACAGTATGATTTCATAGCTATAAACAAATATGACCAAAAGCACAAATACACTTTAAAATGTAGGTGTACAACAATGTTGAAACAAAGCATCATATAATTTAACATGTTTAATATGTTAGATACTAAGCAGCTAATCCCATGTAACATCCCTCTCCAACCCACCTTTGTTTAAGGGCAAATTAAGAATATAATTAGCACTTGCACCAGACACAAATAATATATAACTTGATAAACACACACAAACACAACTACAGAGATTTTATTGGCTTGGGAAAGCATTGCACATTTTTTCTCAAAATAGTAAATAAAGGTGTTGGAACAAGGTTAATGTGACTGCATATTAAAGTTTTATAGGTATTTTTTGCCTTCAATTTAAAGTCACTTTGGCAAATGACTACTAAATCTATTAGCCAAAATAATATAGACTGAACATAAACATAAGACAAGACATACTAAAGATAATGCTGTGATGAGCAAATAACCTAAGTAAATTCAGCAGCATTGACGAGCAATATGAGGGAAACGAACCTCACCAGCACAGAGCTATGTAAAAAAAGTCTCTCTACCCCGAAATATACAGCCTTAAAAACAGATACCTCTTATGATATGAGATAACATTTTTCATTGTAATTTATACAATAATACTTGATAAAAAATGCTATATGATAATAGAGCCCTGTATTGTAAATTGCATGATTATGTGTTGAGTATTTATATCTATTATCACATATCGTAGGTGTAGGGGCTTCATCATTCTTAGATATATAGAGCCATATTAAATTGCAAACTTGTAAGTCCAAAGTGTAGCATGTAAGGGCTACAGGCTTGAAATTCCCCAGTGTTTCGTCAGTATTAAAGTGGAAGGGGCTGCGAGCTACAGGCCAGAGGCGCTAGAATACAACGCAGTCTGTCGCATGTTGGATGTGCGGCCATGAACAGGATCAATTAGTCTAACCCGTAGTAACTGGTTAGACGAAGCCAACGGCAATAGTGATTGTCATCCTGGCTAATTAAAGCCTACGGGAACCCCTGCAGGCTCCCAACATCCGATTGGGACCCCCTCGGCAGTTAAACATTAAACCCCTGTCGCGGGAGGACTATAAGTAGCCCCCCCCCCCCCCCCGGCACCTAAAATTAAAACCATCACTCATGGGGGTCTAACACTAGATGAGACCCTCATGAGTCTCTAACACTATAAGTGCAAAAAAAAGAAAAAAACAGACTATCTAAAAAAACAAAAAACAAACAACTGAGCTCCTGCCTGGAGGAGCTCCCTGCCACAAACAAAAGCGTTCTCGCGCATGCTCTTCTAAAAGTTAGAAATGGCGCCTTATGATTGGTGGAAAACTCTGTCAAAAGGTGTGAGCTAATCACGATGGGATACACCCCCATATGCCATTCCGATTGGCTGCTGCAACTGTCAATCAGATTGCAGCCAATCAGAATGGGATAAAACCTGTGGGGTGTATCACATTCTGATTGGCTGAAGGCAATAGGGCCTTCTGATTAAAATTTGAAATTATTGACAGTTACATCAGCCAATCAGAATGGTATATAGGGGTGTAGCAGGGGTTAATTTTACCGACCTGTGAGGCAGGAAATTTGAGTTTTTGAATGCAGCAGGGTCCCAATCTGCAAGGTGTAATATGGGGACACTGCTGGGATCTCGATGGGGACCCCCAGCATAGAAGGGTTAATTTTAGGTGCCGCAGGGATACTTGAAGTACCTCTGTGGCAGGGGTTAAGTGTTTATCTGCCGCTGTGGTCCCGATTGGGAGCCCCGCAGCAAGGGTTAATATTGGGAGTCTGCAGGGATCACGGTCAGGACCCCCTGCAGCATGGGGATTAGTCTGGGGAGCAGGGGGTAGCTTTAGGGGCCGGAGGTAAGTTTGGGGGCCAGAGCGGGTACAGGCTTGACAGATCAAAGGGTTGTGTGCAAGTTGGCAACGTAGAGGTTACAAGGCTAAATTGAATAGCCTTTAGTCCTACTTTTTTTTAGATACGGGCTACATTTTAAAACATAGCCCCAATTTAATAAGGCTGATAGTTACCAGGCCATGCTTGCTGCAATGGTTTAATACCATACATGCAGCTACACACTGTATACTAACAGCACCTCCTAATCCTTGTTGAATCAAACACCCAAACTCACTTTGATCATAGCTTGGTAGATCCCTCAATGCAAGGTGAAGCTCACATTGCTACAAGTTCACTTTAAACTCTATACTCTCTCACCATCAGTCAACCATTACACCATCCTGCAATATAGTTTTCTTTATTTAACTTTAGAAGTTGTAGCATTCCCATATGAATTCCTCACCATTAGTCAAATCAAGTTCAGTGAAACAGAAATACATTCTGTGCAGGTACCATGATAAGCTAGCATTGCCTTTGGGGAAGATTCAATAACACTGCAAATGTTGGCCTCGTGTCTCAGCAGGTAAAACAAACAAACATACTATCATGACAATCAGAATCAAGGTCACTGTGTTACTTGTCAACAGCAAAAGTTTTAGCAAGTTTGTCTATTGCGAGAAAAAGAACACTATTATTACTATTAAAAATCGATATTACAGACTGATTTAATTTAGCTTATTTTAATGACTATGATATTATGTCCATGTTCTTGATCCAAAAATATGTTATACACACAAAAAAACACCAGTAAAAACAATCCCCCACTCCAATGTCACATACATAATATCAACAATCATGGCAGATCATAGAATAAAAAAACATGACCAAAGTACGCAAGAGCATATGCAGCATCTAGAAATGTATACAAATGCCATTAGATAAATGTTTCCTTTAATTAAACTATTTTTCAGAAAGATAATACATCAGTCTCATTGTAGATTATTTAAATAGGTATTAATAAAAGGCTTCATGTGTAATACATCAATTTACTGTATAACACAACAAAGAATAGAGCTGCAAGCCGATTTTTCTATTTTTTTAAAATATTAAATGTTTAAAATTAAAGGTATTTTGCATATGCATTATGAAACTACCAGTATAATGATACTGAAATTGTTGCATTTTTTTATTTTTTTTACGCAATAGAGCAAAGCTTGTCTTATCATATTATGGTATTGTTGTGGCAATTCTTCAGTTTCTAAGAATAATTTTGAGCATGTGATTAATTGCAAAATGTTCTTCATAGTATTTTAAGTAAAGTAATCTTTGACCGTTTATGCGGTCAACAAAATATTTTTATTTATTTATTAAAAGCAACATTTTCTACCATCATATATAATGCACAGAAAAATCTAGAACTTAATCAGTATTTTAGAACCTTTTCTTGCAGGAGCAAAGCATCACCAAAGCTCTTGCAAAGTCGAGCTCTCTGTTCTTTCCTGGTGTCCCTTGTCCCATACACTCTCTTTTTTTTAGCATTTTCAATTCATTTTACAACTACTTCTGCACAAAGAGCGAAGCTTATCTAGTTTAATTTAATTTTCAAATCACTGAAATGCGTGAACCTACTGAATCATGTCAAGAGAACGGATATTTAAATACATTCAAACAATTTAATTTGCTCACTGGCCTTTGTGCAAAACATATCAATGTGACTGTGACATCATATGAAAAAAGTTGAGTGTGCCCAAACTAGAGTTGCATTTGGCAAGGAATCACATTTTCTTCATTAGCGCGTTTTCTATTTGTCATGGTTGTTTTAGTGCATGGATGTTATAGACTTCTCTGGCACTGGAAGGGTAAACGATTGCATGCCACACTAACCTCAAAGTGACTTTTTCTCAGGAAAAGACAAACAACTTCCAGGAAGCCTGAGCAAGTCAACTCAGCATAATATTTCCATAAAAAAGGAAATTGTAAATGGTTTACACCCAATCCAACTGTCATTCCCTGCAATTCTCTCACAGACAGATTGAGGACCAATGTAAAATACTGCAAGCAAGGAACAAGCAACATAAATGTACCCACTGCTTTCTTGCTCGGTTTTCCTCTGAATGCCTAAAAAGTTTTTAGAATGCACATACTATCCAAATGACTGCACTTAAATAGGATAATATAATAAATATAGGAAAGGATTTAATAAAGCTCAGGGGAGATGTATCTGCCAGAAAAAAAGGAATGGAAGAACACAACGTCATGATTTAATGTTGAAAGATTTAAAGGAAGTAGATCAATGGAAAAGCCTTGCAGATGAAGTTGCAGGGTCTAAAAGTTTAAAGAACATTGTTGTCATATTGTTTTTTGAATAACTAAACATGATATTGGGTGACAGAAACACAACCATTATATTTTGCAACTTGTATATATTTAATTCTTGACGGCGTGACTGCAATTTGCTTCATTTTCTGCTGCTGTGTGTCTATGCAAACCAATTAGTCCTCCTTATAAACTGAGAGCACTGGCAGATGCAGCTGCTACATTCCAATTGTGCCGATAGACACTTCCTGTATATTCAACCTGTCAAGCCAAAATGGTGGCTTGCACAGCAGCATAACTGCATGTAAAAAAAGTAAAATTTTAAGCTGTATTTTTTGTATATTATAAAACATGTTGCATACTTTAAAAAGTGTTAAAAAAATAGTACATTTTAAAATATATGATCAGTGATCCTTTAAGGAAGCATGTCTGAGATAAGCATAAAGTCTATCCTGAGATTTAATTAAGCCAAACTTTTAGGTAGATAGAAGAGCATGTTACATATGGGTTTGATGGCAGAAAAGAACAAAAAGACCTATTTCCATAAATATTTAGCAAGCATGATCAAAGAAAAAAGTGTCCACACCAACAATTACTATGTCCAATATCCTTCACTAATACACAGACTTGTATACATCCATGATCAGCATGTGTGACAATCAATACTTTATCTCTCTCAAGGTTCACAGCTGCTGGTTAACCACCACTCAAAACCCCTCTTCCTCATCCCCCTAAGCATGACACGCAGTGACAACTACCCAGGGGATGCTCTACAGTAATGCTTTTCATCAAACTATTATTTATTTTGGAGACAAATTAAAATGTACTTAGAATCTTGGTGGACCATGTTTCTGTCGGTCCTTTCCTTTTGGAGAACACCAGCACAGGTGGTGAGCATCCGGTAGATGTGGCTGCCAACATTTTTCTGCGGATGTCATAGCTGTAGGTTTAGGATAAGGGTTAGGATGAAGGTGAGGGTTAGAGTTTAAGCTTGGAAATTGTGTACAATCTCAGCAGCGCTTACAAACTGTGTACAATTTCGGCAGCTCCATCTAGCAGCTCATTGTTGCAACTGCTGCTGCCACTGCTGGAGTAATCATATAAGGAAAGATCTTTTCTGTTTATTAACACCAGTGTGGTGGATGCAGTCCTCGAACACTTTTCATGCTACCGCTTCCTATACTTTGAAATGGAAAATAGTGCATTAGTACACCATATATAATCTCACTCCACCAACAATAGATCTTTGTCTTGCTCAGAAAACAAAAACACTTCCCAATAGCATCCATCCTCTTCCCTCTCTTCCAGTGTAATTTTCTATGAATACAACAAAAAGGCTAAGCGTGCTATGAAGCCACTTTGATCAATCAGGTGTGGAAGGTGCAGCCTTTTGAGAGAAATAGTTTATCTAATTTAATGTACTAAATTATTATTTGTTATTTTGTGCCACTTTGAGAATCCTGCACTGATGTCTCCAGACACATTGGCTGAGGAGCACTGGTTTAGAGTCTAAATGATTCATAGGAGTATCATATTTGATTTCTTCTACTGCACATGCTATAAAGCCATATTCCCCTGGCTCCAAAATGATTGCAATGTAAAAAAAGCAGAGAGTTTCTTGACAGTTTGTTGGTATTCAATATGAGCACTTGGTCAGTACAAGTTCACAAAAACATATGTAAAATTAATAAAACATGTAATGTTCCACCTAGTGCTCTAAAACTTTGGAAAAAATGTACAGCATTGATGTTTAAAAAAGGAAACGCAGCTGGCAGAATATTCATTACTAAACTTGTAAAATAATGTTTGGGAAGCCTTGCATAGAGTTGTCACCGAACATCATTTTCCTTCCCACCCTTGTTGGTTTAATGAAGGCTGCTTCAGAAAATTTCCTCTGAAGTATAACTGCTAAAACTATTATAAAAACAGAAAATAAACTAGATATAATATCACAATCATTATTGTTTAATATTGCAGGATGTAACTGCATTGCAAAAGCCAGATGTCCTTTCTTTAAACTTACTAAGGAAGGTATGTGCCCTGACTTGTAAGCTGCTGGCTGATTTCCCTGTCCTAGCTTCCACACCTTAAAAAAAAAAAGAAAAAAAAAAAGACAACAAAGAACTGCCTAATACCAGTTATTCAATATAATGCAGGGACGGGCAACGTTTGCTAGCTTTAAAGCCTTAGGGCAGGAAGCTACACCCTGCTTCAACGTAAGAACTGCCATTCATAAGGTAAAGAAGCTACAGAGTGTATGGATACCTGTTTATTGGGTAAACACCCACATGGCCTTTCCGTTTCAAAAAAATTATATATACACACAAACTAAAAATTATTAAACCATAAATTGACAAATTAATGTGAAATGTAGGCGCTAAACATGTTATTTAAGAGCCAGGCTATGGATTATATATACAATTTATATACATAATAGCTACAAAGTTAGGAGCCAGCAGAAATGATTTAGGAGCTGTTGCTCCCAGGATTTTTCAAGCCATGCATTATACACATGCAATACAGGTGGTCCCCGGGTTACAGACGACCCATGCTTTTTTGTATGGGTTTGTCTTCACGTTCTGTTTGTTTGAATTAAAAGAAAAAGCAAAATAGTTTCTGTAACTTATTAATACAGAACAGTGGTATTCTTGTTATTACAGAATGTAATTGTATTATTATTACCACATGAACCATTATAGTAATAATATTATTATTATTCAGGGATTCGACTTGCATACAAATCCGACCTAAGGACATTTTCAGGAACGTATCTAGTCCGTAACCATGGACTGACTGTTTATGTATGAACCTTGTCAAAAACATTTAGATATTTCTATATTGACAAAAAATATTGGATTTTTCAACAATTATTATTTCCCGTATTTGTAAAGCATCAACTTATTCCATAGCGCTATACAGAGGTAAGTTCAAGTCAAAACAATATTAACACAATGTAGAAATGTTCTGGGTTTGTATAGCTATAATAGTAAAATTATAAAATCACAGTTAACGTGATGTTTTTTCCATAGGAATTTTTGGAAAGGTGTTACCTACTTGTATGGAAAAAAATGGCTGAATGGATTTGTTTGAGAGTTGGCAATTTAATGGGGATCTAACAAGTCTGCCGGAACTTTTTGGAACTTTTAGGTAGCTTAAGCAGTTTTTGAGATATAATAGTTTAGAAATAGATTCCATACATTTTGACTGGTTTTATGGTAAGGCGATGCTTTTATAGTTTAATCTTGCCTAAAATGGCAAACGTTCACCAGAGGGACCAAGCAATTTACATTTTGAAATGTAAAATGGTTTAAAAAAGTACAACAAATAAAACCAAGCCAAACAGTTAAACAATTAGACAAAGGGGTGCACAGAAACTTTATAAAAATATTTTTTTATAATAATAATAACAAATATATATATATATATATATATATATATATATCTCTTGTTAGACAGGATTATCCTCGTAAGGAGGAGGATGGGGTTATTTTGCAATGTCCAAGCTGGGGATGTCCCAAACACCAAAATACGCACTCTTTAAAAACTGCCACAATGGTGAGCATCAATGCCCTGTTCTGTATGATGCCTCTTCAAAACAGATGTCTTTGGCACACAAATATTCACAAAAAAACAGGACTACAAAACTGTCAAAATCATAATGGACACTGCTTCAACTACTAGAAAGAATATTCCTTTCCTGTACAGTAAAGTACATTTTAAAATGACAATATTTTAAGAAAAGCAAGTATCAAAAACAGTTTTGTTTTCCTATAAAGAAATAATAATTTTTCAAAGTAATTTTTTAGAAACAACTCTCACTTTAGTAGATCTGTTGATAATCTGCTAGTGTATATGTTCACGCTTGCTTCAGTACTGCAGCAAGAGACATTGGCAAAGAGACACAAGTATTTGTTGTTAAATAGAAAGCTGGCAGCTACCTCTGAGGGCCTAATCACTTTAGTACTGATAAAGCATTCAATAGATGATAATAAAATATTGGCATCTAGTTAGCAGCCACATCAGTACAAACAGTAAAAATAGTCACTAGCTAACAGGCTTAGTAAGATTTAACAGATCAGCAATAATTGTTAAAACATGTAGATATATAGGTTGTTAATATAATGTATAGGATGTTGCGTTTATCCAAGACTTGCTCAGACTATCTCTACAACATCCTATACAGTAAATAAAATATAACATTCCTGAAATATCCCTTGCCCTCATACATGAAACGACAATTGCTATTCACACCTGCTCACAACTAAGTTTTGCTACACCCCACACTTGGTTGATGGCTGTCAATAAAACGAGTCAAGTTTTAAAATACAGAATTCGTTTTTATTATTTACCTATACATTTATATGTTTTTCGCAATTATTTAACTAGTGGCATCTCTGGACTTTAGATGCATAAATTAAATCCTAAAAGAAAATTAGTATACTTGTAACCTATTTAAGGAATTGTATATACTAATCACAAATTGCATAGAGGATACATGCGCTCTCATCATCTCACTGTCTGAGTGCTGGATATATGTACCTTTTATAAAAGGTACAGTGCATGGTATTGTAAGCTATGGCACCCATAACATGAAAGCACTACTTAAACTCATGGAAACACATAGTACTAACAAGTTTTCCCTGCAGCACCCATCCTATGCCGATGTAGGGCATACACTCATCCAATAACATTTTTTGCTTTCTTAACGCACATCTCATCTTCCTTTCATCTACATTGTACTCTTTATTCACACACTCTTTTTGTAGTATATTTGTATCCCTTTTGTAATAGACCTAGCAAAAGAGCCCTTCGCTCTGCTAATGACCTTCTGCTCTCCTCCTCTCTCATCACCTCCTCTCACTCCTGTCTTCAAGATTTTTCTCGTGCTGCCCATATTCTTTGGAACTCCTTACCTCGCTCCACCAGACTATCTTCCTGCCTCAAATCTTTCAAAATCTCTTTAAAAACACATTTATTCAAAAAAGCCTATCATCTTTAGCATCTTCATTCATTATGCATCTCTCACTCTCCTGTACCTCACCCATACCCTTTAGAATGTAAGTTTGCGAGTTTCAATCTTGTGAGGTGCTCTAGGGAAAGCACAGTGTATATGTGATTGAAAGCTCAATAACAGGGTCTTCCATTGTTTTTCATTTTGGGGTTATTGTTTATGCTTGTACCTAACCCCTGTATTGCGCTGCGGAATAAAATACATTAAGTTCACACATACTCTGACTTCCTAAATGAGAAGTTCCCATCAGTAAGAGATTGTATAAAACATTTTTTTGTATAAAACGCTACATTATATTGTTTTTCTGCAAGGAGTCTTAACCATTATGTGCAAGTTCCCTCCTACAGAAAATGTTACATTTGCCATTTCCTTTTCTAGAGGAGGCCAGTGAAGGGAGTTGTAAAGAATATACAGAATATATCAAGCAAACAGGCCCCAGTTTGAATGCAAAGCTGTAAAATGTAAAACAATATATAGGATACAAGTATTACTATTTCTCTAGGTGTTGCTCTTTAGTATATGAACAGTAAGTTTAGGTACTACTTCTGGGGCTTTCCTGTTTTATACTACCACACGTGCACCTGTTATGTACATACAAACACATGCTGCAAGAGGTGTAGGGGGTTAGGGGCTTAGGGTTAGGACCGGGAAGTGTTGTAGGGGGTTAGGACTAGGGCCGGCAAGGGGTGTCGGGGGGTTAGGGTTTGGTGCCAGCAAGAGGTGTAGGCTTTAGGGTTAGGCCCGGTAACTGGTGTAGTGGGTTAGGTTTATGGTTAGGCCCGCTAACTGGTATAGGGTGTTAGGGCCGGCAAGGGGTGTAGGGGGTTAGGGAGTACATTGGGACGCGAGTGCACCCGGCAACAGGAGGCTTCCAGTGCCTGGCACGTGTGCTAGCATAAAACAGGAATGGTCCCTACTTCCGAGTCAATATAGAAAGATTATCAATGCTGCATGCTTTTATTTTATGATAATGCCTATTGAATAAAAATTATTTAAGAACTTGTGGAAAATGAAATAGCAGTTTTATAAATATTGCATAAAATATTGCTGAACCTTGTACAAAAAAAACAATATATTAATACATAATTATATAATAAATTTGTCCTGACTGGTGAGCCTCAAAAATATAGTGCTAACTCTGAGCATTGATGACACATAACATTGCTCCTCACAACCATGACAATTTTCATTAAATATATTGCTATTCCCAAATAAATAGGACCACTCTGCATCAGTAAATTAAAATTGAAAAAAAGTGTGCAATACCACAGAAAATTGGAGAATTACCTGTTTAAATGACCCCCGTTGTTTGCTCACAGAGAGATAATATCTTTCACTTCATTCAGTCCGTCTCCAAGTTCAACAACCTACTTCTAATTTCATTATGTTGTTGCTCCCCAGGGTTTTGATTCTCATTTACTTTACTGAATAGTAAATTCAATTGCAGCAAAGAAAAATGCAGAATATTATTTGCATGACTAGACAGTGGAATAGTATCTGTTTATTCAGTTGCATTGTCTGTATCTCCTCATAGCGCAGAGGCCAAGAAAGGTGCCTTCTCTACATGGCATTATCTCTTTCTGCCTGCACTTTATCTATGCAGTCACTGAAATATTCAGTGATGTTAATAGGTATTTTTCTTCTTGAGTGGAGAGGTCTGAAATATATTGCTGTGAAACAGGTAAAGACAACAGGTGTCCGAATAAAAGGGGCCAGTGTGTGTGTTTCCAAATAGCATTAAATGCTTTTTCATTTATTTTAAGAATTCCCTTATGAAGATGCTTTATCCCAAGAAATTCTATTAAAATAAATCATGTTTTAATCAATATAAAATATTGTACAATAATAAACTAGTGACAGTAACTCAAAGATAGTATTAAAACATCTACACCTGCCTCTGGCAACTAGTCACCTTAAAATGTCCACAGGAGGGTGTGACTGTTACAAACAGTTAATAAAAAGAGCAAGTTTATTGATTTGCTTGTGCAAACAAATCGAATAATAAAACAGAGGTGGCGATTTTTTATGGATGCCCACTTTACAAGGCGCATATATATATATATATATATATATATATATATATATATATATATATATATATATATATATATATATATGAATAGTGGATAATAGCTACTTGAATGAGTTCATTTGAACAGTATATTTTGTATGTATTTCAATGTTATTATTTAAACTCTTCCTACAGCACCTCTAGAATTTGCAGGCCATTTAATTCAATGAAGCTACACCTTCTTTTTACATGTATTTAGCTTTTACCCTTTCATACTGCTTCTACACATTATAATCAGATCCCCAGGTTGATCTTTTGTAGGTGCTATTCACTTTGAAAAGTATCTCTGAGCCTTACTACTAAGCCCAGAAAAATATTGTATGCACCAGGTTCGCCCAACCTATGGGCAGGATGGCACATTGCAGTGCGCCAATACTTTTCAGATGCTCTCACCCACTGCCTCAAATGATACACTGTGCTGTGTGTGTATGGACCCGGGGCTGGACCTGTGGTTCCTTTCAAATAGAGACATGAAATATTCAACCTTATTTTCAAAACTGTACAGTTTATACACACATTATATATATATATATATATATATATATATATATATATATATATATATATATATATATATATATATATATACATAAATAAATAAAATATAAAACAGATCCTTGCATACATCATTTTTGATTTGAAGCTAAGAAAATGTTACACACACACACAAAAAAAATGTATAATGTATTCTAAGGAAGATGTTTATTCCCCTTTTGGTCTGATCTGTTAAATCAGAGTTGTTTAGTCTTTAGTGGCACAAAACCTATTTGATCATTAGCTATCCTAACTTCTTGCAAAGTGTCAGTCACACCTTACATTAACAATCATGCCTTCACTTCTTTAAACCATGCCTTTCTAGGACCTATGTGTACTACAGAGAATGTGAATGTTGTTTTTCCTACACATACAGATTTAAAAATATGCATGCTATATAAGGTTTGTTACTCAGTGATGCGACAATCGACACTCAGGTTTGCATGTTGGCCAACAGGCTGAAACAAAAGTTGGGACAATAAAATGTCATAAAAAAAGAAAAAACACCATTGGAATGTCTAAAATTGAATAAACAAAACACTTGAACCCAGAAGAAAAGTTCGTGATCACTCAAAAATAATATTTCATAAAGTACCATGCTCAGAGATCAATAATAAAATGTAACATTTATTGAGTATAGTTTAAAAAAAAAACTCTAAACATAAGGAGTATATATGAGTGTCAGGAATATTCCAGTGCAGGAAACTACTTACAGAAGGAGAAATTGACCACTGATATAAACTAATTTTTATACAAAAATTCTACAAAGGACGAGTCAGATGTAATGATAGTCCAATAATATATGTAGTACAACTAGATTCTATATCTGGAGTCATGGTACATGTATATTACTGCACGGGTTGTACATTATTCGGCTCATGGTGGAAAATTAGTCTGGCTATAAAAAGGGTATTTACTTGTACGCACTTTGTTTTTTTCGGTTTCCCTGGTGGTCCAGTGGTTAGGATTTGTGCTTTCACCACTGCAACCTGGGTTCAATTCCAGTCAGGGAACCAAGAGGTCACATCACCCTGAAGCAATGCCGGGTTGGGTCTGATCGGTACTTGAATGGGAGAGCAACTAGGAATACCAGGATCTGTACGCTGTGGCCACTGGAGAAGGAACTGGCAACCCACTCTATCTCTGCCATGAATACCAAGTGGATCAGCATGGCGTGTTGCAGTCCACGAGGTCACAGAGAATCAGACATGACTGAACAAAGCGCACACACACAATAAAAAATAAAAAACCTGGAGGCGTGTCTCCTTGCTGGCTTGGCTGTGTGTTTAAATCAATAGAAGATCCTTCTTGCATGGTTGTCAACAAGGTAACACTAGAATTGGTCTTAAAATCTCTGAAGTAGGAGCCTCAAATAGGACATATGTTATCTGGATTTTCCTAGTGTGCTGCACTGATCAGGTTTGCACATAAACAAAAGGTTATACTACTTTATGTGTAGCTGTCAGGCATACGCTTTCCCCTAATTGACACAATTGATAGTTGGTGACAGACTCGCACACAGGGAACTGCTCAGAGCTATGGTGGCAGAGAGAAAGCTCAGTTAGACTTGTACATAAAAATGGAGGACTTTCAATAAGCATGACGTTATATTGCAGGAAGAAAAAAAAAGGGTGTCAGTCTGGGTAAGCCAAGTTCTTTTTGTGTACTTATGGAAGAAAATAAAAAAGGCATTGTTCTCAGTTTCCATTTTTGATCAAAACTTTGGAATACTTGACAAGGCATGCCGATGAACTTTCAGTTGAAAAATCAAGTATTGTGCTATAGATTCCAGTCTTAAATCCTAGTTTCCCTGGAGCAGCAATTCGTTACAAGGAGTGCAGGTGGCTAATGGATGATTTTATCTGAAAGTGGAGAAGTCTGACAACTCTTTAGGTCGCAATAGTAGTGAAGGGAATTGTGACAAAAATGCAGGTCTCCCTCCAACAGCGGATTGCTGTTTAATTCTGCGGGTATGCAAATCTTACTGGCAGTGGAGGGATTAATTAAAACAGCTCTGCATGTCTTTTTAGCAATAAAAGAGTTCATTACCACAGCTCTGTGGGTCTCTTCAGCAATGAAGAGTTTAATTCTGACTGCTTTGGTGTTCACTGGAAGATATGATGTTAATAATAACCACAGTGCAATTCCCTTTAACAGCAGATACTTCATAATTGATGAGTACCAAGGTGTGAGAAGATGATATCAAAAAAAAATTACATCTCGTTCAAAATAAGATTAAGAACTTCACAGACAAAGTCAGTGCTCTAAAATAAATACACTTGATTAAATGAGATTAAGTATATTCACGGTCCGGCACGAAGGAGATTGATGAAAAGTACACTAAATGTTACTTTATTCTGGCCCTTAGAGTTTGGTAGTCACTTTCCTGTAATTGTAATTGTAGCATAAAAAGTGGCTGGGGGCTGCATGTGGCCCACTTGTTGTCCACCAATGTTAAAGAGACTCTGCAGTTCTAAAAATCTGGGCATCTGAAAGAGTATATTGACAGGCATAAAGGTTTCTAATTCGGTCATCATAAATGGTTATATGACAGTTGCAAGACAATATGAACATACACAAGGTTGTGATTTATTGCCACTCTTTTGAATGCAGAACTACATAAGCAAACATGGATAATTTGCTACAAAATTAACAATAGTAGTAGCTTGATAAACCATGGGAAAATCTGAATTTTTCAAAGTCTATGTATACAAGTACAGGAAACCATTTTGAGTTGGTTACATCACTTTCTGAGAGGAGGATGATGGGTGTGTGTTTGTAGAGAGGGGAGGTAAAGCAAGGAACAGAGAGTCTTTGTTAGAGTTAATTGGATAAGACTGAAATACATGCATCATCCAGTCCCCCTCACTGGCCAGAAGTAGACCTCTTGTATCATTCACTGAAACAATAGCTCAAGCAGTTTAGAAGCCAGGGTAAGCAGTGAGATAGGGCGATAGTTGAAGGCAGAAGCTGGGTCAGAGGAGGGCTTCTTAAGAATGGGTGTAATTATGGCATGTTTTAAAGAGGATGGAAACTTTTCAGTGTTTAGTGAGAGGCTGAATAGATGTGAGAGAGATGGGATAAGCGAGGTGGATAGGGGAGGGATTAGCTGTGATGGAATAGGATCATGTGGACATGTTGTAAGGTGAGAGGTGGATAGTAAAGTAGATACTTCATCCTCGGTTACATGGTCAAATTAGTCCATAGTGGAGGAGGGATTGGGGAGGGTAAGGGCTGGGTGTTGTCAGTTTGTTGAGAGGATGGGGAGTTAGGACCAAGCTGGGGGGAGAGTTAATTTCGGATGTTTTTTAATTCTATTTTTGAAACGGCTGGCAAAGTCATCAACAGTGAGACAGGAAAGGGCAGGAGGTGGGGGTAGGCAAAAGAGGGTGCTGAATGTAGCAAATAAACGTTCTGAAAAGTGTTGTTTGGCAAGATTGAGGGCATAGAAGTAGGAACGCAAGGTAAACTTGTAGTTTTGAAAGTCTGCTGAGGTTCGAGATTTCCTCCATAGTCGTTCTGCAGTGCGTGAGCATCTCTGTAGATAGCGTGTTTGTGTGGTGTGCCATGGTTATGGATGAGAGTGAGGGCGTTTGCTTGTGATTAAGGGGGCAAAATAATCAGAGTATTACAGTATATTGTGATGTCTTTTTTAATGGACAAACATATTCATAAATATTATGAATAACTTTCAAGAGCAAACCTCTCTTTTTCAAGTCAGGAGCAATTCTGATAGACGATTCCAATTTTAAATGCAGAAATTACAAAGACAAAAAGTTAATAAAAAGAAAAAAAAGACTGCATAAGCATGTAGTACATACATGCCTTGAAACTAGAATATACATATTAAAAGTGTGTCGGTTATATGTCAATACAGCACATTATGTTTAAACAACAAAAGGAAACATTTAGAGATTCACCAAAACTCAGCAATTTTGAGTGATCTGTTAAAAGAAAAAAAGTTGAGTTACCTTTGTTACAAACTTCAAAGATGTGAAGTTTTTCCCATTAAAAGTATCATTAGGAGCAGCAGGGTAAACCATAGGCTTAAAATAATTTTTACAAAAAAATGCTTTTTGAATAAATACTGCAAATGCCTAAAGTGTGCCATGTTTTGTCTTCCATGTTTGCTGTTAGCTTGCAGTCTCAGTGGGAATGTTTTGCTAATTCTTGCTATCTATTCAAGAGTGGAAAGAGGGTGAAGGAGGAGGGAAATGTTGATGGTTTGAGATAAAGTTTAAGCACAAGACACCTTCCCCTCCCTCCCACAGGCTCAGTAGTGGCAGCTTCAAGAATACTCCCACTCCTTGCTTAGCGTGCTCTCTTAACTGCTATCATGGCAGTAGCAGAGTCTATGAAAATGAAGATTTTCTCTGAAAATTATTTTAAGTCCATAACTGCTATTGCTGTTAATTTGTTACATACTTCACAAACATGAGAAATGTTTGACAATCTACAGTGGTCTTTAAGGAATATTTTTGACAAGCCAGAATAAAAGTTAATTATAGTGTGCAACATGTATTCTTTGCCTGTATCATATATATTACATTTGGACAAATATGTCAAAAAAAAAAAAAAATTCTCATATAAAGCACAATTCAAAAATAAATAAATAAATAAATAAATAAATAAATATATATATATATATATATATATATATATATATATATATATATATATATATATATATATATATATACATATACATATATACATATACACATTTTATATATGAAACACACAACAAACATTTCAAATTATACTCTCTGTATTGTGAAAAACAAGACACTCACTCATTTGTTAATGATAAACCGCACTGCACATGTCATATTTTAGTTGTACTCTCATAATAAAGAGTATCCACTTTTATTCACAATTTATGTTTCCAAGTAGAACAGTAGACGCCAATAGGAAAATGTTGGAAAAGCCTTTGAGACACTACACAAAATAGCACAAAAGTATTGGATAACTTACTGGTGCTCCTTGAAATATATAAAGAATGAACAGTAAAACAGTACCCTAGTAAGGTGTTAGTATTTATATATTAAGAAAATGTACTATTTCTAAATATGCAGTTTATTCTGAATAAGAGATGAAAATCCCACTTCTACCTTATATTCACATATCATATATGTTTTGTTGGAGGTAGTGCAACCAGCATTATCTAAGACAGATATGTACAGTACAGGAAGGCTTGTAGGCTTCAAATGAAATACCCATAAAAAGAAACCTGAATGGAAATGTAGAGAAGGGAACAATAGAGAAACAGAAATAGTAAGAAAGGGACTGAATAGGTGAGAACAAAATGCATAAAGAAGAGAGGGTCATAATGACAGAATTTTTGGGAAAAGGAATTCAGAAAGTACCATAAATGTATCTATGAATATGTGTGGGCAGGGGGAGGAAGGACATTATTCTACCCAATATTCAGCTTTTTTGTCCGTACAATCTTTTTGTCTCATATTGGGTTTGCTGTCACCCCAAAATCGAGTCTTTTTAGGAAATTCTTAAAACTGCCTCTACATTGTGTTAGCTATTGCTTTCTAATGTTAATCAATCCTAGGAAATGTCATATTGTTGATACATTTATATGCAAATGAGCTACTTGCCCATTACAAATAGCTGCTTTGATGTGTTCACTAGGATTGCTCTCTACGATGCTCAAAATAAAGTTCTCCAATGTTATCAGGCAGTTAGACCCCATCCTTATAAAGTACTCTGAGTCGCACATTAGCATACAAGAGCTGCAATAACAATTCTAAATATTTCAGGAATTATTTAATGTAGGGTAAAAAAAACTAGTACAATGAATAGCCAATTTGAATTGCTCATTAAGAGGAAATCAACTTCCTGTGGGGATGATAGTATGCCTTTAAACATGCATTATTTAAAGGGAAAGTTTGTAAAAGGATATTTTAATAGTAAACAAACACTCAATACACTCATAGTAAGTGCTCTGATGCCAGTATTTTGTGGAAATTTCAGTTTGATCGTTGGAAAAAATATATATATTAGGCTACTGGAAAACAATGCAATGTAATGTAACAGTGCCATACATCTCTACACAATAAAATATGTAGATCCAGGCATCATCAATTGTATAGTACAATAAAGTATAGTATTATTTGTTTTAAAATTAGACCACGGCTTTAAACCAAGTTGCACAATAAATCAGCAGTGAGGAGTCTCCCCAAGGAAGAACAGATGGAGATTATTTTATCGGATACTCTCATTATATTATTAGCCATTTTACTGCCTGAGATTAAGGAGTTGTTTCATTCTTGCTGAATCTATTTCTTTGTCAAGTTCTTTCAATGCAAAGAGTTCTTTTATGGCAGGATTTGTATCTAATCCGTAATTACAACGCAAGGATTTTATAAGCGTTTTAGATGTCATATCAGAATAAATTACGGAGGAGCTAATAATATGTCCAATATACTTTGCCAATCAGGAGGACAGTATACACAAAGTCTTGCACCCCTGGTACTGTAGAAAGAGAATCTGGTGTTTGTTGCATCGGAATATACTAGTTAACATTTTCTATAGGAGATATTTATATGTTTACCACACAAATAAAGCCCACCTGATCCACTGAAGTCCAATCAACATTAATACATCTTTTAGAAACAAATAGTTTTCACAATAAAAACAATTTTAAACAGTGAATTATGCTAATTTTCTTTCAAAGCCAATCTTGGTATAAGTAGCTTAATAAATCAGCACAAACTGAAAATTCATGTTTTTCTAACTAAATGTTAGGGTGAATTACACCCACCATAAGATGTAGGGGGGTGGAATGCACAGTTCAGGTCATATCAACTTCACAATGAAGCCAAGGAATTTTACTTCTCTGTCTCCACTTAGAATATTTTAATTACATTATGGCTATAGTCTCCTTTTATTCTCTCACTGCAGTATCTATAGTATTTTAACTGTACATCCCCTTTTGGTGGTTCCTAAAAAGGAGAACAATAGCAATTAAAATACAGAATGGTGAATTCTGTTCTGTGTAAGAAATAAAATCGGTGACGTTGTATATTCACAGAGGTAAAAGGGATTTGCAAGGGGACTGGATCTTACTAGGTAAGTAATACACCTGTGTGTTTATTTACTTGTATGTACTTTGTTTTATTAAGAAGAGATTAAAAGTTATGTTTTTATTGCCTAAAATCAAACAAACAGTCCATATAAATTGGCTGCCCACAGCAATGTATGCAGACACAAACACTGCAGGGCTGGGTGTGCAGTGTCCAAGCCTAGCAGGGTCCACATCTGCAAACATGCTGTTGAGACGTGGTCCCTGATAGGCTAGGACACTACAATGCACATCCAGCGGCCCATGTCGGGTCTATTAGTTTGATTATAGCCAGTAAAAACAGAGCTTGTAAGTATTTCTTAATAAAACAAAGTGTGTATTTGCATCATTCAGTCGAATGCGACTCTCTGTGACCTCATGGACCATAATACACCATGCGGATCCACTTTGTTTTCATGGCAGAGGTACTGGAGTGGGGTGCCAGATCCTTCTATGGTGGGCCACAGCATACAGCTCCTGGTATTCCTAGGTGGTCTCCCATCTACGTACTGACCAGTCCCAAACCTGCATGGCATCAGGGTGGTGTGAACTCTTGGTTCCTTGAATGGAATCAAAGCCAGCGGTGAAAGCACTGAATCCTAACCACTGGGCCACCAAAATAACAATAAATAAATACAGAGGTTGCATACCCAGTAAAATCCAGACACCTTCCATATCCCTTTCAGAGCTCTCCAATTGCTCTCATACTATCGAGTCTCATCAAGCTGGTGAGGAACCTGAGAAGATGCATCTTAATATTGTGATAGGAAGTCCAGCACTTTACATCAACATGAATCTCCATAGAGTACCAATTATTACTGGTATAAAAATGTACAACATAATTGCTTTATTGATGGGGATATGCATAAAGCTATTCTAATGATCAATTAACTCAACGCTTTTTGGGCAGATGGAATGGACAGATAGTATGACCGGTTCATTTTTATCTGCCATCAAATCTTTTATTCTATCTCTTAAGCATGATGTCAATCAACATGTGTAGCAATAAAGTAAACAGCAGAAGTGTGTAATTCTAATCTAGATATATACTATAAAATAATGCACATGCATGTAATGTTTGATGCATGTGTATAGAAATATAGATGAAATAGAAGTAAACATATATCACAATATCAGTTAATTAAGACATCTTACGGATAAGAAAATCAATCAAGCAGCACTATCCACTGCAACCTGATCTTTATTTTGGCCACCAACATTTCTACCCCAGTGGGACCTTTGCCAAACATGGATCCTACAGGTTTCTGATGTAAAATATATGTAAAGATGCCATACAATTCAGAACTGCAGCATTTCATGAAGTCATAAAGAGCTGTAAGGGTTAACAAATCTATTCTGATCCGCAAAGCAAGCAAGCACTCTCCGAATCATAAATATACTTAATGCTTTTGCATGGACTAGTCAATATAGGGTCATGGCATAAAATGAAAGATAAGAGATCGGAAGAAGATATACTGGTTATTCAGTTTTTTTTTTCTCTTTGACAGGAACAATATTACATATCTATATTACTTAACAAACAAGCATCAGTAGATGGATATCATTATCAGCCTGCTAGGAATCAATATCAGCACCAATAGCATTGTTTGAAAAACATATAATTTGGTTGCAGTTAAGAAAATATTAATATTTCTATATTAATACTGAATATTAAATATAGCTATCTAAAAAAATGAAAAATTACTATGGCATTAGGAGCACCACCAATATATCAATATCTCAATGGCATACTGCACTGAGCTGGTCTCACCTTGCACAGAGGACACTTACATGTTTTTCACCCATTTACATTGGTGTGTTTCTACCCAGCCCCTCAAGGCCTAGGCCTAGGGCAGCACATTTTCAGGCTGCCTTAAGATGGCAGTGCAGTACATTGAAGTGTGTTTTTATATGTACGGAAATGTCTATATGCAGTGATATTTATGTCTATAAATGTAATTGGCACTTCCATATATATATATATATATATATATATATATATATATATATACACATACATATACATATACACACACACACATACATATTTATAATTTGAAATATAGAAAGGGAAAGAAAAAAGAGGAGCTGCAAGTGGAAAATGGGCAGGGGGGGGGGGGGCAATTATGAACAGTCTAGGGCAGCATAAAACCTAAATATGGCTTAAAAAATAATAAAAATAAAAAAAATAGATCAGTGTCAGCGTTAAGAATATCTGATGTCCCTTAAGACAAATGTCACACTTGTCATTTTTAAAATAGTATTATGTTAAAAGTCCCTCAATTCTGCATCAACCTGGTGGACAGTTAAAAGGAAATTATGGAAACAACTAGTTCTTATTAATAGATGTGTTATAATTATGATTTAGCACAGCTTGTGTGGATTACTTTGCCTCCTTTCTTTAGAGTTTGATAAATCTTCCCTTGTGAATGATGTATGAGACACGTCACTATGCCAAGATCAGGAAATACCTGATTTCCATTTATATGGTTCTCAGAAATAAGTAACAATATAAAATGTATCTAAACCTGGCTTCATATTTAATTGGGCTACTGTGGCTGTTTTAGACACTTTGATGAATAATATCCACAGCACAACACATGAAGTGGCCACATCACAGCAAGAAGAAGGTCTGAATGTAGCTTTGCTCTAATAGCTGTGAGAAGAAGGTCACACGTTTGTCTTGGATTTCAGCAGAGTTTTGAAGTAAAATGTGTAACAATCTTATACAGCTAGTAGAATAAGAGCCTCTGAAACCACAAACTAGGGTACAATCACCAAAAGATCAGACTACATTTTTCCCCAAAGAAAAGGTTGTTGAATAGCAAAATAAAGCTGTGAGCTATACCATGTAGGGTCACCTAAGATAGGTAATAGCAGAGAGGTCAGACAAATCACAGTCCACTGGAAAGGGAATTGGCAACCCACTCCAGTATCTAAGCCATGAAAACTGTATGGATTAGCACAACCAAAGACAAGCCTGGCATGCTGCAATGCATAGGGTCACAAAGAGTCAGTCACGACTGAATGACTACACAACAATAGGGTAGTTTCAAAAAGTATTACAGAGGAGTACAAAAACAGACTTAAGTTGATAGTGGTAGGGACAAAGCAAAATAAAGCAGGATTGTTTGAGGTGAACACAAGAGTGTAAAGAGATATACAGCACCTCATTAAGGAGCAAGCAGGACAGCAAGGTATATAGTTGTGTTGGGTTCAATGTGTGGTCAGAAGCAATGTAGCTAGAAGAGAAGGGTGGCTCACCCATGGCAGTTATAGATGTGTATATGTATATAAAAAAAAATTATATATATATATATATACACCCACATACACACACACCCACACAGATATACACAAATATAAATGCTAGGCATATGTACAAGACAAACTGTATACACAGTGTCATCAAACCAAAAGCACCTCTTATTATTATCACTTCCCTGCGAAAAGTGAGCTTTCTGTTCTAAGATGACAAAAAGTTTTAAGGAGAATGTGTCTGGCAGAAGTCACTGATCAGACGATGGGAGATCTTATTGCATCACTAAGATACAATGTTACTGTTACAAAGAAACACTTGCAGTAAATAAAATGCTATATGGAAATACAGGGAAAATATGGAGAAGCACAGTATGTGATGATTCAGTGATCACTATAGGACACACACACAGCCAGTTGTCACTATAGGACACACACACAGCCAGTTGTCACTATAGGACACACACAGCAAGTGATCACTATAAGACACACACAGCAAGTGATCACTATAAGACACACACAGCCAGTGGTCACTATAGGACACACACAGCCAGTGATCACTATAGGACACACACAGCCAGTGATCACTATAAGACACACACAGCAAGTGATCACTATAAGACACACACAGCCAGTGGTCACTATAGGACACACACAGCCAGTGGTCACTATAGGACACACACAGCCAGTGGTCACTATAGGACACACACAGCCAGTGGTCACTATAGGTCACACACAGCCAGTGATCACTATAGGACACACACAGCCAGTGGTCACTATAGGACACACACAGCCAGTGGTCACTATAGGACACACACAGCCAGTGATCACTATAAGACACACACAGCAAGTGATCACTATAAGACACACACAGCAAGTGATCACTATAAGACACACACAGCAAGTGATCACTATAAGACACACACAGCCAGTGATCACTATAAGACACACACAGCCAGTGGTCACTATAAGACACACACAGCCAGTGGTCACTATAGGACACACACAGCCAGTGGTCACTATAGGACACATACAGACAGTGATCACTATATGACACATACAGACAGTGATCACTATAGGACACATACAGACAGTGATCACTATAGGACACACACAGCCAGTGATCACTATAAGACACACACAGCCAGTGATCACTATAGGACACACACAGCCAGTGATCACTATAGGACACACACAGCCAGTGATCACTATAGGACACACACAGCCAGTGATCACTATAGGACACACACAGCCAGTGATCACTATAGGACACGTACAGCCAGTGATCACTATAGGACACGTACAGCCAGTGATCACTATAAGACACACACAGCCAGTGGCCACTATAAGACACGTACAGCCAGTGATCACTATAGGACACATACAGCCAGTGATCACTATAGGACAGGTACAGCCAGTGATCACTATAAGACACACACAGCCAGTGATCACCATAGGACACACACAGCCAGTGATCACTATAAGACACACACAGCCAGTGATCACCATAGGACACACACAGCCAGTGATCACTATAAGACACACACAGCCAGTGGTTACTATAGGACACATTCAGTCAGTGTGAGTAGTGCCAGGTCACTTACTTTATCCTGCTTGCTGTCCTCAGTCTGCGGGGGCACTGATGTAGCTGGGGGGGACTTGATCCCAGGGGCTCCTCCGCTGGGGTTACTGGAGCCCCCTGGATTGGTGCTGGAGGTGGGACTGGACCCTCCCTTGTCCCCAGTGTCCACCTTGATGAGCCTGTGCTTGGGGGACACATACTTGACATCAGGGGAGGGTGATGAAGGTGACTGGGCTGTAGAAGACACAGGAGCTGTTGGGGTGATGGAGGAGTTGAGTGAGGCGCAGGACCCTGCCAGCCCAGAAGTAGTGTAAGGATCCTCAAAGTCCCTCTCCTTCTGCAGCTTGTAAGCAGTTAGTATGTCCGGCTGTCCTGCTGGGGTGGCTGGGTACTGGGGGGCAGTGGGGTGATGATGGTGGTGGTGATGGTGGTGTGTGGTGCCCCCCCCAGCCTGGCACTGTCTGTAATCCGGTTTAGGAGGGGCAGGTGGGGGCGGCTTGGAGCTCTTGAAGCCCAGGTGCTCCTTGATCCATTTGGCCATGCTGCCGGCGCATTGCTGTCCCGTGCTGGCAGATGGTGGGGGGCTTCCTCTGCTGGTGAGGCTGCTCCTAGTGGGCACACTTCGTGTTGTGTCACTTGTCTGCTGGGCACTGCTGGCTGAAGAGTGTCCGCTCAGCAGCATGAGAGACACCGGACGGGCAGAGGGGAGCAGCGTGGTGTTCAGCTGATACAATCTGTATGAATGAGCGGCTGTGAGTGGAGATCACTATGTACACAGAGCCATGCACTGGGGAGGCAGCACTGGGCACCATCTAGTGAGCAGAGAGCAGCACTGCACCCCAGAACTCACACTAACTCTCACTCCAATAGCACGTTACCAGCATCTGTCCCAAACACCAGGAGCCAAGCGCTCAGCCCCGCCCCTGGCCCCGCCTCCTCTGATCACTTAAGGTGGATTATACAAATACTGCACAACCGCAGCAAATAAAAGTGATCTAATAAAGAGGCTCAAATTATATATGCAGTAAGACTTTACTGGCTGCCTAGAAGTAGGTTACCATACGTTGTACCAAGTCTTTAAGGGGACACAGTAGCATGTGGTGTATATATACTAGAAACTTGTCATATGTTATGTTCAATTATCTGTGCTGTCTCTGTGTGCCCTCTTCCTCTCTCTCTTAGTGCACCCTCTCTCTCTCTCTCTCTCTCTCTCTCTCTCTCTCTGCTCTGTCTCTCTCTGTGCACCCTCTCTCTCTCTCTCTGCTGTCTCTCTGTGTGCACCCTCTGTCTCTCTGTGCACCCTCTCTCTCTCTATGCACCCTCTCTGACTCCCTTTCTCCCCCTTCCATCTCTCTCTGCCTCTAAGTGTAGTATTATTTTAAACAAGCACTATGTACATTTGATTATATGCTCAAAAACAGGGCCCTCCATTCTTGTACTAACCCCCTGTACAGCGCTACGGAATATGTTGGCGCAATATAAATAAAGATAATAATAATAATAATAATAATAATAATAAATAAAAATGATATATAAAAATCCAGCACACATTTAATAGTGTGTATTTCTATGCACATTTTCTGAAGAGTGTAAACAGAAAAGAAGTGCCGGCTCATCCGTCTCCTCTATGATGCTTGACCTTTTGTGGAACAATAATCCCACTAGGTTATCTGACTCTCGGACCTGTTTACAAGCTCCAATACCACCACCTACGAGTTTCATCTCATATCGCTTCCTCGGGGTCTCAAATTTTAACAACTTTTGTTCAAGTCATGTCTTAAAAGCTGTGTTTTTCTCTGTAAAATCATACAATAATAACTTATTTGGGTCTGCCTTCTGTAGCTCATGCAGCTCATAAATATACAGACTGTGAAGTGCAGTGTTTAAAATTAGCCTGTCTGTGACATCTCTCAAGAAACCAGGAACTATTTGTAGGATTTAGGCAGGAACAACAGATCTTTTAAGCACTTCGTAATTAAGTGCACAAGAGAAACATAGGTATATTATATCCCTAATGAAAACCAGAAACTTTACATATCCCTTTAAACTTCTGAATAAATGGATTTGCTCTGAGACCTTTATTTTAAAAAAGAATACACACTGTAACACATTATGAAATATCCTCTTTCTGATGCATTTCTTTTCATAAAGGTGAGGCAGCTGTGCCTGGACTTACATAATAAAGGTGAAACAGATCATACAGGAGGTACAGGAGAAGTGGAGAGGGGTAAGCAATGGCCCTGTGCCAGCCCCTGTGGAGGGGAAATGCTTATCCCCAGTAGAGACAGAGAATGTTCTGGTGACTGGAAAGGACTGTAGAGGAATAGGCCTTCTAAATAAATGTATGGTGTTCCTGTGACTATGGCCCCGTCACGAGCTAATGGAATGGCCGAAAGAATTGGTATGTAAGGAGGTCGCACTGGAAGAGTAATATGCTTTTTGGGTGGGCCCTGATGGGATACCTCATGGAGGGCCCTGTTTTTCACTGTAGCTGAAGAGGCACTTTGGGACATTGTATATGGGGATCCTGATTGTGGCTTGGGGTCAGAGACAAGACAGCTGTGTTTGTTTTCCAAGCACTGTCAAATGCTGGGACTGGAGACATGCTCCCAGGCAGATAGCTTACTTTGGCCTTTAAACAAGCAGGAGTTACAGCTGGAGGTGGATTATGTAGACTTGCTGGATGAAGCATCCTTGGATGGGTTGTGGCCACCAAGTTGGGAGGGGACATGCCAGTCAGGCATGGAACAGAGCCACCTAGCAGAGACTACCGCAACCTAGTTAAATGTTTCCAACGCTGGCTCAGAAGAGAAAGGTATGGACTGTTGGGAGAATTCTGCTTGCAGGGATTTTACAGAAAACAAGGACTTCTTCATGCAATGGGTTGACTGGGAAGAGGAAGAACAGGTCCCTAGCTTTATGGGACTGAGCCTCGCCCAGCTAGAGGCATGGGGACAGGGCCAAACCACAGCAGTGCCAGGCCCAGGGGAAGACCTGGGGAAAAGCTACCCTGCTCCTGGAGTAAGGGAAGAACAAAATGAGCACTGGGCCCTACCAATGGACTGTAAACATAGTGGGGAGGTTCCTTGGATGACAATTGTCCAGGGGCCAGCCACAGACCCTGGAGCAGAAACAGCAAGTATTCCTGCTCATCAGCCTGCACAAGAGGCAGTAGCAGCTGCTTCTCAATGGCTGCCTGTATCTATACACCAGGCAGTCCCAGATGGAGAGAGTCAGTAAGCTCTACCTAAGTATCCAGAGACCAAAGAGCTAGAGGGAGGTGAGAGCTGTATCCAGACAGTAGTTCCAGAGAAAGGAGGCTGTGAGACAGTGAGCTCAGTGTAACCCCAAGGAATGAAGTCCCCAGACAAGGTCATCAGGAGGAGTACAGACTCGCAGATGCAGCAGGTACAGTCCTCAGTGGAGCTATTGTTTTCTTGGGTACCCCAGAAGAATATTTCCCCTAAAGGAGGGGGGGGGAGGGGACAGTGGCCCTGGCTGTTGAGAGGTAGGGTGGTGATAACCCCTGATGCACACTTGAACTTGCTATCCCCCTTAAACCACTTGAATTGGGTAAGCCAAAAGGCCCAACAGATCATCCATGACTCAAACACTGGACAGGGGAACAGGGGAAGGAGCAGACATGGGGAGTGGAAGAATGTTGGACACTTGTGGTCCATTAGGCCCATGGATGTTTGTAAATACCACCAGCTGTTTGTACTGGCTTGGCTGGGGAGGGAGTGGGGGGGGGGCAGGATTACTTCAGAAATGTTCACCTCTGGATGGGCCAGTTTTCCTGGATTGCCAAAGAGGATTCCCCAGGGTGTGGTTTGTCACCTGGCCTCCCTGCATTGAGACACTTCTTGTGTGCCTCTATCACTGGAAAGGAGGGGCCACTGTCCGAGATCATTGGCAAGGGGGAAGTTGGGATCTTTTATTTTACCAAGGATACCTGGTATCATCCCAGAATCAGCAGGTCAGGAAATCTCCCTTGCCTGGAAGGAGAGGGTTTTGCTGAGGAAGGATCCTCCCAAGTTTTTGCTGGACCTACTAGCCTGAAAGTACTTTTCCCCTGGACTGCCTTGAAGGGTTCTCCAGGCCAGTGGTCTAATATGTTTCCCCAGGGGCTTGGGAAGGTCACTACACCATTGGGAAGGAGGGAGAATTCACCCTGGACAAGAGGAGGTGGGGTGCCCAAAGAGCCATTGAGTTTATCATTTGGATTGATTTTTACTAGGAGGTTTGAGAGGTGGAGTAACCTGGCAAGCCCTCAGTGCATCCCCAGGATTGAGCCACAGAAAGGGGGGTAGGACTATGGACACTTCCTGCACTCCCTAGACTGACCACTACCAGCTGTGACCGGGTTCTTGGACCCTGGAGATTGTTGGGACTGTGTCATAGCTTAAACCTTAGAGGAGGACAAGTGGCGGCTGTGGAGCTGGAAAGTTATTCGGCAGGATATCTTCCCAGTCTCTACTAGAAAGAAGGGAGAGGAGTTGTCATGCCCAGGGCCTGGTTGGACTGTTTTACACTATGGCCTGGGCCGCGACTGGCAAGAATTTACCCTTTACTGTTATAGTTATGTATTTTTGTAATACTTATGGTTAAAATGACATATAAATTGTATGTATTTTGATTATGTTACAGTGTGGTTATCTAATGATGACCCAGTTCCACCTAAATAAACAAACACAGGGGGTCTTGGGCAGATAGAACAGATAGTCTGAGTGTTTACAGCAAATGGTTATATAATCACCAGGATAAGTTTAAGGACCTGAGCTCATCAGATGTACAGGGTTTCCCAGTAAGCAGGAGCAGGCATAATATGTTACAGTGTTATTATCTGGTGATGACTCACCCAGCCCCACTTAAATAAACAAACACAGGGGGTCTTGGGCAGATAAAACAGATAGTCTGAGAGTTTACAGCAAATGGTTAGTTGATATAATCACCAGGATAAGTTTAAGGGCATGATTTCATCAGGTGTGCAGGGTTTCCCACTAAGTAAGGGGGCAGCCTATTGCTAATTGGCCCCTTTCAATGTACCTAAGGACGGGGCTTACTGTTATTGGCCAGCCTGTGTGCCAGAAAATTGTATAACAGGTGACAATTAATAAAGGTATGGCAGTTGTGCCTGGACTTACATAAAGTGTCATTCTGTGCATTGTGACAGAGGGCTACTCCATTTTTACTGCAGGATTCTTGACCACAGTAGAAAATCTGTTGGTTCTCTGATATGAAATTTTTATTCAAGATCACCATTAAGAAAGGCCAAGACTTGACCGAAACACGTCTGATAGGATCCAATTTGATCTTTGTATCTTCTATTATAATTACATTATTTTTTTTTATTGTTGCTGCTATTTTACCTATTTTCACCATATTGGTCCTAATTTTTCCTGATGTGAGAGGCTCCATAGATGGGTCTCAATTAGATCCACCATTATAAGATTAGAGCAAACATTATATGAATTGTCATTTGTGCTGACCCTAAACTCAGTGATATTGGTGCATCTTATGTGAGGCTTGCTAACCTCCACAATAGATGTCTCAGTCTGGGAGGTGAGGTCTGGATCTGTGTGTGTACACTGAAGCACTAAGACAGTTTCTATTATTTGTTTTCTATCCTTAATTGTAAAATTATCCCTGTAACAATTGATATATTGGATATTGGACTATTGAGACACTAAACATCATGCCGTCTAGAATAAAAACACATAGCAACATAAGGACGACAGGACAATATCTGTGACATCTCATATATAACGTGAATTGTTATCATATTGAATGTGAGTGTAATGGTTTTAATTATTTGCTATAATAAACCTTGATGTACATATTTCACGATTGGTTTGGCTTTGCGCTTGTCCCTCCTACCCTTCTTCTTGTTTTTAAAATAACAAAGTAGGTTATTTATTTACAGCCTTATAAAATTGCAATTCTGCAAATACTAAAGGGCTCTATATAAGCACAGATCTTTTTTTTTTTACAGAAGTTTTTAGTTAGTGAAGACCTTGCTTTTGGATAGAAGTTCACTAACTAAAAACTTCTGTAAAACAAATATGCTATGTGCTTATATAGAGCCCTTTAGAATTTGCCAAATTGCAATTTAATAAGGCTGTTAATGTTTAGCAACTTCTCATTATCAAGGGAATAATTGTGCTAGATATTACTTATTTTATATTGTACATTGTAAGTGTAATTTATTCTTTATTCTTTCAATAAAAAAAATAAAAATAAGGATCAACCTTAAAGGACCACAGAAGCAAAAGTCAGTATATAATAGCTACAGTATCAGCCTTATTAAATTGTGATTCGGCCAATTGAATAGGGCTCTATATAAGCACAGAGGATTTTTTTTTTACAGACGTTTTTAGTTAGTGAAGACCTTGCTTTTTGATAGAAGTTCACTAACTAAAATCTTCTGTAAAAAAAGTATGCTATGTGCTTATATAGAGCCCTATTCAATTGGGCGAATTGCAATTTAATAAGGCTGTATGTGTTTTGTGTTTTTTTGTAAAAATTTTAAATAAAATAAAATAATTTAATTATTTGAACTATATATATATATATATATATGCATATATATATATATATATATATATATATATATATATATATATATATATATATATATATATATATTAAATAATTAGTTCACGTAATTATTCAAATTATTATTTTAACTAAATAAAACACAGCTACCTCGTTAAAGTTGACTTTATTACATAAATTAAATAACATATTTCAAATTTTTAAACAATAAAGCAATAGACTCTATTAGGACCTGAGCTAGGGACCATCATCTTTACATTTTGTAGCTTAACCTGCTGTACTATTTGTATAATTGTTACATTGCTGGTTGCTAGAATATAATGAAGTAGTAACATATTACATATCCACTGTCTGATTTAAAGCTCTATAATGTTTGTTATAACATTACAGTACATTCAGGGAGAAGCAACACACTGAAATCCCATAACTTCTATTGACCATAACTCATGAATTCTGCATCAGTTTTAAAAAGGAAAATACTTACAAGCAACAATCAGGGTAGTAAAATATTGATCTCATTCTTCAGCATCAAATCACTCTTTAATGTAAGCAAAAACAAACTGAAAACATTTTTTCATGGTTGAATGAATCATTATAAAAACTATTTCTGATCCCTGGTGTGCCTCTTTTTTCCTGTTTTCATGATATATCAATTAAATAACTGTTATTAATTATTTACCCTCCTGGTTATTTTTCCTGGAGATTATTACCTGCAGAGTTCATTTTATCTGATGCCACAATGACACCTCAATTTAAATATAATTTAAATAGATCAATTTCAATCAGATGTCACCCGCGCATGACACATCAAAGAAACACATACAGTAGAAGAATATTAATGAAACTGCTTGAAGGCATTCCTGTACAGATCTCATGTCCAATTGGTGACTAAACAGCATTTTAGATAACAATCTAATTCCAGCCGTGCAAATCTGTGCAAATTGTTTATTTTGTATGCAAATGAATACATCTCATAAAACATATGCTATCTAATTGTATTTCAGAGGGAAACAATATAATAACATTTGGATTTTGAGATGAAAGAGAGTCAGCTTAAGAAAATATATTTATCTATGTGTAAATCAGAAGCGGAAATTACATTGAACTCTTGGATTCTATAATATCTGACAAATTACAATTGTTTACATGTATGATATTAAATAATATATAAATATAGTAGTTTATATTAATTTGCACATGAAAATTTTGAACCCATATACAGCACAAATCATATAATATTATATTATGAATTATACAGTTCAAGTTCTGCCAACTGAATAGCAAAATAGTCTCATTTGGATCTAATTTTGTAAAATAATTGAAAGCTGCAAGACATTTAATGTATCATCACCTTTATTACAAAATATACAACTAAGGAATCTAAAGCATTTAACAAGATATAGAAGATAAAGGCCAGATTTACTGCACAGAGAGGGTAGATGCCAGGAGTACATGGCCTTGGGGTAAGCCAAGGAAGGCCCTGCTGGTTTCTCCTGTCAACCCACAGCCTGTAGTGCCTCACAGACTGAATATCCTGCAAGGGATATATAGGAAACACGGGTCTGCCCTTGTGTGTCATAACTCCATCCCCTAGTCACTGACAGGTGCTGTGGCTCATCCAATCCTTATCAAGCAAAACCTTTAAGATTCAGCTGAGACTTTTTGGTTTGCTTGTTACACTCCTACAGCTGCTGCATCCTACACTGCTGCTAACTAATATTCCTGTCTGACAGGGGTTCTGCCTGCACCAATTACTTTCAATTTCCAGCATTCATCTCCACCAGTATGCTGGTTCCTGCTTTCCAATCCCAATCTACTCCCAAGGAGTACCCATTCCTTCTGCTGCATAGCCATCTGCTGCATAGCCGGTCTGCTTCTATGCCTGTCTGTCACTGAGCTGATTATTAAAGCCCCTGTCTGTATTTCTACAGTGTACTTCTGAGCAGTACAGAGGATGGGGTGGGAGAAAAGTATGGATAACAATAGTGTGCAACAAAACAACATGCAAAGACTAGAAGTGGAAAATTAAGAACTGAGTGTAAGACCATAATAATAATATTAAAATGTTAACTACACAGTACCACTGCGCTGGTATGAATTCAAAATATGAAAGTCATTAAATATAAGTATTAAATCCATCACAGCATATTAGTGGGTAGTTTCTCTTATAAACCGGAGAAAAAAAGTTTAACAGAGCAATTTCCTAAGGTTACTAAGATTATTATCCATTGCCGTTCAATTTATAAAGAACAGAATGGGGGTGATCAAAGCAATGTCTGTGCATCAATACATGGGCAACACAGTTCTGTTTTTATTATTTCCCTTAAACAGATAGACAATATAAATTCTGGGATCTCATCGTCTGTTTGATATGTTCTAGCCATGGCATATCATCATAGTGTTCAATGGTTGGGTTGGAAACATTTGCTTGTTATGTTCAAACACCAGAATAAGTGTGTCAGATGCTAGAGGATATGTCAACTCTGGATAAGAGTATCTACTAAATTGTGAAAAACATGACTCTGCACAATATTTTGTGTGTGCGGAAGCAGCTTGGAGGTCTCTAAGGCCCATTGGTTTCCCTTCCTGCAGGCAACTAGAGGGTGTGATGAAAGTACCCTATTGTAACGTGTAGAGGTTGTCTGATGTGGTTTGCCAAGGTTCTTATCACATAAAGTATGTGGTTCTGTACCCACATGGCCCTTAAGTTCTAAAGTGGAGCAGTTCCAAATTCTCCTGTAGGAGCTCATGAATTTCAAAAAATGAGTATTAAGCAGTTTAATTAGCTCTTCAGCAAGGATTGTTGTCATTTCTTTGGGGTTAATAAAAAACGGCATTCTATGCATTATTCCTTACACAACATGGGAAAAAAGCCTGTGTAAGCTATTTGTGATTCAATCCTTGCTTCTCAGGGAGTGCCAGCAAAAGAAAAATGTCCCTATCCTTCTTGCACAAAAGCAGCTCCTTCTGATCATGATAGGGTAGGAAGCTGTGCCCCCTATCTCTCTGCCCTGATTTCTTCCATCTCTCTCTCTCCGCGTGCCTCTTTTTCCTGCCTGTCTCTGTCTCTTAATTATTAAGATTTTAAATTATTGACCACTGTTTCTCTCGATATACAGAAATTAAGTTAATATTACTCTGTTAACACATATATAAATAAAGAATATGTGATGGTGACGGTGTTACACCTAATGAAATTTTGAAATAAATGTGGGGAAAATAGGCCTAAAGGTAGAAGTGAGAAGCAATAAAGAGAGAAGACATAACCCGAACAGCGATGATGGCCAAAAGATTACAAGACCAGAAGATAATATTACCCTGCAATAGACAGTCATACAAGGACAATTCTTTCTTCATCACAATTTAGAGGTTCCTCATTATTCAACTCAAGAAACATTCATTTTTTGTTGAAAAAGAAGCAACAGGCAATTAAGTTGGACCTTTCAAATGTCTCTAGGAAGCTATCTGCATCACTGTGTGAGCACTTGGGAGATGTCAACAAGACTGCTGTGTTTCGCTAGGATACAAGCTAAAATGGAAAAGCACAGTGAAAGAAAACTTCCATTCTACTCCTTATTCAATCCCAGAAAAGAGAAAAGCCCTTCTTTCTTTCCTAAAGATAGCACAAGAGCAGCAATGTATTATTCCAGTTTCAATTCTTCAAAATGGAAAAGGTATATACTCAAATCTTTTAGTGACAAGAATATAGACTTAAACGGTCTGAGCAACAATCTTAGAATAAGATCCTTCAAAATAGACACATTGATTTCCATCATTTCCTATGTGACACCACAAGACTGGACCATCTCAATAGATTAAATGGACACTTTTCTCATTTCATTAGCTCCGGAGCACCAGAAATAAGTATGTTTCTGTATAGACCCTACACTTTCAGTTCACCTGACTCCCCTTTTTTGCCTCACCACAGCCCCAACAGCATTCACAGAGATTTTGATCTGCTTAATAGCAGTTCTGTTGATCTTGAACCAACAAAAGAGCTCCCTCACATCTCAGAGAGAGTTATTTCTGAGGTATCTTGAAAAATATTGATGGATTATAAAAACTTACTTTTTCTGACACATAGATTCACCTTCTTGGGGTAAGATACAACACACTGAGAGCATAAAAGAGCCAGGATCAAGCATGCTATAAAATTTTGAGGCTTCAATAAAGCGGTGGTGTCCTTTTTGAACCGACAAAGAATTCTCTCTTGTGTCGACTATCTGTTGGTGATATACGCTCTTTACTTACTAGGAAAAGAATACTGGAAAGCAGAATTCTTGAACAGGCACACTATCCATCCAAAATGCATTTAAATCCAGATACCCTCCAAGATATCAACAGAAGCTGGGGTGTCCCCTTGGATAGGCCTCATGGCAACAAGATCACATACTCTGCTGGACACCGTCTTTTCACCATACAGAGAAAATATTTTGCTCAAGAAGCTTTCTCTATCTCATGGGAAAAAATTGGTATTTTGCAAACATCAAAAATGTGCTACAAAAAATCATATAAGACAAAGTAGAAATTATTTGTATTGTCCCCTTTTGGCCAAGAAGACCCCAATTATTTCTCCTCAGAATCATTTCTGTAAATCCCCCAATCCTCTTGCCTCTACAACACAATCTACTTTTCTCTCCTTTTTTTTATTTTTTTATTGAATTTTAAGAAAATATACAAATAGATTTACAACATAAAAGTTAAAGAATTTCGGACTTACATTTTAGAAGCATTAATATACATAACAAATACAACACAAGCACAATATTGACTGGGGTAAAGTTACATAAGATAGCAAACCACTGCGAGTGAATGATATAACAGAGTCTTTATCTTGATCCCAAATTTTCCATTTATAATTTTTTGAGTTTATTAAACCTTGCCCTTGAAGGGATTTTTCTAAATCTCTGTTCTTACCTACCAAGTTTGTAATATCGTACCATGAGGGGAACGAGGACTGATTCCATTTCTTTGCAATCATGTGCTTTGCAGCCATAAAAATCTGTATAATGAACGCTTTAACATCCAGAGATGTATGAGTTGGAAAAATATAGAACAAGACAACCTCCGCAGACAACCAAGAATATTATTAATGTGGTAAATTGTTGGATTATGGGACAATCCCACCAAATATGAGAGTGGGATCCAACGTAACCACAGTTCCTCCAACAAAATTTTAACTTTTCATTTTGAGGCATCTGAGATATTTTTGTAGGGACTAGATACCATTGATTGATAAGTTTAAAGTGAACCTCCCTGTAAGATATACTTTTAATTAACTTATCAGTGAATGATAATGAATTACACCATGCTTCTCAGACCAGGAGCATTTAAGATGGCATTGCCAATTTCTGGATTTACCAGTCCTCTGTGTATCCATTTCCTCTCTTAATATATTATGACATTTAGATATTAAATGCTTCCTTTCTTTCATTAACATAAGTTTTTCAAAAGACGTTAGAGATCTAAGAGTGGATTGAAAATACAGGGAACTTCTGTATGATGCAGTAAGACTGTTATATTCCAACCAACATCTAGGAGGAAGAGCATAAAGTTTAACCAAATCCTCAAAAGAAGCCCAGGAATTATTGATAAAAAGATCCCTTAGACGTTTAATACCAAATCGTGTGCAAATAGTGTGCAATACTCTCCAAGCATCATACAGATGATAATTTATAACAAAGATCTGAATTGTTTTGATAACCTTGTCAAGGAAATGTCAGGTATAGGATGATTAGGGGAATTTCTGTCTCTAACCGGATCAGAGATAAGATTAAAATCTCCACATACTATTAAGGAACCTTGAATGAGTTTATTAAACTTTCTTAACATTTTATTCAAAAATGTATTAACTTAAAATGATTATAATTAAGTGTAACAGCTTAATACATAGCAGCTTGTTTGAAAAATTAAAACTAATAAGTCAATAAGAACATAATCCTTAAGTGCAAGTGTGCAGAATAAGTAATCTAAAAAAAAATATTTGTATTATCTCCATCTCTGTGAATGTGAGTCAACAAATTAAAATAACCAACAGAATCAGTCAGAGATCCATCATAACTTATTATATCAAAATAACCCCAACCACAATTTACAGTCAAATCAAATCTTATTATTTTAAATTCATTGTAGAAGTTTCTTCTCATAAGCCATCATAAAAAGTGCATCTGTGCTTCTCAACCAAATTATAATATCAAAGTGTCCTGTATAATAATTAGGGCTACAAGCCCAGAAAAAAAAAAAAAGAAAAACAATTTTAAATACACAGTGTAAAAAAAAGAAAAACAATTTTAAATACACAGTGTAAAGTGATTCTTTCATTCTCCCCAATCTATTAATATAATACCTCGAAGAGTACCCTCCTCTCTCCTCCCATTCCTAACCTACACAACTATAAACATAAACTAAAATGGGGAAAAGTTTACCTTATTTAAGCATAATTATAACAATTTCATTAAGATACTTTCCCCTTCTTGAACATCATTAATAATATGTCTATGATTTTCAAACCAACATATCAATTTAGGTGGATTACCCCATTTATAGGGGATTTGTTTCTCTCGCAAAATGTTTGTAATGGGTTGAAAGTTTTTACGTAGGAACAAAGTATCACCTGATAGGTCTGGGAATATTTTGATATTTTCATATGGAGAGTCAAAGGTTTTTTTGTTAAAGGAAGCTTCTAATATAGCTTCCCTGTAAGATGTATAATGTAATTTTACAATCACATCTCTAGCAATATCTTTACCCATATTAGATGGGAGAGGTATTCAATATACTCTCTCTATGGGTATATCACCATATAGTTCTTTTTTAACCAAATTGGTCAGAAAAGTTTCAATAAATTGATGCAACTCTTTAAAGGTGACTGTTTCTGAAATTCCCTGAATCTTTATATTGTTTCTTTTTTCAAATTCAACAAATTTAAGGATTTGACCCTTTACTTTCTGTATCTCCTCTTTAAGTCCCCAAATCTCGTTCTTTAGTTCTTCATTATTTTTCAATGGAATCTCTTGGGTCTGTTCACTACCTTCATTCCTAACAGCCAAAATTCCTCTATCTTTAGCGTTATTTTTAATTTCCATGGCCAATTCTTCTTTGATGGACATCTGAAACTCCTTAAGAAGCACTGACATAGTGTTTTTCATTGAAGAAATAGTCAACAGTTCTTCCAAAAGGGTCTCTCTCACTGACTTCTCCGGTGAATTTACTTCAGCTTCTAAAAGAGTTTCAGAGGATTCAATCAAAGACTGAGAGGGAGAGTATGAATATCTTTTTTTCCTTTGTATTACATTTTTCTGCAGGGGAAAGAAAGTTAGCTATAGATTTAGAACTATAATTATTATTTTTTTACTTGCTTTGCCTCGAGGGGGTTGATTATCTTTACCCTTTTGCATTGCAACGGGAAAAGGTCAAATTTACCCTTTAAGGGTAAAATTGAATATATAGCAAAAAAGAAGGGACAATATTTCCCAAATTCCTTGTATTCTTTATAAAGTCAAAACGTTAAATGTAGCATTAAACCTATTAATCAGAGTTTAATATAAGCCCTTGACTGTACCAAAAATATAAACTAATAAAAACCTTTTGGACCCTATTAGAGTAGCTTTAGTATTGTTTACAAAAGGACTGTACAAAATGAGAAACAGGCCTAAAGTTCTTTAACAATCTATGACATTTGAAACCACATATAACGTTTGTATCACAGAAAACCTCTATAATGAATTTCAGGCAAAAATAAACTATCACATTGATGTACAAAAATAATTACATTAAAAAAAAAATATCTAGAAAAGTTCTCTTATCGATGAAAATTGTTATAGAAGGCTTTTATATACAAAATATCCTTTTAAAGTTCTGTGAATGTCCAGCTTTTAATAATCTCAGTAAATTGCGGGGAAGACCTCCCCGCCCCTTTCTCTTCCTTTCTCTCTTCTCCTTTCCCCTTTCTTTCTTCTCTTCTTCTTCCTTCCCCTTTTAAAAAAAGCCCCAAGTATCCACCTTAAATGCAATAATCAGTTGGGGAATAAGAAAACCAAACTTCAGGGGAAAAAAAGAGGTTGCTGCACTTATCTCTAGTCTCTCTTAAGACTCCATACTGGATCAGTGATATATCATAGCGGCTCATAGACTGTACCCTGGAACTCCTTTCTTGATCTCATAAGTTCATTGACTGCTATTAACAGGGAGTCTAGCCTGAACCCCTCAACTGCAACACAGTAGGAGGACTGATCTCAAAACAGCAACCTGCACCCAAACAGGGAGCCCCTAGAACTCCATACATCACCAGCAGTAGCAGAGCACCCAGAATCAGCTCCATGTAGCTACCTTCAAAGTGTTCTCTGTGTCCCAAGATTGTATCAGGTGAGTAGCCCAGCGTTCACTTCACGGCAGCAAGTTATAGGCAGAATAGTCCAGCATGTCACCAGGCGGAACAGCAGCCACGCCAATAGCGTGGAGCTACAATGTAGCTCACCAGACTGCTGCCTTGATAATCAGGGGTTAACACCCAGAAAACCACCCAAGCACTTGTTCTGTGTTGCTACACACCAGCAGTAATATCTAGCAGTCAGTAGCAGGTAGCACACGCTGAATGGCGTGGGTGGATTATCATTTAGGCCAGTGGATAAAGAAAAAACAATCCACAGCCACTCACAGGCTATGTATGTATGACCCACCGTGGCAAAAACAATTAAATCCTCTTCACCACCTTTGCTGTCATAGGAGTCCAAAGGGGAAAATTAGGTCTCCCCTCTTATTGCATGAAATTTAAAACCGCATATAAACTTGCGGCGTTGAAAATTAGACTTGGAGAGCCTGAAAAACGTAAACTTTCATAGGAGCATCGGCGGTGTGAGCCCGGTTAGTCAGACATTCAGACTAAGCCCTTCCTGGGTGAGGCCTTCCATACAAGCAGGACTCACTCCCAGGCTTCCTGTGTCTCCCCCTGTCACAATCTACTTTTCCAAGGTCCATTAGGACCTAGATAACCTCTTGTTAACTGTTTGGAAATTTGGTGGAAAGAATTTGAATTGTTGGGACTATCCAGTGACGTAATGAACAGTGGCGGCTGGTGAACTTTCAAGTTGGAGGGGCGCCAGGGCGAAACATAGCCCCTCCCCCCTTTAAACCACACTTATTTTATAACTCCTCCCCCTGACGGCATAATGACCTTTATAAGCCCCGCCCAATGACCTTATACTTGTAAAGCCCATTGAAATACATGATCAGCAATGCAGCAATGTCAAGAAGTAAAGTAACAATGTGTTAAATTCATTGGTATACAATATAGATTGAAAAAACTCATGTGACAAGACTACAGCAATATAATAATTGCACCTATACGCATTAACAGAAAAATTAAAGCAGTGACACTTATCATTAGTCGGCTCTTCTTCTCAGGGTATTCACGTTCAGTAAGTTGACCAACGAGTACAAACAAACCTTAAAAACCCTAAATAACAAATTGTGACCATATAGGCCCCAACCGCACCATAAAAACCCTAAATAAACTAGTGTGACCATATAGGCCCCAACCGCACCTTAAAAACCCTAAATAACCAAGTGTGACCATACAGGCCCCAACCGCACCTTAAAAACCTTAAAAGACCAAGTGTGACCATATAGGCCCCAACCGCACCTTAAAAACCCTAAATAACCAAGTGTGACCATACAGGCTCCAACCGCACCTTAAAAACCTTAAAAGACCAAGTGTGACCATATAGGCTACAACCGCACCTTAAAAACCCTAAATAACAAAGTGTGACAATATAGGCCCCAACCGCACCTTAAAAACCCTAAATAACCAAGTGTGACCATACAGGCCCCAACCACACCTTAAAAACCTTAAAAGACCAAGTGTGACCATATAGGCCCCAACCGCACCTTAAAAACCCTAAATAACAAAGTGTGACCATATAGGCCCAAACCGCACCTTAAAAACCCTAAATAACCAAGTGTGACCATAATGGCCCCAACCGCACCTTAAAAACCTTAAAAGACCAAGTGTGACCATATAGGCCCCAACCGCACCTTAAAAACCCTAAATAACCAAGTGTGACCATACAGGCCCCAACCGCACCTTAAGAACCTTAAAAGACCAAGTGTGACCATATAGGCCCCAACCGCACCTTAAAAACCCTAAATAACAAAGTGTGACCATATAGGCCCCAACCGCACCTTAAAAACCCTAAATAACCAAGTGTGACCATACAGGCTCCAACCGCACCTTAAAAACCTTAAAAGACCAAGTGTGATCATATAGGCCACAACCGCACCTTAAAAACCCTAAATAACAAAGTGTGACCATATAGGCTACAACCGCACCTTAAAAACCCTAAATAACAAAGTGTGACCATATAGGCCCCAACCGCACCTTAAAAACCCTAAATAACCAAGTGTGACCATACAGGCCCCAACCACACCTTAAAAACCTTAAAAGACCAAGTGTGACCATATAGGCCCCAACCGCACCTTAAAAACCCTAAATAACAAAGTGTGACCATATAGGCCCAAACCGCACCTTAAAAACCCTAAATAACCAAGTGTGACCATAATGGCCCCAACCGCACCTTAAAAACCTTAAAAGACCAAGTGTGACCATATAGGCCCCAACCGCACCTTAAAAACCCTAAATAACCAAGTGTGACCATACAGGCCCCAACCGCACCTTAAGAACCTTAAAAGACCAAGTGTTACCATATAGGCCCCAATCGCACCTTAAAAACCCTAAATAACAAAGTGTGACCATATAGGCCCCAACCGCACCTTAAAAAACCCTAAATAACAAAGTGTGACCATATAGGCCCCAACCGCACCTTAAAAACCCTAAATAACAAAGTGTGACCATATAGGCCCCAACCGCACCTTAAAAACATTAAATAACCAATCAAAACCATATAGGCCCAAACTGTACATAAAAAAATATAAAAAAAAATATACATATATATATTGAGATTTATAATTAATATATATATTGAGATATATATATTGAGATATATAATTAATTATATATATATATATATATATATATATATATATATATCAATATATATATATCAATATATATATATATATATATATAGCAATCATTATATATATATATATATATATATATATATATCAATATATATATATATATATATATCAATATATATATATATCAATATATATCTCAATATATATATATCTCAATATATATATATATATCAATCAATATATAAATCAATCAATATATAAATTTATATATATATATATATATATATATATATCTCAATATATATATATACTAGCGAATTGCCCGTCAAAAAATGACAGCAATGAAATTGTAAGGTAGCTAATGGTGTTTGGTGTGTACTACTGAAATATCTAATACATTAATAAATGAATATACATTGTGTTGAAGAGCTGCAATGTGTTTTGATGTTGCTGCAGCATTAGTGGTGTGGAGCTGCTGTGTAAGCGTGATGAATGTGTGCAGTGTAATAGTGTGCGTGCGCGAGAACAAACGGTTAGCGTTGTTGTGTACTTCCGCATTGGCGTAAAATGGCGGGTAATGTGTGGTATTCGTCAGCGTAATATCCGTAGGTCGTTTGTGGTGTTTTGCGGGTTTCTTGTGGTGTTTTGCGTGTTTAAAGTGCTGTAGCCTCGTTTTCGTTTTGTTCTGCGACCATTTTTTTCTTGCTTAGCGAATTTTGTAGTGTTCAAACTGTCTCGTATGATGTTTGCGTTGCGAGGTAAAGTTTGCGAGGGTCGTAGTTGGTGTGGCGTGTTGTTTGCGTTGCGACGTAAAGTTTGCAAGGGTTGCATTTGCTGGCAAGGAGCGCCTTCGGCGCTCCATGCCAGCAACTGAGGCCCTCGAAACGCGAGGTCCGCAGCTCGCTTTGCGAGGGCCGAGGGCGAGGGCCTCAGTTGCTGGCAAGGAGCGTCTTCGGCGCTCCATGCCAGCAACTGAGGCCCTCACCCGCAGCCCTCGCTATGCGAGGGCCGCGGACTCGCTGCAAGGGCCGCGGGCTCGCTATGCAAGCCCGCAAGCGTGAGCAACGGCTCTGGCTGGCTCGCCTGCTTACAACTATATATGTGATAGTTTTATTATACAAAGAGTGTGTATTTGTATCAATGCAGTGTTTTCATAGAAAATCATATATCTGTAAAAAAAAAAGAGGAGAGAGGGGAGGGGGGGGGGGAGAGAGGAGAGAAGGAGAATGAGAGGGAGGGGGATGAGAATGAGAGGGGGAGAGAAGGAGAGGGGAGGGGAGAGAAGGAGAGGGGGAGAGAAGGAGAGGGGAGGGGGGGAGGAAGAGGAGGAAGAGGAGAGAGGGTGGAGGGGGAGGGAAGGGGAAGGAGAGGGGAGGGAGCGGGGGAGGGGGAGAGAGAGCGAGAAGGGGATGGAGGGGGAGCGAGAAGGAGAGGGGAGGGAAAGCGAGGAGAGGGGAGGGAGAGCGAGAAGGAGAAGGGAGGGAGAGCGAGGAGAGGGGAGAAGGGGGGAGAGAAGGGGAGAAGGGGGAGAGAAGGAGAGAAGGGGAGGAGAAGGGGCAGAGAAGTGGAGGCGAGGGGGCAGAGAAGGGGAGGAGAGGGGGCAGAGAAGGGGAGGAGAGAGGGCAGAGAAGGGGAGGAGAGGGGGGGAGGAGAGGGTGGGAGAGAAGGGAAAGAGAGAAGGGGAGGGGGGAGTGGGAGGGAGAGGGGAAGAGAGAAGGGGAGGTAGGGGGAAAAGGAAGGGGAGGGAGGGGGAATGAGAAGGGGGGAGGGGGGATAGGGGGAACAAAGGGGGGAAAAAGGGGGAGAGAAGGGGAGGAGAGGGGGCAGAGAAGGGGAGGAGAGGGGGCAGAGAAGAGGAGGAGAGAGGGGCAGAGAAGGGGAGGAGAGGGGGCAGAGAAGGGGAGGAGAGGGGGGCAGAGAAGGGGATGAGAGGGGTGGAGAGAAGGGGAGGAGAAGGGGGGAGAATAAGAGGGAGGGGGAGTGAGGGGAGGGAGAGAGAAGGAGAGGAGAAGAAAAGGGGGGAGAGAAAGGGAGGAGAGAATGGGAGGTGAGAAGGGGAAGAGAGGGGGGAGAGAAGGGGCAGAGAGGGGGGAGAGAAGGGGCAGAGAGGGGGGGAGAAGATGTGTGGAGGTTGGTAGAAGGAGTGTAGGGGGAGATAGATGGGATAGAGAAGGGGGAGAAGATAGGGGAGATATGAATTGGGTTAGAAGGATTTAAGGTAAAAAGAGAAGTGGTGAGAGGGGTAAAAGTCAGAAAGGGAGAGGGTAGTGTGAGGAGAGTGGGCCAAGATATAGGGTGAGAGACGCGGGCGGGGCTATCGCCGGTGCAGCCCTTTATCTCCTGGGGGCCCCAGTCTCAGCCTCCCCCCAGGCCATATCCCGACAGCCCTCGGTCCCCTGACCTCCTCCCTCATCCTGAGGGCGTCCTGCCTGCTGCCTGTCTTCCACAGTGCAAACAGGACCCCTGGGGGAGCAGCCAGGCTCAGAGGGAGGCACACTCACACACCAGGGATGGATGGAGGGATAGACAGGGAACGGGAGCACACTCACACACCTTTGCGAGGGCCTCAGTTGCTGGCGAAGGCGTTCCATGGCAGCCACGGCTCGCGCAGAGGGCCTCAGTTGCTGGCATGAAGACATCACATATATAGTTGTGAGCAGGAGAGGGCCGCGGGCTCGCTACGCGAGGCCGCATGCGTGAGCAACGGCCCGTACGCTCACAACTAAATATGTGATATATATATCTATCAATCAATATATCTATCAATCAATATATATATATATATATCAATATATATATATATATATATATATATATATCAATCATTATATATATATATCAATATATATATATATATATCAATATCAATCACACACACACACATAAAAAATATACATAAATATACATAAACATATACATAAAAAAATATATATATTAATTGATATTTATTAATTGATTAATTGATGTACTTTATTAATTATTTGATTATATTGCTCATGTATTTGTATTAGACATTATTTATTATACATATTACAGTGCTATTTATTTGCTATACATGTTACAGGATATTATGTGATGGGTCAGAACACAATAGTCTAAGTTGGTGAAGTGAAATGAGAAAAATATATACGTAAAACTATTTTTTAGAAATAGAAAACAAAAAATTGGCATGTGCATATCTATTCAACTCCTTTGTTATGAAGCCCATAAAAAGCTCTGGTGAAACCAATTATCTTCAGAAGTCACATAATTAGTGAAATGATGTCCACCTATGTGCAATCTAAGTGTCACATGATCTGCTATTACATATACACACCTTTTCTGAAAGGCCCCAGAGGCTGCAACACCTAAGCAAGAGGCACCCCTAACCAAACACTGCCATGAAGACCAAGGAACTCTCCAAACAAGTAAGGGACTATGTTGTTGAGAAGTACAAGTCCGTGTTAGGTTATAAAAAAAATATCCAAATCTTTGATGATCCCCAGGAGCAACATCAAATCTATCATAACCAAATGGAAAGAACATGGCACAACAACAAACCTGCCAAGAGACGGCAGCCCACCTCAACTCATGGACCGGGCAAGGAGAGCATTAATCAGAGAGGCAGCACAGCGACTGAAGGTAACCCTGGAGGAGCTGCAGAGTTCCACAGCAGAGACTGAAGTATCTGTACATAGGACGACAATAAGCCGTACGCTCCATAGAGTTGGGCTTTATGGCGGAGTGGCCAGAAGAAAGCCATTACTTTCAGCAAAAAACAAAATGGCACGTTTTGAGTTTGCGAAAAATGGCTTGTGGGGGACTCCCAAAATGTATGGAGGAAGGTGCTCTGGTTTGATGAGACTAAAATGTAACTTTTCGTCCATCAAAGAAAAGCTATGTCTGGTGCAAACCCAACACATCACCCAAAGAACACCATCCCCACAATGAAACGTGGTGGTGGCAGCATCATGCTGTGGGGATGTTTTCAGCAGCCGGCACTGGAAAACTGGTCAGCGTTGAGGGAAAGATGGATGGTGCTAAATACAGAGATATTCTTGAGTAAAACCTGTACCACTCTGTACGTGATTTGAGGCTAGGACAGAGGTTCACCTTCCAGCAGGACAATGACCCCAAACACACTGCTAAAGCAACACTTGAGTGGTTTAAGCGGAAATGGCCTAGTCAAAGCCCAGACCTTAATCCAATAGAAAATCTGTGGTCAGACTTAAATATTGCTGTTCACAAGCAAAAACCATCCAACTTGAAGGAGCTGCAGCAGTTTTGCAAGATGGAATGGGCAAAATCCCAGTGATAAGATGTGGCAAGCTCATAGAGACTTATCCAAAGCAACTTGGAGCTGTGATTGCTGCAAAAGGTGGCTCTACAAAGTATTGACTTTAGGGAGGTGAATAGTTATGCACATTGACTTTTTCTGTTATTTTGTCCTACTTGTTTGCTTCACAATAAAAAAAAGTTGTGGGCATGTTCTGTAAATTAAATGATGCAAATCCTCAAACAATTCATGTTAATTCCAAGTTGTGAGGCAACAAAACACAAAAAATGACTCAATACTTTTGCAAGTCAATGTACTTTACTTAAACATGAGGAACTTTTGAATATGTTTGTTTGTATTCCCACCACATAGATGCAGCCCCTTTCGGTTTCACATCTCCAAGACCTATCTGTTGAATTTCCAGTGGCAAAATGTGATATCAGGCTTGGTACTAAATGCCATCTTTGGATAACCTTGATGTATGTTTCTCTTAAATTAACACATTTTATTGTTTTAACAGTTAGTTCAAAAGCTTTAAACCAAACATTTTGATTCCATACATTTTCAAGATCATCTTCCTACTTGAGCATTTAGGACGTTTTCTTTACTTCTTTCATTAACCTTAAATTTGTATGGCAATGTAATTGAAATGTTCTTATCTTTTTCAAGAAGTTTCACTTCAAATGTTGTAATAAGCCTAATTAATTGTTTATATTCTGGTTTTGATATTATAGAAGATAGAAAATTGTATTCTAACCACTTTTCCTTCCTCGAAAGCTCAAAAGATTGTAACCTTTCATTGCAAGTCTGAAAGTTTGTTAATATTCCATAACTCCTAATTAAATGTTAAAGCACTCTCATTCAAAAGCATAATGGGAGTTAATGGGGAAAGGTACCAATCTCCAGTTGCTATTACATTTATACCATGTTTTCGCAAGATAAGAAACCAAAGGACGTAACTCTTTAAAAGTTTTTTTTAAATCTATTTCTTTAATCAATATTAAATCTAAATTTAAATTTTCTGATAGATCTTTTTCTATCTTATTATATTTTACCTTATCTTTTGTATTAAGCCTGAATATTGCACAGTATTTTAGATGCTAAACTTACTTTTTTTTAAATGCCTTTGTGTAATATCTGATTTAATCCTTAATCTTTTATTATTTAAAAATACATTTATTAAAGTTTTTGGGGGAGTTCAAGAGGTACATAATTTTTGGCAGGACAACTACTTGACCAAAATAGGTTTAACTTCTTCCAATCATTAAAAATATTGCCTATTTGCTTATATACTCATATAATTCCGCCTAATTCCATCTAATCAGCACTCAAAAATTAGGAACAAATTCTATACCAAAATGAGTAATCTTGTTCCAATCCCAATTAAACAGAAACCTCTCTACTAAGTTAATTCACAATAGTCACCACAATATAATCTGCAAACATTATAAGCTTATTAATAGTGCTACCTGTATTAATACCTTCAATCTGTATATTGTTCTTTATCAGTATGGCTAATGGTTCAATAACCAAGGCAAAAATCAGAAGAGAGTGAGGGCAACCCTGTCTTGTACTATTTGTTATATTAAAGTTATGCGTTTAATATCCCCACAACATGGGCAGAAACATCAGTGTAGAGGGCTTTGATTGTATGCGAGCCGAACCTACCATACCCTTACTGATGAAGCACTTTTTATTCTTTTATTATTACTTTATTTTAAAGTTTAAAAAGAAAATACAAAAAAGTCAGACAGTAAACACAAAAAAATATACATTTACAGCATACATATCGGCCATTCAAACTGGGTGTCAGGAACCATAGGATTTACAGGAAATGTATATGAACAATCGAGGATGGCAGGTAATCGGGAAGTAGGGACTAAATAGAGTATAACCAACATTGCATATATACAAATAAAGAATGGTATATGTTATACATCTTTTGTTTTCTTTTTTATATATCTATCTTATATATCCCATTTATATAGACGCCTTTTTTTAAACTTTATTATATTATCTGAGGCTTGAAGTCCCTGTTTCTAATAATACATCTTAATATTTCCTGGAGTGGGGGAGTTAACTCAGATTTCCAATATTTAGTAATTTTTTATTTAATAACCAGAAGGATATGGGAGACTAACAGATAGCTCTTAGGGAACTGTTCATCAAATTTTATGTGTAGTAATAACATTTCTGGATTGTATGGGACTTCTAGATATACTATCTCCTCCATCCGACATATGCATTTCCTCCAGAATGCTTTTAACTTGGGACAATTCCACAAGACATGTAACAGATCTCCTCTCATCCCACATTCTTTCCAACATAAATTTGTCTCAGTTAATGAAAATGTATTTATTGCTTCGGGTGTCCTCTGCCATCTATTAATTGTCTTAAAGTATAGTTCTAAATAAGAGGTTAAGTCAGCAGAAACATTGACTATTTTTAAGGCTCTCAACCACAAATTTTGACTACATGTAGTCTTCAAATCCTTCTCCCATCTCACCATCCCAATAGTTTTATAAATGTTTTCAATTGATAATAATATATTTGGGCACTTAGCTACTCTATGGGTGAGGCTTTAACAAAGCTTGTACTGAGATGTATTGTAGCCAATGATTTTTCTCAAGCTTTTTCTCTTAATATACCTCCTGAGTATAGATCATCTATATAATTTTTCCATGTCTCTTCCACCTTACTATTTCAATGAGGTTTTGGGGTGATTGAAGTACGTCAATCGGGGGGGCACCAAATGAAGGACACGCAGAAAATTGTAATTTATCTCTATATTTTGTCCAAACTTTAAATAGAGATCTCACTCCTCTAGGAAGGGTTTTTAATCTCTTTTGATCTATTTTAGGAGTCCATAGTAGTGGATTCCTCTGTATAATTTTAAGCATATCATATTCTAAAGTTTTCCATATTGGGTTTATATGTGGAGTGCTCCAAATTATAATTTGAGAGAGCAATTGGAGTGTAAACATCTCTTATAGAGGGTGCTGCTAGGCCTCCTACTAACAGTCTTCTTTTAGTAATGTCTAATGAAATTCTCACTTTCCTTCTATTCAATGTGTATTTGTCTATACAATTTGTATTTTTTTAAACCAGTAGGCCGCAGGAACCTTCAGGAATAGATCTAAATATATAGGGTACTTTTGGAATAATTACCATTTTTGTGACTGCAATTTTTGCGGACTAAGACAGCTTTACCCTTTTCCAATCTATTTAGTTTTTTTGTATTTTTTTAAGGGCTTTTTCTAAATTTTCTTTTAAAATGTTATTTGATCTAAAAGATAGAGCAATCCCCAAGTTTGTTATTCCCCCGTGAGTGCCAGTTAAAGTTAAATATATTTTTTAGATGTAATATTTCATTTTGCGATAGGCCTCTCATAATAACATCTGATTTGTCACTATTAATTTTAAAATAAGATAATCTCCCAAATTTACTAAGAAGCATATCCAAATATTTCAAAGACTGACTAGGATTTGTCAAAGTTAGCATCTGCATAGATGGCTGTTTTATATTCCCTGGAGCCTATCTTTACTCCTTCAATTTCCTTTGTTTCTCTTATTTTTAACAGTAGTGGTTCTACATACATAGGCCCTCATTCAATTGCAATTTGGACAATTGAATAGGGGTCTAAATAAGCACATAACATATTTTTTGAAAGAAGTTTTTAGTTAGTAAACATCTATCCAAAAGCAAGGTTTTCACTAACTAAAAACTTATTTGAAAAAAATATGTTATGTGCTTATTTAGAGCACTATTCAATTGGCCAAATCGCAATTGAATGAGGGCCATAATAAATAATAGGGGACACCCCTGCCTCGTCCCATTAATAACTGGAAAAAAAAGAGGTTTCAAAATTAGAGCCACAAATCTAAGCGGTAGAGTTGTCATATATCATGTTTATTGCTTTTAAAGCAAAGTCTCCAAGGCCATATTTTTGCAGAACTATTTTCAGGAAGTCCCAGCTGACCCTGTCGAATGCTTTCTCAGCATCTATTGACAGGGCCAGACTGGGACCTCCGTGTTTGATATTGATTGATAGAATATCCAAAAGATTCCTCACATTATCTACCCCCTGATGAGTTTTAACAAATCTGGATTGATCTGGGTTGAATCAATTTCAGGAAATAATAGGGATAGGTCGGTTAGTCAGAATTTTTGTGTAGATTTTTAAATCATAATTTATTAAAGAAATGGGCCTATAACTTTTCTTGTCTTCAGGTTTTTTTCCTTCCTTTAAAATATTTTTTATTTTTGTTTCAGTGAGTTCTGGTAATATATTCCCGTTATTTTTTATCTCATTAAATATGTTTAACATTGGGGATATCAAAAATTCAGAAAATGTTTGATAAAATAATTTAATTAGGCCATTGATCCCTGGGGATTTATTGCTCTTACTTTCTTTTATAACAGTGTCTATTTCACTTCCTGTAAATCAGCTTTAATAATTTCACTTGTGAAATTTCAGAAGATTAATATCGCTTAAAAAGTGTTTTATTTCCCTTAATTCAGGTTTTTGGAAGTTCTTTTGTTCTTCTATGTTGTATAATTTATAGTAGTATTTGAAAAATATATTGCCACTTTCTTTTGGATGTGTATGAAGTTAATTATCTTCTCCCTTAAGTACCTGAATGTTCTGTATTCTCTCTTTTTTTACTTTATTGGCAAGAAATTTTCCCATCTTCTCTCCCAAGCTGTATTGATTTTGTTGGAACTTCCAAACAGGTCTATCCTGTTTTAGTTGATGAATCTTTTTAATGTGGGAATTAAACTGATTGATTGTATCTAAATTTTCCTTGTTTGGAGATACTTTGTTCAATATCTGACATCTTTCTAATTCTAAATATAAGTTTCTAAGGTATTTCCCTCTAGATCTTTTTAGATTTATTTCTTTGGATATCAGTATGTCCCTTAGATAAGGTTTCACAGCGCCCCACAATATGGAGGGGGAAGATACTGAGTTTGTATTTATCTCTAGAAATTCCTTAATGTTCTTCTTAATCTCCATTATGTAGGTTTTATATTTTAATAGTAGAGTTCTATCCTCCAGTTTCTAGTTATATAGTGTTTTCCCCTAGATTTTATTTCTAATATTATCGGGGAATGATCAGAGACTACACTAGGCATAATGTTAATTTTTACTGTATCATAGAGTACTGAGAGTATCTGAAAATAACCAATATACATTATATTTCTTTGAATGATATGTAAAGTCTTTCATTTCAGGGTTCAAGGTTCTCCAGATAGCACTGATGAAGCACTTGATCTATAAAATCCCAGTTTAAGCTGTCATATGCCTTTTGAGCATCAAGTAACAGGACAAGCATTGGGATGTTTCTAGTCTTCGAGTAAGTGATTAAATCCAACAATTTTTTTAGAGTTATCAGTTCTCTGCCTGGTCTTGCCAAAACCTGTTTGATCTGAATCTCTTAATTCCAATGATAATGGGTTTAACTTTGATGCTAGGATTTTAGAGTAGATTTTTTATGTCTGTGTTGAGTAATGAAATTGGACGGTAGTTCTTGCAGTTCTTTGCAGTTCTTTTCAACTTTAAGGCTCCTGAGGGTTCGTTTTTGTAAAAACAAACCATGTCTATGTGAGCATGCCCAGCTTTGCAGCCAATCAGTAATGCTGTATGCAACCAGCTAGATGATGCTGGAAGATTATACTTTCTTCTCTTACAGACACCAGACATATACAAGGATAGACTACTGCCGGGTAGGTTAACAAACATTAGAAAATATCTCTGAAATTGAAATAGGACCGATAGACTGGTCTGATCCCGATTAAAATCCACATCAATAAAACTCATTAAATACAGAATAATTTTAAAAGAAATTGATATGAATCTCTTTAAAGCTTCTGAAAATAGAGACATTTTAAGTAAGAAAATAATTTAGTTTTTTAAACTTAATATTAATTCTATTGAGTCTAAGGCATTAATTTGGAATTCACATAAGGCCTACATGGGAGGCTTACTTACTTCATGGTCGATACATAATAAAAAGAAAAGAGGGGCATCTTTGAGACAACTATATATTACATTAAAGGAGTTAGAAAGTCTAAATAGAAATCACCCAGATAAAAATTGCACACTAGAAATTAATAAGATTCAAACTAATATTAGGAAAATATTACAAATACAAGTAGACAATAGAATTTGGTTATTCAAGCAAAAGTTTTACCATTTTGGTAATTAGGCAGGCAAACTTCTAGCAAATTAAATACAAGTAAAAGTAAAGTAAATTAAATGATCACGATGGTACTGAATGTGTTAAACCAAACAAAATGGGTGTGATTTTTATAAGATTTTACAAATCCTTGTATAACCTAGAAGATAACCCATATTTAAAGACAGTAGAAAAAATATCAGGATTCATGCCTGCAAATCACCTTGCTCTTCTCCATGAGATCTCCCCACAGTCCTGAAGGTTACCTTTTAAATCATTGAATCTAAAATAATTTCAGAACTCCAGACTTTAGGTTGCAATGAACCTTACACCTCATTGGAACATGGAGGAATAGGTTGCTCCAAAATATTAAAGTCTTTTTAATACCTTGTATAATCCATGTCTCAACACTCATTCTACTAGACCAGTATCTACATCCTGGGCCATCACAAGCGATCTTTCTCTAGCAGAGGTGTGCAGTTCAGCAAATTGTTCCTATTTCAAGACTTTCAAAGCATTATAACCTGGAAATCATTAAGAAAAAAGAATTCGAGTTTGAAATTAAAGATCTTGAATCAATTAATAAGAGGTATTATATGCACAAATTTTCAGTTTTCTAAGTTTTTTATAACCCTACCTGGCATCAAACAGAAAAATGGAATTGTATTTTTTATTGCAGGAAGCCCAGGGTGACCAACCTCCAGTGGCGAAACTGCCTAACGATCAATTCCTGCAACTCCAATGCATGTTTGCCGATTTAGCTACCTTCATCCATTCCCTACAGGATAGGAAGTCCTGGATCAAAAATCATCATCTGCTAATGAAGCACCTGATGTATAAAATCAGCAGAATGATGTGAGACCACCCAGCCGTCAGAAAATATCTTGCAGGCACATTTTATTCCCACTTACTTGAGAATGGACATTGTCAAGGGTAAAGAGGTCAAGCTTGTGTCAATACTGCTTTTATCTACCGTTACGACTGAGCCGAAAACAACTATTCTTAATCGGAAGCTCACTGTGACTGAATTTGTTCTCACTTTTGGTATCTATCGAGATGTCATCTGCTCGGTGTACCCACACAGATGACAGGAACTTGACGATTACTTACATCTCATAGTAGCCCTCAGGAACTGAGGTAGTGAAAATGCTCCTAGCAAAGGAAGTTGCCAAAGGCTACCTCTTGGGACATTTAACCTTCTCCATTTCTGGATTGGAGGATCAACCCTCTCAGAATCGCAGCTCGGAAACATTTGCTTAAAAAAATTCTAGTTATTGTTTTATCTGCTCCGCATGGCTTATTTATCCTCAGCATAAATTTGCTTATACATTCAGAAGACTATTCTTTACAGTAAACACGTTTGATGATGCCATCACCACTATCCTGACATTAGGCCCAAGAAGTTGGTTATTTAAGGCCAACTTTAATGGCACCTTCAAACAACTTCCTATCCACCTGGTCCTCTGGCACCTTCACAGCATCACATGGGATGATCATTATTACTTCGCTTCCAGGCTAATTTTCAGCTCCAAAAGCTCTAAATTGCACAAGTAACATGTTGACATGAGGAAGACCATTTACAAGTAACCTTTTCACTGACCTAACTAAATCAGGCAGTCATTACGCCCCCATATCACGCGGTAACAAATCCCTCCACAACCTAATTTTTTCATAGTTACATAGTATTTGAGGTTGAATAAAGACTGTTAGTCTATCAAGTTCAACCTTTTTAGATCTCTTCTGATCCTTTTAAAATGTGAACTATTTGTTAATAATTGTTAATTGATCCAGAGGAAGGCAAAAAAAAAACATTGAAACTTTGCCAATTGTCTTATAAGGGAAAAAAAAGGAAAATTTATTTCTGACCCCAGAGACTGGCGATCAAATTTCTCCATGGATCAATATTCCTTCGCTAGTTATCTAGGATAACCTTGAATGCCCTCTTTTTTCAAAAATATATATAACCCCTTTTAAAGTTATCTATCAAATTCGCTGTCACAACCTCCTTTGTCATATCCCCCTCGTAGACACCTTTTTTTCTAGGGAAAATAAGTTTAATTTTGTTAGTCTTTCTTCATAACTTAGCCCTCCATTCCCCTTATTAGTCTCTTGATTTTTCTGGATTTTCTGGAAAAATGTAATATGCATCTGGAATGGAAGGTCCCTCCAATTCGTCTCCTGAAGTTTTGGAATTTACTATGTAGTCCTATTTCATAATCCTGTACAAATCTTCACATCCTGCTGGCCATCATACGCAAGACCTGGATCAATGCTTCGCACATAATTCCTCTGCTCACTGCCAACAATACTTGGAAGAAACAGTGGAGTAACCATGCCATCAGATATGTTACATCCTCAACAGTCCCCATAATTAAACACCTCAAGTCACCAGATGTCCCTCTTTAGAGAACTGGCTTTCCACTCTCTCACACATAACTTCTTCCTCCATCCATATGTACAAACACCATTTTATTATTAATCTAAATTTGATCCACAGGAATTCCTTTCAACTTCTTGGGACCACACCAGCCTTGGCCCCAAAGCCTACCTACCTCAAATCCGAACCCTCCATGCTCATGTACTCCAGACTATGCTTGAAGGCCTTGCACCCAATACAAAACTAACCTACGAGAGAGCCTTACATCTTTCAAACTTTTTTTGTCCAAGCCTATCATGCTCACTGAATTCCTAACCTTTTCCAGTCACTGTCACCAATACTTGTACCTCCATGTCATTACCATCAAAACATAGCTTATAGGCGTCCATCTCCATCTCTCCTAAGCTCAGTTAGTTAATTAATCATTTCTCTCTGCACCTCTCACCAAACTCTTCCTCAAATTTCTCAAAAGACAAGCACAGCCACCTAATACTACCAGACACCCCATAACAGAGCAATATATTAAAACAACTTATTACTTATCTTTATAACAATCCTTTAGGACCAAAAATTTTACTAACTATAAAAGTAGCTGTTTCACTTGCCTTATTTGGATTTCTCCGTCCAAGCTAGTTTACAATCTCACCATTGCAACCTCTTTACTTAACTAAACACAACATCACTTTTACAGCTGATGTATGCACATTCCAACTTCACTCCACAAAGACCAGCAATACCCCTGTCACCATACCCTACTAACCTACAAATGATGTTACATGCCCAGTCTCCACCTTACTGTCTCTCCACCAATCACTCCAAGACAAATATCCCCTACATCCTCTCTTCAACATGTCCAGCCAGCCACTACCCTCCTCCACTTTCATACACTACATTGAAATCATTTGTTGAAGACTAGGTTTAAACCCATTCAAGTACTCCGGCCATTCCTTCAGAATTGGGGCAGCGTCAACTGCATCTAGAAACCAAACAAAAGTCATCATGTAATCAAAGTAATGGGGCACTGGAAGTCTAAATGTTACAGCCGCTATATACCTGATCCCAAAACTGAAATACGCCAAGCCATCTTAAAACTTAGTCAGTAAGCTTCCAGCTCAGAATTACGAGAAAAAACTGTTATCACACTGCATTCTGGGAAGCTCAGCCAAGACATGCAAATGTGCCCACAAATGTCTCACTCTTCAATCCATAAACCATTCTAAACATGGCTTTCTTTAAGCTCATGCATGCTGTATTACACAGCTTTAATGCAAAGCCAAGGTTAGATTAAACACAAGCTGAGAATCCTATCCACATACAGATGTTTCAAGCTTACTGCCTATCATTTGCATGGAGCTGGATCTCAGCTTGTGTTGTGGACTTTATGAGAAGGTAGTTCACCACAACAATCATTTAATATATGATGGGCAAAAGAGCGATAGAAGCCCTCCACCGTACAGTAGTACAGTAAATAAATAGTACATCTGTGTTCACATTTGAATGTCTAAAACAAGCTAGAAAAAAACTGTTTCCAGCTGAGAATTCCGAGAAAAACACTCGTTATTACACTGCATTTTAGGAAGCTGAGCCGGGACATGCAAATGTGCCCACAAATGCCTCGCTCTTCAATCCATAAACATTTGTGGGCACATTTGCACGGTGGAGGGCTTCTATCACTCTTTTGCCCACCATATATTAAGATAGTTGTGAGCATGCGAGCTGTTGCTAAAGCTTGCGGGCTCGCGTAGCGAGCCTGCGGCCCTCGCGAAGCAAGGGCAGCAGTTTCTGGCATGGAGTGATAATTATAACCTTTACCAAAATATTACTGACACATTGTCATTTACCTGTTATTTGTCTTTTACGGCCAACAATGTTTAACAGTAAACCTAAACTTCAATCTAGGCAAAAAAAATAAGCAAAATAAAACAGCATAGTTCCAAAAATTGTCAAAACACAGACTAAATAACATTTTTCATTCTCAATTCCCAGCCCTAATGTACAATATTTAGCATAAAACCTAACCACACACATAAAATAGAATACTAGAACAAATACTACTAACACCGAAAAAACAACAATACAAACCTTTTCACAGCCCCAACATATAAGCCTTTAAATAAAATATAAAAATACTATTACAACAATCCCCTGCAGGACAAATTACAAAGACTAATTTTTGCCCTCTACTATGCCTATAAGCCACAAGTATAACAAAAAAAAACAATTAACAAACAAAACAAAAAATCCATTTCAATTAATACTATACATCTACTACATCTAGAAGAAGCTATAATGTAATTACCTTGAGTGTGCTATGCATGTAAGACAAAAAATACAACCTACGACAGAAAGTAAGAGCAAAAAAATAAAACACACTTATTTAACAATACAAAGAAAGTTCAGCTACAATGAACTACAATCACATAGAAACAAACTGTTGCAAATCAAATATTTAAAAAAACAAACTCTACATCTCAAACTAAACTAATGATACATTATTTTATTTTACAGATTAACATGGCTGATAACGACAACAAACAAGAAAATAGAAGACGTCAAGCTAGAGAACGACAACAAAGATGGGCCAACCAGAAGACACCGAAACAGAAGGAAATTCGACGAAAAAAAGACTGTCACCTGCAAAAATTAAAGATACACCAAAAAAAGCTACTAAAAAAACAAAGCATTTACAACCTGTTCCTGAAACATCAGATGACATTTTACCTGAAGAAATAAAAGATATACCAAAAAAAGCCACCAAAAAAACAAAGCATTTACAACCTGTTCCTGAAACATCACATGACATTTCAACTGATGAATTTGAAACTGAAACTGATATATGCTTTGCAAATTGTCCTTTACTCAAGTCTTTAGCAGTAGAGGTTCATAATTGTGGGGACATGAATACTCAATGTCAGTTTGAGTTCAGTTTGTGTTTTGTGAGGCTTATCATTTTAAACAGGAGAGACCCAGAGATGGCCAATGTATTAGTTGCTGTTAAAAAGGCAAGGTCAAACTTCCAGAAAGAAAAGAATTTCCAATCTATTTACAAAACATTATGCCTGAACCTACTTTTCCAAACTACAAAAATTTTAAGACAAACATAAGATCCTACAATACTGCCATATCCTTTGCATCTATGGGGGCAACATTAGCTGCTAATGTACCAGGACATGGTCCTTACTGTTTTAAAGTTCAAGGCCAAATTTACCATCGGACTTCCCATTTACATCCAGAGGAAGGAGAGCAAAGAAAATTTGCTCAACTATATGTCCTAGATACAATAGAAGCTGTTGACCAACGTATGCAGCTGCAAGAAAATAAAAAATGCTTACCCAGTGTTTTTATAGAGCTAGATAACATTATGGCCAATAACCCCTACACTAAAGCTTATAAAAATTGGCAGAAGTAGAAAATGAACAACAACTTCATGCAGAAAGACATTAATTACCAATCCCAAAGGTCAATATGGGGCTTAAAAGAGATAGACATACTGATAAATGCAGTTATAAATTGCCAACATCAAATGAGGTTGCAATGGTGTTTCAAAATGATGAAGGAGAACCACCATTTCAAAGAGACATTAGAATATATCCCAGAAATGAGGACCAACCATTCATTAATATCAGTATCTTAAGTCCAAATTTAGATCCAATGACATATCCCATTTTTTTCCCACATGGAGAAGCAGGTTGGCAACCAAAATTAACCCTTCCCAGTTACCCAAATGCTAAAGCCAGAATACAAAATAATGTTTCTATGGTTCAATTTAAAGTAGCTCAAATTGCCATTCGAAATACATTTAATCCAATTTTATGTGGTGGAAAACTAACACAATGGATTATTGATTGCTAGTTGAGGCCAATAATTTAAACTTTATAAAATATCAACAAGATAAACTATGTGTAGAACAATATTGTGGACTAATGGACTATGTTGCTGAGGTGGCTTCAAGCAGAGACATGACAGCTGGCAAAGCCATCATTCTCCTCGAAATATGAGAAAAATATACAATGATGCTATGGCTATTGTCAGCAAATTTGGAAAACCCGATTTATTTATTACATTTACATGTAATCCCCAATGGCCAGAAATTACACAAAATTTACTTCTTGCCCAAAGTCCTTCCGATAGACCAGATTTAGTAGCCAGAGTTTTTAAAATTAAATTAAATTAAATTAATTAATATGTGACATCACTATAAGTCACTTATTTGGCAAATGTCTTGCTTATGTATATACAATTGAATTTCAAAAACGAGGACTTCCACATGCACATCTTCTCATAATACTTCAAGAAAATTATAAATTAGATATTGGTGAGAAAGTGGATTCAGTCATTGTTGCTGAACTACTAGATCCAGAACTATATGGTAGACTATATGAGATTGTTACTCATCGCATGATTCATGGACCCTGTGGCGAGCTTAATCCACAATCACCATGTATGGAAAATAATAAATGCACAAAAGAATTTCCAAAAGATTATAGAGACAAAACCTATGCCAATTGTGTTGGCTATCCACTTTATAAAAGAAGAGAAGGAGATAGTGCCATTATTCATGGCAAAAAAGTTGACAATAGATATGTAGTACCCTGCAATCCACATTTACTGATGAAGTATAACGCACACATTAATGTAGAAGCTTGCACTTCCATCAAATCCATTAAATATGTGTACAAATATATTTACAAAGGCTATGATGCAGCTACTGTAGTCGTCAAAAGTGCAGACAACCCTGAAAGCAATGAGTTAGTACATGATGAACTTGCATCTCATGTAGATGCTCGCTATGTAAGTGCACCAGAAGCTATGTGGCGCCTTTTAAAATTTGAAATGTATGATAGATCACATGCAGTAAATAGATTAGCAGTACATTTGCCACAAAGACATTTAGTGTATTTCCATGCTGGAAATGAAAGTAATGCATTGGCCCAAAGTGAGCATCGTCACGCTACACTAACTGCATGGTTTGAATTTAATTCTACAGATTCACTAGCAACACAATTCTTATATATTGAAATTCCATATCACTATGTTTTTGTGAATGGATTATGGAGACCTAGAAAAAGCTTACGACTATTACTTTTAAATGTTCCTTGAGCACAAAGTTTTGAACACTTAAGAACTGTTAATGACATAGTATATGAATCCTTCCATTTAGCTGCAAGACATAGAAACTTACTAGCGGATGATACAGAATGGGAAAGATGTTTAGAAGAAGCAGCCCTATGTCAAATGCCATGGCAGATGAAGGAACGATTTGCATTTATTTGTATCTTCTCAAATGCTCCAAATGCATTAGCTATGTGGAACACATTTAAAAGTAATTTGGCTGAAGACTTTATGCAACGATACAATGAACCTATTGCACACTTAAAAGCATTAATGGAAATCCAAGAAGTATTTTTAACTCATGAATTAAGATGTGCAAGTTTTAATTTGCCTGATCCAGGTCTTATAGATGACATAAACTTTGAAGACTTATGACATTCAACTCCAAGTACAAAGAACAGAAGAAAGACTTGCAAATTTAAATACGTTACAATTGCAAGCATTTAATGCCATTAAAAATGCAATAGATGATGACATGGTCAAAGAGCGTTATTTTTATCTTGATGGACCTGGCAGATCAGGAAAAACATATCTATATAATTTATTAATGAGTTTTGAACGAGCACAAGGTCAAATAGCACTGCCGTTTGCCACTACTGGAATTGCTGCACTTTTGTTAGAAGGTGGAAGAACTGTACATAGTGGGTTTAAACTGCCAGTGCCTATTTTAGAAACCTCTGTGCCAGATATTCTCATTTCAAGCAAAAAAATTGAAAAAAAGTCAATTAATTATAATAGATGAGGCCACAATGATGTCATGCTATGCCCTCCAATGTATTGACCGTTTGCTTTGTGAAATCATGGATAATACTTTTCCATTTGGTGGAAAGGTAATGTTGTTAGGTGGCGATTTTAGACAAACATTACCTGTCGTTGTACATGGAAATCGAACTGACATTATCGAAACCTGTATAAAGTCAAGCACACTATGGAAACATTTTACCCATCTTCAACTGCAACAAAATATGGGATTAGAAGGCCAAAATTATTTCAATGATTGGCTTATTAAAATTGGAGAAGGCAGAACAGAAAAAATACCAAATTTACCTGACGACACTGTGCACATCCCACCTCATTTGATTTGTCACCAAGATCTTATATCGGCTATATTTGAAGGTACCATAAATAACCAGGAATATTCAGAGCTTGCCAACCAAGTCATCCTAACCTGTAAAACTAAGGATGCATTAATCGTCAATAATGAAATCTTTAAAAAATTAATGCACCCCAAAGAAATTATCACAGTGCTGATTCTGTACTTGCTGATGACAAAGAAAGTCAGGCAAACTTTTCCACTGAATTCATAAACTCATTAACTCCTTCTGGAATGCAACCACATATTTTGCAGCTAAAGAAAGGTGCAATTGTCATGTTACTGTGAAATATGAACCCCAAAAAAGGCCTATGCAATGGGACAAGATTAATTGTTCAACAATTAAAGGACCATTTCATAGATGCTGAAATTTTAACTGGTACCCATAAAGGAGAGAGAGTTTTCATACCAAGAATAGATTTAGCACCAAGTGAAAGTAGTCTCCCTTTTATACTTCAAAGAAGACAATTTCCCATCATTATGGCATTTGCCATGACCATTAATAAATCACGAGGACAAACTTTCAAATCTGTGGGTATTTTCTTAGAACAACCAGTACTTGCACATGGCCAACTGTACGTTGCCTTATCACGGTGCAAAAATCACCAGGCTATGAAAGTTTACATTGAAAAGAATGAAAGTCAAGTTGATTTATTAGAAGATAGACGCATTTTTACTAAAAACATTGTCTACTATGAAGTACTGTAACTTTACATCAAACAAACAAAAGCCATGCAAAACCAATTTAAAACCGAATGCAAAAACATAAAAAATCACAATATAACCACGGCATTTTGACAAAAAGTACACACAACTTTCCATTTCCTTCAAAAGGTCATTATTACACTACAGAAATTAGTTGACAACAACAATATTATCCTATTAAACTACATGAAATCGTCAAACACATAGAAAACAGTGGTTACACATCACGGAACAACTTTAAATTCTCGCATTCTCTTTTTAAAGAACTACTTTTCCACAGACAAAACTCTATGTGCCATTTAAAACAATTACTACACCAACAAACAAAGGTCAATCATTGAAAACTACAAATCAATAAAGAATTCAGTCATAATTCATGGAAGTACTGTCTATGCATGATTAGCCTCACAAAACACTTCCTTTGCATTATTTTGACAAATTCTGTTCAAATGTTAATTAACTATGTTACTGTTTCTAATGTTACAAATATTTTCAAGTTCCTTACTTAGATGCATAAGAAAGTTCAAGTTTAAAAAAATATACTTTCAAGTTCCTTACTTACACATATTACAAAGTTCATGTTAACAGAACAACCACCTTTTGAGGCGCAATGTAAATGTTGTCTTTTATGTTAAACATTAATCCAGGGAGTAATCCAGTCGCCATTTAATGGGGTCAGGAAGGAATTATTATTTTTCCCGCTTTGACACAATTGGCTACGTTTCAAAGAGGTTTTTTACTGTTTGCCTTCCTCTGGATTCAATTTATATTTAATTAAACAATTGTTCAGATAGTACTTGCATGTTAAAAAACCATTACCTCAAGTTTACAATACTAATTAATTTAAAGTTCAACTGTTCTTACATTCAAATGTTAATACTTTTACTACAAAACTCTTTAACAGTTACTCAAGAAGAAAACAAAATCTTAAAAAAATAAACATGGTTAATATAAGAATTGTACTTATTTCAACATAACTAAAACCTAACAAGTGTCAAATACGTATATTACTAACTAAACAAATTTAGAAACATACACATCTCATTGCCGTAATTTTTTGACGGGCAAGTCGCTAGTATATATATATATATATATAAATATATATACAGTATACTCCCCCGTTATCCGGCACCCGCGGGGACTCCCTATTGCTGGATAAGTGTGGTTTACGGTTAAACAGGAGTCCTGAAAAAAAGGGTCTAAACAACTCTTAAATCCATAGAAATAACTCAAAATGCCTTTAAAAATTTGGGCGCCTAAAAAAAAAATAGAAAATAAAAATTTGGGGGCAGTTTAGAACTGCCGTATAGTGTTAGAAAATAATTGGGATTTTATTGCAAATGGGGAATTTATGCAAGTGCCGGTTGCTTGAGTATCCTGGTTGGTTGAGTGCCGGATAACAGAGATTTTACTATATATACTTGGTGCATATTGATCCAATCTTATTGTTACTACAAATTTTATATTGAAATAACAGGTTGGAACCCTTACCTTGATTCAGCAAATGCTTTGAAGACAGTGCTGCAACACAAAGCTCTCTTTAAGGCAGGCCCTATTGCAATTAAGAATATTAATATATATAAATAATTTGTACCCTAAATTCATCTTGTAAGATATCTTTTGATGCAAAATATGCTACTGTATAAATAAGATAAAACACAGTTGATGGCTTGGGTATCTTTGTTGCAATATTCAAATGGAATAGATTGTGCAGCTATGTTCATGGAACCTATTTTTACCCATTCATGAATTTAGTAGAGAGTAAGTTCAATTTTGGTATTTTTTAGATAATTTAACAAATAAACAATTTGAATAACTTGGTAATTATCCTCACTACAAAGACAAGTGACAATTAAGAGTGCTCCAAACTGTTTTCTTTTTTCTATGTTTAAATGCAATAGAATATGCAAAGGTGATGTCGTTGCTGAGGGTGGAACCATCCACACAGCCGGGCAGGTTCCACTTACAACATGACAGGGGAGCCACTATAGCTGATGATTCCTTTCTCTGACAAGAAAGGAGCATTTTATAAAACATATTGTTGAAAGGCACATAAAACTCTCCCATTAATAAAAATAAATTATACTTATATAACTCAAATATAGACGGCTAGGTTCAAAGCTGTATAATATATATATATATGTATATATATATATATATATATATATATATATATATATATATATATATATATATATATATACATTTTATTTTATGTACCCATATTTTTACAAATATGTTATGTAAGTATAATTAGTTTACATAACTCTAACAAATATTGATGGCTGGGTTCAAAGCTATATAATATAAATACATTATATGTACCATGTACATATACATTATATAAATATGATTATTTTTTATTAATTTAAGAATTTTGGGTGCTCAGCAATAACTTGTATGATACATTATATTTTATTAAGGTGTTCTCTTCCTGCTGGGGAGATGAATCAGTAGCTACAGTGGCTCCCCTTGTCACATTTTAAGTAGAACCTGCCCAGCTGTGTGGGGAGAATATGAGAGGGAAAAATGATCCTCCTATAACGAGCAAAACAGTTTTCAATGTAAAGCAAGTAAACCCTAATCATCTTATACATTTGTATAAAAAAAAATTCATAGTTCGGTGGTCCTTTAAATGTAAAACATCTGTAAACTGATGTTTGTCTATAAATTCCATAATTGTTTGGGTATTTCCTAGTCTTGATTCTTTTGTTCCCCCAGCTTCCACTGCTAATAATTATCTTGCTTCCTATTGTGGGAATTTTTTATCACAGTGCATTCGGCTCTTCTTACATTCAAGATAATGTACTTGCTAAAGATCATACAGGGAGATGAGAGTCACCATCCAGCAGTGTGTCCTTTTTGCACAAACTCTACTACCATATCACATTATTTTTTATACTATGCTTTCTTTGAATAAACTGTGTTGAAATTCAAAAGGACTGTGTGATTTAAAAGACAAGAACCTAGAGAATATTTTGGTTATTATATTAACCAGTTTACAAAACAGTTCAGAAGGCAGATATTACTGCAGAGGATGTATGACGCGGAGGCTGCACAGGCTTCCTGGGTCAGCATGTAGCGTCGCGTGACCCAGCGGAGCCTGTGAGGCCTTTCAGCCAATCAGCTGCGTCGGGGGCGAGTCGGTCGTCCGTGTTCGCTCCGTTTTCACAGCAGCGCGGTCTACCGACTGAAACGGATGGTGTCTGAGACCCTGCAGCTATAGAATCACAGTAGGAAGGTTTAATACTGAGAATTTATCCCCAGCTTACTAGCACATAAGGGGCAACATTATTCAGGCTATTCTTGTGTGTTTGGTGTCTTTCTTCCCTCCGTTTGTGTTGTATTCATTTGTCATTGTCTGTGCTGCGTGGTGTCTCTGTGTGCTTGTCTCTGGGTGCTTCTGGTTGGTGTGTTCCCCCCTGTGTGTCCCCCTGTTAGTTGAATTATGGATGCAGAAGGCTTAGAGGCCTTACTGGCCGAGGTTAGGACCCGGACCCTAAGCCAAGGGGTCAGGTGGGTGCAGGACAGGCTGGGACCTCCCATGCCTTCTGCGCTTGGCCCGCAGCACATTAAATAGGTTTCGCCTGCGGTGGTTGTTGGCCTGGTCAATACTGGCGGTGCCAGGGAAACTTATTCCCATCCCACCAATGTAGGGCTAGCAGACCCCCGTCCACTAGTGGGCAGAGCCATGAGAGAGGAGGAGGCTACGGGTCAGGGCGGCCAGGATCCCATACACCGCAGACAGGTGAGCGCCGGGCCCACGGGCGGTAAAGGTGAGGGCCTAGAACTCCGGCCACCACCGGTCATTTTACCTAAAGGGCCTAGGCCACGACAAAGGTCGAGAAACACCCCGTTACCACCCCGTAGAGGGGGTGCAGGGGGTAAGAAAAAAGCAGTGAGCCCTAAAAAAGCTCCTAAAGACCCACATGGTGCTGACCAGGTGGCCCGTAGGACTTCCCGTACTAACAGTGCTTCTGGTACTTTACAGGGACGCCCATTAGGTGGTGAGCGGAACATGACGACGATGAGAGAGAGAAGGGACAGAGTGGTCAGTCAGATGAACAGCCAGGACAGCATGGTCATACTCGATGACGTGCCAGTAACAGCGAGGCCGGCGTGCCCCACTCGAGCTAGGAAGGCTACAAGCAGGTACAGTCCATTGCTATTCACACACACCCCACTAAGACGTTCCAGAGTTGAGACTTAGGGCGAGATGGTTAGGCCACAGCAAAAGGGGTCTAAGACCGACATGACAGCCAGACGTTACAACGCCTAATGAAGTCTCAAGGGAACCCATACAGGGGGGCGGCAGAGGTTGTGGCGTTAGCTTACTCCAGCCGTGCAAGCATAGGTGACCAGAACCACTCCTCAGAGGAGGAGCGGATGGTGTGGGCACGGGCATGCATGTCACGGAGAGCTAGTGACTGTTCCTCTTGCACCCACAGGTCCAGAAGGAGATTCAGATCGAGAAGCAGGAAATCCTGTCGGTGCAGCTGTGCCTGCACCGGATCAGAGAGGAGGAGCCCACGGAGGGCCAGACGGTCAGAGTCCCCGGAGCGTCAGGAAAGACGCAGGAATACCCCGTTGGCCGTTTCCACTCCGAGGCTTCCGGAAGCAGGTGAGCGCACACTGTTGAGTTGCGCAGCAGAAAAGGCAGATAGAGAAATCCTTCACACAAAGGCCGGGTTTTTTGGGTCTCTTAAGACACTGCTAGCTGCGCACAACATTACGGTCAGTGAGCAAGAGATGGGATTATGGATAGGCGGGCTAGCGAAGAGTGCATGGCCCCAGCCATCCACTATTGTGGCGACAGCGCGCGCAGCTCCGGCCGAGGCCATAGGGACCGTCGGGGCACCCGAGCTGGCAGGCGTTCCTGTTGCCGTAGCTGGCAGTACCAACGCAGGTGTTACCGATGCAGCCATGAGACCAATAGTCTTGTGCTCGTTGGATAACTTAGGTGCGCATCTTACCCAAGAGGTTAAAGAAAAGATTCTGGAGGAGTAGAATTGTTCTCCCTTCTCCCCATGTCCAGACAACTCGAAGTGGCTGCTTGCATGTCCACCAGTTTTACCCAGGGAAGACTGCACTCCATTGTCGTGGAGTCGATCCGAATCCCCAGAAAAGTCAACCGTGGGGCCCTCCGTTTTGTCATGGGGAGGATATTCTGCAGAAGGATGTCACTCGCTAGTACAGGCATTGCGAAACCGCACCATTTCATAAAAGTTTCCAGGGCTATGCGGGACGACGCAAGGTATTGGTCAGTTTTCCTCGCCGAGTTTAATGGACGGGCGCTTCTTCAAAAGAAGAGCGCCACCAATGCAGAGTTAGAGCTTTACACGGATGGATCTGGACCGATTGGCTTCGGTGCATATCTCCAAGGGAGATGGTGCGCCGTGGTTTGGCGGGAGGAATGGGCAGTAGCAGGTTTAACAAAGAACCTTACATTCCTCAAGTTATTCCCCATGGTGGTGGCAGTACACATATGGGGGAAGGCTTTCAGGGACCGGCGAGATAAGATAGGGGTGGTGGAGGCCGTGAAAAACATCATGGCAACATCCATACCGATAGTAAGATTACCCCTTCATCTTGTACTATGCTGTCTCCGCCTGAACATATGGTTCCAGGCGAGACATGTTCCAGTGGTAGAGAACGGGATTGCTTATGCCTTTTCTCGGTTTCAGGAGGAACGTTTCAGGGCATTGGCCCCTCAGGCGAACGCCCTGGTGCAATGCATTCCTGCGGAACTCTGGGAGCTTGTAGCTGCCAGGTGATGAGACTCGTGAGACAGTCTGTTGCCCCGGCAGCATGGACCGCGTACAGACGCGTGTGGGCAAAATGCGATGGCCTAGTGGCAATGGCCGGGGGTGCTACGACGGAAGATAAGATCATAGGGATCCTGCTTTGGTACCTGCTGCGGTGCGCCGAGCAAGGCGAAACAAGAGCCGTAGTAGGGAGACAGGTCACGGCGCTGGCTTTCATGTTTAAGCTTGCCGGGAAGAGGGACCTTACAAAGGAGTTCCTAGTGAGCAAGGTGGTGCGCGGAATGTTTAACGGTGATCGCAGGCCGGATAACAGGTGGCCGATTACCTTTTCCTTGTTACTGAGAATGGCTCAGGTGTTGGTGGTGGTTTGCAGAAACCCCTTTGAATCTCTAATTTTCATCTCGGCTTTTTCCCTGGTGTTCTTCGGAGCGTTTAGGATAGGGGTGTTAGTCGCGAACTGTAGACACGGTTCGGGGGGACTGCAAGTGGTAGATACCTGCCTGAAGGAAGGCACGGTAGTAATATTGTTACAGAGGTCCAAGCCTGACCAAGTGGGAAAAGGAAAAGAGGTGGTTCTGCATCAGGTTGGCACGGAGTGTTGCCCATATGCTTGTTCAGAGGAGTACCTTACGCAGCGACCGTCGGGACGGTGTTCGCTGCTGGTACACGCCGATGGGACTGCACTATCACGTTATCAATTCAAGAAAGTGTTAAAAAGTGCATTGCAGCGGCTCGGGCTTGAGCAGTCAGAATTCGGGACACATTCTTTCCGTATTGGGGCAGCCACGGAGGCAGCCAGACTGGGTTTGCCCGACGCTGCAGTAAAGCGCATCGGTAGATGGGAATCAGAGCGTTTTCGTTTCTATGTGAGGCCGAGGGCAGTGGTGTAATGGTTGTTGCTTTCTGCTTTCAGGAGAACAGAAGCAACTGTGGATTGTTGGCCATTCGTATGTGTACTGGGCCCTCAGGTTAACTGCAGTTACCGAAGAAAAGACACAACTGGGCTTTCCTGTTACGGACTTGTACAGACAGGTCCATAAATATTGGGACATCAACATAATTCTAATCTTTTGGGCTCTATACACCACCACAATGGATTTGAAATGAAACGATCAAGATGTGCTTTAACTGCAGACTTTCAGCTTTAATTTGAGGATATTTACAACCAAATTAGGTGAACGGTGTAGGAATTACAACAGTTTGTATATGTGCCTCCCACTTTTTAAGGGACCAAAAGTAATGGGACAGATTAACAATCATAAAACAAACATTCACTTTTTGATACTTGGTTGCAAATCCTTTGCAGTCAATTACAGCCTGAAGTCTGGAACGCATAGACATCACCAGACGCTGGGTTTCATCCCTGGTGATGCTCTGCCAGACCTCTATTGCAACTGTCTTCAGTTCCTGCTTGTTCTTGGGGCATTTTCCCTTCAGTTTTGTCTTCAGCAAGTGAAATGCATGCTCAATCGGATTCAGATCAGGTGATTGACTTGGCCATTGCATAACATTCCACTTCTTTCCCTTAAAAAACTATTTGGTTGCTTTTGCAGTATGCTTCGGGTCATTGTCCATCTGCACTGTGAAGCACCGTCCAATGAGTTCTGAAGCATTTGGCTGAATATGAGTAGATAATATTGCCCGAAACACTTCAGAATTCATCCTGCTGCTTTTGGTGTTGCTGAGCTCACCGGTGCGTTCTTTCTTTTTAAGTATGTTCCAAACAGTTGATTTGGCCACACCTAATGTTTTTGCAATCTCTCTGATGGGTTTGTTTTGTTTTTTCAGCCTAATGATGGCTTGCTTCACTGATAGTGACAGCTCTTTGGATCTCATATTGAGAGTTAACAGCAACAAATGCAAATAGCACACTTGAAATGAACACTGGAGCTTGTATCTGCTCTTTGTAAATGGGATAATGAGAGAATAACACACACCTGGCCATGGAACAGCTGAGCAGCCAATTGTCCCATTACTTTTAATCCCTTAAAAAGTGGGAGGCACATATACAAACTTTTGTAATTCCTACACTGCTCACCTGATTTGGATGTAAATACCCTCAAATTAAATTAGTTTAATTTCAAATCCATTGTGGTGGTGTATAGAGCCAAAAAGTTTAGAATTGTGTCAATGTCCCAATATTTATGGACCTTACTGTACGTTCGGTGGTGCAGGATTCGGGGTCTGTGATGGGCGCAGTTGGATACATATGGGCAACGTTACGGTCAGCCCAGCGTTATACTAATTCATGCCGGCGGCAACGATCTGGGAACAGTGCCCATGAGAAGGATGCTGAAAGTCATGAAAAGAGATGTGTAAAAATGGATGAAGAAGTTCCCGGGCACGTTTCTTCTGTGGTCTGAGATTATAAAAAGAAGATCCTGGCATAACGCGCGCGACCCGGTCAGTCTGGATAAAGCAAGACAGAAGATCAACCAGCAGCTCGCCAGTTTCGTTAGAAAATTGGGGTTTGTCGCCATCCATTATAAGGAGTTCGAGTCGGTCGGTGCCGACGACTTTTTCGGAAAGGACAAGGTTCACCTTACGGAAATCGATCTGGAGCTAATGATGTTAGAATTTAGGGAGAGCGTTTTACGGGCCTTGGCTTTGATGTCCAGCAGGGGGGGATCACAGTCTCGGGAGGCGTCCCTCGCCTGCACCGTGGTGGGAGGTGAGTTGCCCGGCCCACTGGCCTAAATGGGCGTTGGCCCTACCTCACAGGGCGTGCTTAATATAAGCATTAAGGCTTTGGGCAGAGCCCAAAGCGTGAGGTCACTGTCCATGGCCGGGCTCCTCCCCCGATAAAAGGATTACAGTAGTTCATGTAAATAAAGTTATGTGTTGTTGTTTACAATTGTTTATAATAAAGCTGTGGCCCGTTGTTCTCCCATTTCAGTCGTCGTGTCCTTTATTTATCACCTTAGCCTAAATGGATCATGCATGGGTCATGTATGATGCGGAGGCTGCACAGGTTCCTGGGTCAGCACGTAGCGGCGCGTGACCCAGCGGAGCTTGTGTGGCCTGTCAGCTAATCAGCTGCATCGAGGGCGTGTCGGTCGTCCGCGTTCGCGCTGTTTTCACAGCAGCACGGTCTCCCGACTGAAATCCCACCCACCCACCCTGTTAATTTGGTTGTTTGTAAAAAATGTAAGATGTAAATATTATCTTTAGAAAAAAAAAAAAAAAGTTTTGTATTCAATGAATTTGTGGAGAAGTGGCAAAAAATCTTGTATTTTGATAATTTTATGGCTTGGCGTGAGGTGAGTTGCCCGGCCCACTGGCCTAAATGGGCGTTGGACCTACCTCACAGGGCGTGCTTAATATAAGCATTGGGGCTTTGGGCAGGGCCCAAGGCGTGAGGTCACTGTCCGTGGCCGTGCTCCTACCCCGGTAAAAGGATTACAGTAGTTCATGTAAATAAAGTTATTTGTTGTTGTTTACAATTGTTTATAATAAAGCTGTGGCCTGTTGTTCTCCCATTTCAGTCATCGTGTCCTTTATTTATCACCTTAGCCTAAATGGATCATGCATGGGTCATGTTAATGTATACAGTATTCATAGCAAATAAGAGTTAGGAAAAAGGTGAGAAGGAGTGATTAGAAAAGGAGATGGACCAAAATTCTAGACAGTGTACCCAAAGGAGCTCACTGGGTGTTCTGAGTCGAACTCTTAACTTTAGTGAATAGCAAAAATAGTCAAAAGTGCAAGTCAGGGGTCAAGGAGACAGAAGTCTGGTATTTACAAAGCCAAAGCAGGAAGTCAGGAAACTGGAAGGTAGCGTTGACAAAACAGAGCCAAGGTCCATAACAATAAATCAATCAGGATTGTATCACACAAATAACACCTAGACATAATATGGGTGTAAAACAACTGAGTACTGAAGCTCAGTTGCAGGCAGACTAAACTTTTACTTTTTTTTCTGTGTTCTGCAGCTCACATCGACCAGTTACTCTAAAATACAGATTTCTTGCAGCAAAAAAAACTTCTTGTGCACCTTTTACATGCATATCGGAGAAAATGTAAACTCCCTATTAAAAGCAAAGTAAATTGACAGTTACAAATGTGCATATACAAGTAGATAATGATTACAAAATCAGGGGCGGAACTACTGACTGTGCACCCGATGAAATGCACTGGGACCCTACTCTGGAGGCACCCCAGGGTTGTCAATTTTATTTTTTTTATGGAATTTATTTTACTAATATGCCCCTAAGGAGGCCAAACCACACTGACCACCCCCACCCCGAGCCCGGCCTGGACTCCCTTCGCTAAATCAGACTTGTTCTGTATTCCTTCCCTGACCCATCTCCTGGCTGTGGCAGCTATTCCCAAATGATGTCACACACATGACATCATTCAGGATTCCCTGCAGCATAGAGAAGATGCGCCGCCAGGGCAGTAATACAGTGCAACTGCTGGTGAGGCCGATTGGGCCTGGGGGTGGGGGAAGGAGGGGGTTCAGGTGGGGGCAGGATGGTCCATCTTTGGGGCCTCCATACACTAGCTACACCACTGGACAAAATAACTGTTTTTAGGTCATTACATTGTTACCAAATAATATATTCTTTGTGAAGGGAATGTGTACCAATTGGGAGATTTCATGTAAAATGTGTTTATATATCAAGATATGATTCTTTCCTGCTAGGGAGATGTGTAGATTTTGAATGCAAGTTCAAGAAAGCAAAACAAATATTACATTCCAGAAAGTTTTATTGTATATTTGCTATTATTTTTGAATTCATAAAAAGACCAAGGTAATGTCCAAAAGAACAGTATCTATATGTTTTTATTAGGAATGGATTATTACTTATTAGTAAGTCATTAGTATTCAATTATTTATGAAATGCAATATTCAATATCAAACTTACTTTTTATTCACAGTCTGGGGTTGAGCAGCTTGGCTCCATTGCCTATAATGTCATAAAGAGGGTGGAAATTGCTCTGTCTGGGATGCAGGTCTAAATAAGTTTCAGGATAATGTATATTGTTAAAAGTCATATTGTGGAAACCTACCTCTGTTAGCGTTCCCTTGGCAACAAGTAACTAATTACCTCTGAATGGGAGGCCAGTCAGAGGTAATACATAAGTTGGCCTCTACATACATACACCATTCTGAAATACATTTAGACCCTCTTGATGACCCAGTCAATGGGCGAGAGAAGGGCATTAGCTAGAAACAAGCTTACCAATGTAAATGTATAACTATTAATTATTTTATTTTTAAAGGTATATGTAAGTTAGGTGGGTTATGAATGCATCCACTAGAATGCATTATAACCCACCTAGCAAAAACTTTTGGATGAAAACATGCAAACCGTGTTTGCAATATAATAAAATATGCACTGGGGGTGATTTAGACACCACCAGCAACTGTGATTTGCATTAAATATATTTAATTGTTAATGAGATATCCATTATGCAGCACATGCACATGCTGATTGGCTTTTCAGCCAATCAGCAAGCAGCTGTGACACTGGCTGGCAAAAGAGAGCTGGGGAGGGATTGATAAGCAGCGTAGTTAGGTCTGACCTGAATAAACACACATACATCTCTAAATAAGCTTATGCTTAGACAAAATAATGATAAAGCAAGAAAAGTTAAACATAAAAAATATATTTTTATTTGATGTCAAAGTATATCACAAACCTTTTTATAAGCTGAGATGGTCACAGACTCTAAAAATATAAATTATACAATAGTCTCACAGACAGAACACAAGAGATAACACAGCACAATATTCACAGACAGAACATAAGAAATAGCACAGCATTACACAATACTCACAGACAGAACACAAGAAATCACACAGCATTACACAATACTCACAGACAGAACACAAGAAATAGCACAGCATTACACAATACTCACAGACAGAACACAAGAAATAGCACAGCATTACACAATACTCACAGACAGAACACAAGAAATAACACAGCATTACACAATACTCACAGACAGAAAACAAGAAATAACACAGCATTACACAATACTCACAGACATACCATAAGAAATAGCACAGCATTACACAATACTCACAGACAGAACACAAGAAATCGCACAGTATTACACAATACTCACAGACAGAACATAAGGAATAACACAGCATTACACAATACTCACAGACAGAAAACAAGAAATAACACAGCATTACACAATACTCACAGACATAACATAAGAAATAGCACAGCATTACACAATACTCACAGACAGGACACAATAAATAACACAGCATTACACAATACTCACAGACAGAACACAAGAAATAACACAGCATTACACTATACTCACAGACAGAACACAAGAAATAGCACAGCATTACACAATACTCACAGACAGAACACAAGAAATAGCACAGTATTACACAATACTCACAGACAGAACACAAGAAATAACACAGCATTACACAATACTCACAGACAGAAAACAAGAAATAACACAGCATTACATAATACTCACAGACATACCATAAGAAATAGCACAGCATTACACAATACTCACAGACAGAACACAAGAAATCGCACAGTATTACACAATACTCACAGACAGAACACAAGAAATAACACAGCATTACACTATACTCACAGACAGAACACAAGAAATAGCACAGCATTACACAATACTCACAGACAGAACACAAGTAATAGCACAGTATTACACAATACTCACAGACAGAACACAAGAAATAACACAGCATTACACAATACTCACAGACAGAAAACAAGAAATAGCACAGCATTACACAATACTCACAGACAGAACACAAGAAATAGCACAGTATTACACAATACTCACAGACAGAACACAAGAAATAACACAGCATTACACAATACTCACAGACAGAAAACAAGAAATAACACAGCATTACATAATACTAACAGACATACCATAAGAAATAGCACAGCATTACACAATACTCACAGACAGAACACAAGAAATCACACAGTATTACACAATACTCACAGATAGAACACAAGAAATAACACAGCATTACACTATACTCACAGACAGAACACAAGAAATAGCACAGCATTACACAATACTCACAGACAGAACACAAGTAATAGCACAGTATTACACAATACTCACAGACAGAACACAAGAAATAACACAGCATTACACAATACTCACAGACAGAAAACAAGAAATAACACAGCATTACACAATACTCACAGACAGAAAACAAGAAATAACACCGCATTACACAATACTCACAGACATAACATAAGAAATAGCACAGCATTACACAATACTCACAGACAGGACACAAGAAATAACACAGCATTACACAATACTCACAGACAGAACACAAGAAATAACACAGCATTACACTATACTCACAGACATAACACAAGAAATAACATAGCATTACACAATACTCACAGACAGGACACAAGAAATTGCCCAGCATTACACAATACTCACAGACAGAACACAATAAATAACACTGTATTACACAATACTCACAGACAGAACACAAGAAATAACACTGCATTAGATAGTGCTCACTGCAGATCTCAATACATTATATCACAGGTGGCTTTACATATTCAGTAAAAGAGGGATATTACACTAAAGGAAAGGAAAGTGTCTGAGATCATGTGACTTCCCACAGTAGGGCAGACTTCAGGTGATAACTGAGCATGTCTGCAAAATCCCCAGGCAAAAAAGAAACAGTGTATAAAATATGCTAATAATCCCTGTGAATTTTAGGGGGTGTCAACATTGAGAAGAAACTCTTTGCAAAAGTAAGAAATTTAGCATACTTCAGGCTAACTGTTTAACTGTTTACTTTGGATTTTTTTCATGCAAACAATTTTCATCTTCAGAGACTATAAATTCTCCTCTATCAAATGCATTCATAATCCAGCTAATTTACATATACCTTTAATGCATTTTTATTTTATTACAGGAAAGCACTGCTAATCTGTAGGACAAAGACTATTACAACAAAATTATTGTCCTTTTAAGTCCTTAGAGTGCTTGTTTTTGTGGTTAATATAATTTTTTGTCAATTTCTGACACAATATGGTAGATTCACTGATTTAAGCAAAGGCTGAGAAGTGCTGTGCCAAAACTGCACTGCCAGATGTCCAGGTCATAATCACTACAGCATTTAGTGATCTGCTTTGAAGCCCTTATGAGATTTAGTGAATGGTAATCAGTACAGGTGGTCCCTGGGTTACAGACGACCCAACTTACAGACGACTCATACTTAAATACATTCTCAGGAACGTACCTCATCCCTAACCCAGGGACCGCCAGTATATGCTATTACACAATTTTTTGGCTCTCCTAAACTTTGTCATAATGCCAGTAAAAACCCAGTAAACATGTTTGGTCACTTGAAGCAAGTTTGAATAACCATTTGTATGCCTGTACCCACAATCCTTTGCTTATGTCACACACTGTGATAATCATGCAACTGAAGCTGACTGATAACAGCCTTTATGAGGCATAAGAATGAGCTCTGAGGGCTGACATTTATGCAATGAATGGAACTGTATCCCCCTTTTCACACACTCTATCCCTTTTGTGCCTAATTGAGAGTGAAAGCAAATACGATTACAGCAATACTCACCCATGACCCAGAATGACACAACTATATTAGAAACCTGTTATCTAATATTAAAGGCATATATCCTAAAGAGAGTCTGAGAAGGACACTTACTACAGTGCTGCTGCAAAAATTGTATACATGTGACTGCACAACTAATTAAACTAATGAAACAATTAGCATTTTTTTCTCATTGTGTTTGCCTTAAATACAATGTGCTATTATGCAAATTTAATAACTAAAAATGTTTTGCAAGAAGTGCCATTTCTTACTATGCTGTAAATCCAAACTATATATTTACACAGTGCAAAAGCATAAAAAGAGGAACATTTATAGGTTTTCTGACAATATCTTTGTTAAGAACAAGAAGATTGTGTATGGTGCTTGATATAGTTATGCAACATTTTAAAGCCTTATGCTTGTATTAGTGATTCTTAAAAATATTGCTTTTTTTCAGTCCAAAAAGCTTGCCATCCACCCTGAAACATAATCTATGATCATTGCATTAACTGTTACTTGAAGATCTTTAGATTGCATGGTATATAAAAAAAACAAATAATCTTTCATAGGTAGGCTGAACTATAGCACATCTAAATTATCTAAATAATTTGTTCCCAAACCTAACCTCAGGGACCACTAATCAGTGGTGTAGCTAGACCTTTTGCCGCCCGGGGCTACCTTGAGTTTGCTGCCCCACCCCCACCATCGCCCCCACCCAACTCTGCCCCCCCTGAAAAAAATGAGCAACTCTGTCTCATTCTTTCTCTCCTTCACACACACACTCTCTCTCTCTCCTTCACACACACACACTCTCTCTCTTTCACACACTCTCTCCTTTACACACACACTCTCTCTCTTTCACACACACACTCTCTCTCACACACATTCTCCTTCACACTCTCTCTCTCTCTCTTTCACACACACACTCTCTCTTTCATACACACGCACACACTCTCTCTCTATCGTTCACATGCACACTCTCTCTCTTTCACACACTCTCTCTCTCTTTCACCCACTCTTTCTCTCTCTTTCACACACATACACTCTCACACACACACACACTCTCTCTCTTTCACACACACTATCTCTCTCTTTCACACACACACTCTCTCTCTTTCACAAACACACTCTCTCTCTCTTTCACACACACACTCTCTCACACACACACTTTCTCTTTCACACACACTATCTCTCTATTTCACACACACACTCTCTTTCACACTCACACACTCTCCCTCTTTCACACACACACACACACACACTTTCTCTCTCTTTCACACACACACTCTCTCTCTCTTTCACACACACACTCTCCCTCTCTCAAACACACACACACTCTCTCTCTTTCACACACACACTCTCTCTTTCACACACACTCTCTCTCTCCTTCACACACACACACACTCTCTCTCACACACTCTATCTCTCTCTCACACACTCTATCTCTCTCACACAGACACTCTATCTCTCTCACACAGACACTCTCTCTTTCACATACACACTCTCTCTCTTTCACAGACACTCTCTTTCTCTTTCACACACACACACACTCTCTCTCTTTCACACACACACTTTCTCTCTCTCTCTCTTTCACACACACACACTCTCTCTTTCACACACACACTCTCTCTTTCACACACACACTCTCTCTTTCACACACACACACACTCTCTCACACACACTCTCTCTCTCACACACTCTCTCTCTCTCTCACACTATATCTCTCTCACACAAACACTCTCTTTCTTTTACACACACACACACTCTCTCTCTCCTTCACACGCACACTCTCTCTCTCTTTCACACATACACACACACTCTCTTAAATCACACACACTCTCTCTTTCACACACTCTCTTTCACACATACACACCCACTCTCTCTCTTTCACACATACACACACTCTCTCTTTCACACACACACTTTCTCTCTCTCTCTTTCACACACTCTCTCTTTCACACACACACTTTCTCTCTCTTTCACACACACACACACACACACTCTCTCTTTCACACACACACTCTCTCTCTCTCACACACTCTATCTCTCTCACACAAACACTCTCTTTCTTTTACACACACACACACACTCTCTCTCTCTCTTTCACACACACACACTCTCTCTCTCTCCTTCAGACAAACCCTCTCTCTCTCCTTCACACGCACACTCTCTCTCTCTTTCACACATACACACACACTCTCTTACACACACACTCTCTCTCTTTCACACACTCTCTCTTTCACACACACACACTCTCTCTTTCACACACTCTCTCCTTCACACACACACTCTCTCTCTATCTCTTCCACACACACTCTCTCTTTCACACACTCTCTCTTTCACACACTCTCTCTTTCACATACTCTCTCTTTCACACACTCTATCTTTCACACACATTCTTTCTTTCTCACACACTCTCTCACACACATTCTTTCTTTCACACACACTCTCTCTCTTTCACTCACTCTTTCTCTCTCTTTCACACACACACATACACTCTCTCTCACACACACACACACACACACTCTCTCTCTTTCACACACACACACACACACACACTATCTCTCTCTTTCACACACACATTCTCTATTTCACACTTTATCTCTCTATTTCACACAAACACTCTCTCTCTTTCACACACACACACACACACTCTCTCCCTATCCTTCACACACCGTCTCTCTCACACACTCTATCTTTCTCACACACTCTCTCTCTCTTTCACACACAGTCTCTCTCTCTCTCTTTCACATACACACTCTTTCTCTTTCACACACACTCTCTCTCTTTCACACACACACTCTCTCTCTTTCACACAGACACCCTCTCTCTTTCACACACACACTCTCTCTCTTTAACACACACTCTCTCTCACACACACACTCTCTCTCACACACACACACACCCTCTCTCTCACACACACCCTCTCTCTTTCACACGCCCTCTCTCTTTCACACCCCCTCTCTCTCTCTCACACACACTCTCTTTCACACACACTCTCTCACACACACTCTCTCTCACACACTCTCTCTCTCACACACTCGCTCTCTCACACACTCGCTCTCTCTCTCTCACACACACCATCTCTTTCACACACACTCACTCTCTCTCTCACACACACTCTACCTCTCACACACACACTCTCTATCTTTCACACACACACACACACACTCTCTCTTTCAAATACACCCTCTCTCTCTTTCACACACACACTCTCTCTCTCACACACTCACCCTCTCTCTTTCACACACACACACTCTCTCTCTCTTTCACACACACACCATCTCTCTTTCACAAACACTCACTCTCTCTCTCTCACACACACTCTACCTCTCTTTATCACACTCTCTCTCTCTCACACACACACCTTACCTCTCTCACACACACACTCTCTATCTTTCACACACACACACACACACTCTCTTTCACATACACCCTCTCTCTCTTTCACACACACACACACACTCTCTCTCACACACACACGCTCTCACTTTCACACACACACACACTCTCTCTCTTTCACACACACTCTCTCTCTCTCTTTCACACACTCTCTCTCTTTCACACACACACCATCTCTCTTTCACACACACTCACTCTCTCTCTCACACACATTCTACCTCTCTCACACACTCTCTATCTTTCACACACACACACACACACACACAATCTCTCTTTCACATACACCCTCTCTCTCTTTCACACACACACACACACACACACTCTCTCTATCTTCTGTCTCTCTCCTTCTCTGTCTCCCTGTCACCCCCCGTTTGTCTCCCCCCTCTTTGTCTCTCCCCCTCCCTTTGTCTCTCTCCCCTCCCTTTGTCTCTCTCCCCTCCCTTTGCCCCCCCCCCCCCCCCTTTGTCTTTCCGCCCTCTCTCTGCCCTGTTTCTTACCTTCATGCTGCTGCTCCTCACGTCTGGTGGCTCCTCCTCTAGGTGGCTCCTCGTCTTCCCTGCAGGCAGAGGAAAGAGCTGGGATCCCTGCAGGCAGAGCAGAAAGCAGGGGGGGGGGAGGCACAGGGTAGAGCAGGGCTGGCAAGGTGGCATGGGGGAAGGAGCAGGAGGCCCATCACAATTTCCTGTGTGATTTAGAGTAAGCAGCATCCCAGCCTTTTGCGGCACTGGCTGAATACCCGTTGTTTTGCCGCCCCTAGCAACCTGATGCCCGGGGCCCTCCGCCCCTGGCGCCCTGCGTCAGCTATGCTACTGCCACCAATAGATCAGGATTTCAGGAAATACACAGTTGGACACCTATGTATCTCCTCAAATACTGGCTTATAGGCGATTCCTAAGGACAGGGTTGGGGACCACTGATTTAATAATTTTGAACTTGTTATGTATAATTGTACATTGTCTAAGTGCTTGTAAAATTATCCACTAGTGTTAAGGATTATAGAACAAGGATAAAGAATCCATTTGAAAGGAAACACAACTGACATATTATACATTTAAAGGAACATGTTTTAAATATTGCACAATGTTTATTTTGTCCACATGAAAAATAACAGAAGTAAAATTCAGAAAACCACTACAGTTATATCCTGACCTGTACAATTAAGTGTAATGAAAGAAAGCCTTGTGAAGTGACTATGAAAATAGTTTCCTTAGTCAGTTGTACATAAAAAAGAATCTTAATAAAACAAAGCAGTCTGAATTACAGACAATCACCTCAAGTAGTATTCTGCAACAGGCCAGGGCAAGGAAAGGAATAAAATTTACCTCTGTAGCTTTTTTATTTGATCTTATACCAGACATTATCTAGGACATACATAAATCATTGTTTTGGTAAAGATTCTCTGTTTTTAATTGTATATTGCATGTACTCATTTAAATTATATCTGGAAAAGGTATACTTTCATGGTATCATTTCCTGATCTGGTGTACTGACTTTAAACTCCAGTCATTTTGGGAATGCACTTAATATCCAAATGGGAAAGTAACTGTATGTATTTGTATGTATTAAAAACATATTGACATAATGCTTTAGATCAGGCTTTAAACTGGCCATAATTTCAATATATCTTTGAGTACAGATGGATCAATCAGAATGTATGTAACTGAAACATTTGCATGTAGAGAGAAAGGAAACACAAACAGAAAGATCCAGACATCCTCAGGATAGACCATGAGAGGATAGCACAAGATAGTGGGTGATGATGGTAAAGCAACTCTAAGGTAAAGTAGGCTCTTGCTCTTAGGGTTTAGCTATAAATGTCCTATATTGTGTGCTGATGAGTCTGGTGTATGTATTAATTGCACTCCTAGGTTACCACTCCTAGGGACATATTAAATTCCAAAGCATGCAGGCTTGAAATTCAGCTGAGTTACAGAGCTATTAAATTAGCCAAGCCTGCAACAGACATGTCTGACAATCAAACCTGTAAACCATTCTAGCGCACATTGCATGTGAACATGAACATGATCAATTAGTCAAACCCATTGTTTTTATGGAGCCAATGGTAAAAGTGATTGTCATCAATACGTCGCTGAAAAATGGTGGTTAGATTTCAATCCCTTACGGCTTTGAAGTACAAGTTTCGATCAAGCCCGCATTCCAGAAATAATGCAGTATTAATAAATCAGTAAATATTATATTCTAGTCCATGCAAGTTCCATTATATGTATTAACACATTGATTGCCGTGATCGATATAACATGTAAATTTAACAGAAAAAAAAGTATTTTATATTGCAGATCTGCAAATTTGAGAATGTTGTGCTATTAATTTTAATACCTTACATCACTTTCCCTTTAATTTAAAATACAGTGGTGTGTTGATATTTGCATTTACAGTGCTACAGGTAGGACTTTAACCCCTTTTGGGTCTCTCTAATATCCGTATGCTTTTTAGCTCCATTTGCGTTTTACAGGTTTGAACGTCAGTGGATTCGTAGCAATTTAATATCGATTTGCGAATGTAACATTTACGGGTTTGACAGATCAAAGACTTTCTGGCAACGGAGTTTCGATTTCGACAGCCTGCAGGGTTTTTACGGGCATTTGTAAGAGGCCAATTTAATAGCCCTAAGTCTTGCGGGCTCTGTTACGGGCTACAGATTTTCACGTTGAGGGAATTTAATAGGGCTGTTATTGTCCCTCTCACTCTCCTATCCTTTCACAATGCACGTATATACTGTAGACCTGGACTCTGTTACAAAACTCCTGGAATCTCTCACAAAAAGGCTAATGCTATAGTTGTGCTATATCATTGTCCAATAAAACATAAAATCCTACTAATATACTGTACATGCATTTATTATTATTATTATTATTATTAATAATCATCATTAATTACTTAACCACCAACATTTTTTAAGCTCACTACCCAATAATTGAAATGGAAATTTAATGGTGCATTGCACTATAATATATAATCTTTGACCTTTTCTAGTCTACTGTACACAGTATATATACCAATCCTACAAAGGCAATGCCAAAAGTGCTCTAATTATTGAACAACTGAGCATATTTCACATGCCAGCAAGGTAATGCTTAAAATTCTGCAAGTTCAGCTCCAACAATATATGGACCGAGAACTACCAGATGTGCAAGCGGGTTTTGCAGAGGGACAAGAGATCCAATGGCAAATATTTACTAGATAATAGAGAAACCAAGAGAGTTACAGAAAAATATTTATCTCTGCTTCATAGATTATTCTAAAGCCTTTGACTGTGTGGATCACAACAAATTGTGGCAAGATCTTAAAGAGATGGTAATACCAGATCATCTCATCCTCCTCCTGAGGAATCTGTATGGGGACCAAGAAGCCCCAGTCAGAACCCACCATGAATCAACTGAATAGTTCAAGATTGAAAGAGGAGTGCGACATGGTTGTATGTTGTCACCTTATTTGTTCAATTTATATGATGAGTAAATCATGTGTAAGGCCGGACTGGATGAAACCAAAGCCGGAATCAATATTGCTGGAGAAATGACAACTTCAAACATGGGGATAATACTACTTTGATGGCAGAAAGTGGGCAGGAACTAAAGGATCTATTGATGAGGGTGACAAAGGAGAGTGCAAAAGCTAGCCTGCTGCTCAATGTTAAAAAAGCAAAGATCATGACATAAAGCAATCTCAGTTCCTGTCAAATTGATGGGGAAGAATTGGAGGCAGTGACATCTTATATACCCCAAGATCTCTTCACATGGTGACTGCAACCTTGAAATTAAAGATGTTCTGGGGAGAAAAGCTATAGCAAGTCTGGATAAGCTACTAAAAAGTAAAGATGAATCACTATCAACAAAGGTCTGCATAATTAAAACAATGGTATTTCCACACATGGATGTGAGAGCTGGACCATAAAGAAGGTTGAGCGCTGTAGAATTGACATATTTGAAATGTGGTGTTGGAGAAAAGTGCTTAGAGTTCCTTGGACTACAAACAGATCCAATCAATCAATACTACAGTAAATTAAGCCAACTATTCACTGGAAGGTATGATCATGAGGTTGAAGCTCAAATATTTTGGCAATATCATTATATCATTAGACCACAGGATTCGCTAGAGAAGACTCAAGATGGGCGACAGAGGAGTAGATGGATAAATGACGTAATTGCAGAAATGAATATGAGCTTGATGGAGTTCAGAGGGGCATGCAGCCCATAGGGTCTTGTAGAGTCGGACACAACTGAACGACTAACAATATACTTTTTTATTGAAAGGTATATTGTTTCATGCATGTTTAATATTATATTTATATTATTATATATATTTATATTCATATTTTATTTTTTAAAATCTGAAAATCCTTCTACTCGCTGATTTATTGAGGAAGAGAAAACTAATCTTAAATTGCATTGGGATTTGCTAATGACATCCATACACAGAACATACTACCAGTGTGCAGGTGGATGCTATTTGTAGTCCAAGAACCTAGTGGGAATTCTGAAGCATGCCCTCATTTGGTATATGGAGTACAATTTTGGGCACCAATTCATAAAAAGGACATTTTAGAGGTGGAAAAAGTACAGAGAAGGGCAACAAAACTAATAAGGGGAATGGAAGGGCTACGTTATGAAGAAAGACTAACCAAATTAAACTTTTTTTCGCTAGAAAAAAAGGCATCTATGAGGGGATGTGATACCTTATTTAAATACATCCAGGGTCAGTATAAGGCTTTGTCAAGTGAACTTTTTGTAGCAAGAGATTTTCAACTGACAAGAGGACACCCTTTGAGGTTAGAGGAAAAAAGATTTCATCTTAAAAAAAAAATGAGGTTCTTCACAGTTAGGGTGGTTAAACTGTATAATTCTCTACCAAATTCGATAGATAACTTTAAGAAGGGGTTAGATATATTTTTAAATAAAGTGGGCGTTCAAGGTTATCCTAGATTACTAGCGTAGGAATATTGATCCAGGGAAAAATTTGATCGCCAGTTTCTGGGGTCAGGAAGGAATTTTGCTTTTTTTCCCCTTATGAGACAATTGGCAAAGTTTCAATTTGCCTACCTCTGGATCAATTGACAATTAATAGCAAATAGTCCACATATTAAAAAGATCAAAAGAGATCTAAAAAGGTTGAAGTTGATGGACTAACAGTCTTTATTCAACCTCAAATACTATCATTACCTAAATTTGGGGTGAGCTGAAATATGCTATGATATATCACAATGGATATTCCATTTGGTAACAGAAATGAACCACATTAATAATCAGACATCATGTGATGACTGAATTGGTGAGAAACCTATGCTCTGGTGCAAGAAACTGGAAAAGCTCAGTTTGATTAGTGATGGCTTGCAAAGTGCCACCTTTCTAATCCTGTGCTAAGTATATAGAATTTAAACAGATATTTTCATTCTCCAGCTATGTACAACATTTATAAATTATATACAATTAAAGATGTTGGGTTGAATAGATTTGACATGGCAAGCCCTCTGGAAAACTCAGTTCTTGATTTCATTTCTTGCTTGATGAAACAAGTGTATTTGGTGATTTACGTCAAGTGACCTGAGCACTTTAATACAAAATGTGATAGTTTGTGACCAATATAATTAATATAATTTTGTTGCCATATGTGGTGCACAAACACAATTTTACTAATCCCCTGATACATTTTATTCCTGAGTGCTTGAAAATTTCTCTATACACAACTACATATACTATATCCTTAAGAGTGTTATTATTATTTAATAGACATGAAAGCCCTTTTAAAATATCTACTAAAATTAATTATTCAATGAAAATATCAACAGTCATTCATCAAAGATACAGGAGAGCCATTACTGCTGTAATAGGGTGATTAGAGTCAGCTTTCTCTCTGTCTATGTATGTGCCATAAGGAATTTCTTGTAATTGAATCATTTCACAAAAGTGTTTTGCAGACATTACCAGGCAATATATTAATGGTGCTATGCTCATTATAGCTTGCCATTTGTACTTGTAAACTAAATCACCATATAAATGCATACTGTCTGCACCAATGTACAAACAACAAGATACTCACTCTGCACACAATACATAGTACATCAAACTTACAGAGACTTCTGTTTTACTGGGAGAGGGTTAATCATTCTGCTGAAAGCCAAGGGCATGTACTTCTCATTGAGGTTTAAGCTTTCGATTTGTCACAGTGAACATCTGTTCTTTCAAATAAGATTGTCCTTTCCCTTGTTTGAATGTGTGATGTGAGTCTTTCATGCTGCCAGGAAGCTGTTGTCTCTCCTGATTCCTTCATTAAACATGGAAATCATCGTAAAGGTCATGAGGCGGCATTCAAATAAATGATGGATTGTTAATGTGCAGTATTTAAATGGCTGAAAGGCTACTGTACAAAACTATAACAAACATTTTAGATGCTTAATTTCAAATGTTGCATTCTGATTACTTGAATTATAATGTAAAATGTGCAAGTTACATGTTCTATATCATTTGTTTTGCTTTTATTTCTATTAAGGAATTTTTAGCTCTCAACAAATACATAGTAATGTCTATACAATGTGTTTAGCAAGCTGATATTGTGTATTGCTTATTTCACACAAGTTTAAAAAACAACTGAAGGGCCATATTAATAGTATGGTCTTTAGAAGAACTTGCCTTCAAGGCATATTCAAGTGAGGTGGGTTATGAATGTATGTTGTAGAGGAGCATTATAACCCACCTAGCAAAAATGTTTGCATGAAAAAAAGCAAACTATTTTTGCAAAAAAAAATATTTTGTGCTGGGGGTGGTGTAGACACCCCCAGAAATGGCCCCTGTGTTATAGGGTACGATTGTGTAAAACCGTACCTTGGCATCCTGTGCATGCGCAAGCTGATTGGCGGTTCACCCTATCAGCAAAGAGCGGTGACGTCAGCCGTGATATCCCGCTGCTTCCGATTAACTCCAAGCACAGCTCGGAGGTTTCGGAAGCCATCACTGGAGGGAGGAGGAGGGTGTTTGAGTGTGAGTGTCTGAGTGTGAGAGTGTGTGTGTCTGTGTGAGTGAGTCTGTGTCTGTATGAGTGTGTATGTGTCTGTGTGAGTTTGTATGTCCGTGTGAATGAGTGGGTGTGTCTGTATGAGTGTGTATGTGTGAGTGTCTAAGTGTGTGTCTGTGTGAGTGTGTGTTTCTGTGTGAGTGAGTGTGTATGTCTGTGTGTCGGAGTGAGAGTGAGTCTGAGTGAGATTGAGTCTGTGAGTGAGAGAGAGTCTGTGAGTCAGAGTGAGTATGCAGGAGTAAGTGTGTGTGTTAGAGTGTGTCACAGGGCAATTCACTGGGGCTGGGGCAGGTGATGGAGCAATTCACTTGGGCTGGGGGAGGTTACCGGGCAATTCACTATGGCTGGAGGGCAATTCACCAGGGCTGGAGGGGTTACAGGGGCAATTCACTGGGGCACAGGGAGGTCATGGGGCAATTCACTTGGGCTGGGGCAGGTAATGGGGGCAATTCACTGGGGCTGGGGGAGGTTTTTTCATGGATCCCATCAATAAATTACACCTGCCCTTGAATTCTGTAATTATTACCGAAGATTAATCAAAAATGTCTAAAAAATTATAGCAACTATAACTACTCTTATAAAAAAGAATCAGTCTCCTACCTAGCTGCAATGTGAAGCAGTTTAAGCATTTGAAACACTAAAAAAAGTTAAGTTCTGCAAATATTGTGATCTATCCTGATCGTACGCAATCCTTCATAATTGAGTTGGATGGCTCAGATATTGGTGCTTGTACTATCCTCTCTCAATACTCTATTGGAACAGGTAATTTGCAACCATGTTCATTTCTGTTACGTGAATTCTCTCCTGCAGAGGCCAACTATGATATTGGCAATAAAGAATTCTTGGGTATTCGAGAGTAGAGACACCTGCTTGAAGGGGCTTTAGTACTAATGACTATTATCACCGATCATAAGAATTTGCAGTTTATAGAATCTACTAGGTGGCTGAATTTCAGACAGGACAGATGACCTTTATACTTTATTCTTTGCCAGATTCATAATCATGTATTGGCCTACCAAGAAAAACTGTAAAACAGATTCATTATCCTGTCCGTTTGAACCAGATGATGTGACCTCTGAATCCAAAGAGACTATCATTTCTCCCGACTGTACTCTGGGAACGCTAAAGATATCGAAATTACAAAAAAGCTTTGTAGTCAGACTGCCTGCTCAGGTTGGGAAACTCTTTTTGCATGAAAAGATTCAATTAAAGTGTATTAAATAGGCTCATGAGTCAATCATGTTTGTTTATCCAGGTGTGTGTAAGAGCAGTGAACTCTTGGAAAGGCATTATCATTTGCCTTCACTCAAAGGTCAGGTTCTATAGAATGCAGCCACTTATAAGGTTTGTGATCAAAAATGAAACACCTAGGAAGTTGCCATTTGGTACTTTAATTCCACTGCTATATCACAGAAGCATTGTCCAGCATTTCCATAGATGTTGTCAAGGACTTACTTCCATCCGGATGGAAAACTACAATTCCTATTGTGGTGTATCCGTTCTCTAAACAGTTCCACTTTGTACCATTCAGCAAGCTTTTATCAGTTGCTGAACTAGCAGGCATCTTTTTACAGAACATCTCCTGTATCCAAGGAATACCTATGGAAATGATTTCTGATAGAGATAGACAGATCCTGGAGAATATTTTGCAGTCATCTAGGAACTGATATAAATGTATCTTCAACTTTTCATCTAGAAAAACAAAATATAGTGACACTGATATGAGGCACTCTGTGGCTTAGGAACAGGTGGGTTGAAAAACAAGCTATGGCTAACATCAGGCAAGTCAGGCAATGGTGCGATAGAAGGTAACCTGGAGGATGTGAACCATAGGCAGGAACATTAGAATAGGCAAGGACAGAGATTACTGTGTAAATATAGATTGGAGGGTTTGGAACATGCCATGACTGTTGAAAATGGACTCTATGCCTTTAAACCTCATAAGCTAGTCATAGTGAAGTTGTGTTCAGGGAGGTTTCCCTTACTAAGGACCATCACATAATGCTGTAATTATTGATGTGTGTGTGTGTGTGTAAAGTAGACCATAAGTAAGCTAAACTTCATTTTTACATCTGTCTCCAGATTACTTAGATAATGAAATGGACACAGCAAATGTTCCATGTCTGCAAATACTGCATTTATTACATGTACATTTAAAGATAACTGAATGCCATTAGATAAAATAATATAATAGGCTGAAATAAAGATCAAATTAGCTATTTGTATGCATATGATTCAGTCTCATATCCTCTCTCTACCTGATATGTACTAATCTTCCTGTTGAAGAACGTCAGAGATTGCACCTGCTCTTTGCAATTTAAACAAGTGATAAATATCCTATTAGGCTCACATGCTATGCATGTGATACTCCCACGGAGAAATAATACTAACCAGTACAACATTACTAATCAGTAAAATATATAATTCAGATGTATAGCTTAGGATAGAGTAGGATCAATTAACCTGATTCATAGACCCTTAATATCAGTCTAGATTTTTGTCCCCTAAATAAAACAATTTAAGAAAATGTCATTGCACAGTTATTTGTTTTAAAGTGTAATTTGCAGTGATCGTAGATATGGACAGATATGTATCCATTGAAAGAATAGAACGCTTTTTAAAGAATGTCACTTTAAGAAAAGTTTTACAGCACAGAGACTGCACAGCTAAAAAATGATGCATAAAAGAAAAGTAGTATCATATTGGAAACATTTAAGAAGTATAAGCTTTTTGTTCTGGTGTTGGTACTTTTTATTTGAAGACACTCTCATACTTAAAAAATCAGCCTAAGTATAAGAGCACTCTTTACAAACTATTGTACATGAAACAACAGTAGAATGTGATGCTCTTATTGATACAGAAATGGACAACTTCTCGATGTATCATTTAATGCCAGTTACTTAAATTCATATACCTCCTTGATTCAACAATCTCTATTAAATCAAAATATATTTGTATCTATTTCCATTAAATTGAGTGCTCACTGGACACTATTATAGAGATTTTTACTTATTGCTCTTTCTTGAGCAACATGTGATCAACTTACTAATTATGAGCTTTCAAATCTAAGAACTCTCCGAGGTTTGGCCTCATGGTTCAATAAAAGAGCTATTACTTACTACTCCTTGAAGAAAAATTGTCACAGCTGCATACTACTTTTTAATTTTAAACTGTGGCTTTTTAATACTGATGTAAATTAAGCTCTGTGTACAGGCAGAACAGAATGGTCTTTATATAATGTAATTTTGCGATGGCTAAATAAATATTTATAATTTTATAAAACAGATTCTTTATATGCTTAATACTATTGGATTCACAGAATACAGATGACTCAATCCGTGATTTATTGAATGATAAATATGTTGTCAATAGCTGGATTACTAATGTATATTACTCCAGAATATATCCATTAAAACAAGATTAAAGGTGGCAACATGGTTTTATGAGGAATGAGTTATGTGAGACTAATATAATTAGTTTCTGTGAGGAAGTAAGTAAGAACTTGGACAATTACGTTGATGTAGTCTGTTGAATCTTGTAAATACTTGAAATATAGTCTACATTAAGCTTTTTGATCCAGGATACATTGAGTTCTGATAAACTCAGTGATGCTGCTTTGATTTGACAACATTGCTTCTTTTCAATGCAGAAAACTATCCATTAAAGGTATGTAGAAGTTTGATCGACTATAAATGCACCTGATAGAGGAGAATCAGTAGTATATGTATAAAAAGATCCCAAAGTAAACATTATTATACTTACTCAAAGGTTTACAAAATGTCTTCAGTTTCTGCCAGTTGATTGTGAGAACTAATGCCCCTCAAAATCCAAGCTAAATTAGCATAAGATTCACATTTAGTTGCAGCCAATGAAAGGCTGGTACAGTAATTATAATCGTACCAATTAGCATGTCAGTGGCTTCTGACATGCTCAGTACAACAACTGAGGTCTACCATTCTGGGTGTCAGAAGGTGTTCTGGAGAAATACAAATATCCATACATTAATTAGTATATATATATATATATATATATATATATATATATATATATATATAGCATTTATTACCTTTGTAGTACACTTTTTATATTGCTAATTGTAAGCTCTGAAACAGTTTATTTATGCTCTGTGTGTGATATGCATAATGATTTATTCTAGGTACATGTCTGATTATTAATTGGCTTATTAATATAAATAATTACTTATTGGCTTAGAAAAGGGTGTTGGTGCACTGTATCATTTTCTAGAGGGTAGTAATGGAATATACTATTTTCTGTATGGGAAAATGTTATAAAAGGAGTTGTTGTTTATCTAATTGTTGTCAGCAGCAGACATTGTGTATGCTGTTATAAGCTCAAAAGCCTGTAGTCTTGGTTTAAGCTTGGCATCTGACATCAGACGCATGCCCTGATGTATGTTTTGTTACTGAAGAGGTGACTCTTTCAAAGGGAGAAAACAGTCATGCCTTCAATGAGGAAACGTACGTCAGGGCATGCATCTGACGTCAGACGCCAAGCTTAGACAGAAATTACAGGCTTTTGAGCTTATAACAGCTTCCTGAACATTTACCTTGTTCTACTTCCCCAGAATATTACAATGGAGTTTCGCTACTCCTTATTTATTCATTTTTGATAAATGTATCTAACAAGTATAAAGTGTGACAACTGTAAATACATCTAAGCACATCTATCTTCTTGAATAAGCATATTAAAAAAGTGAATCTTGAAGTCAGTATAACTGACTAAACCAATAAGAAAAAATATATGCTCACATGTTAAGTCGCAACTTAAATAGCAACCAACAATTTTTTTTTTTCAGGAGCCACTCTTTATTAATTGAGCAGCTCATCTCCCTGTAAATAATGGAGATTGATTTATTATATGGACAAACTTTAAGGGGACAAAGTCACATATACAGGAAGCTTATAACCAAGTAAAAGAGTATAAATGTCATCCTCAAAAGCACGGTCAAGACATCAATTCATTTTGTTAAATATTATTACAGTATATCCACATATATGGGGATAAGATAAAATAAGGATATTAAATCTGCTTTTCAATCTCCAATCCTTACATAAGCCCCAAGTGGAGATAAATAAAGGGATTCACTTTAGATGTTTTAAACTATTCCTTTTTTAATATGTTTTTAAATATGCCGTTGTCTCTAGTTAAGAATTAATACAATTTGTTATGTTTTTCTCTATCACTTTTGGTTCTCATATTAAGAGGTGTTAGGCACAAGAAGAAAAATATTTATCTCCCAATTTTGTATATATGTTTTTCTTCTACAAAGGGCAAACCTCTGACATCATTTCCTATGGTTCGTCTCCCTGTGGTTTCATAGAAAAGCATTCTTACTTTACAAACTCTCACTTGGGATGTAACTGTGCTAGTTAGTGTTAGTATTTATTTGCTCCCATGTATATAGCTATAGCAAATGAGATGAAATCTCCCTAAGAAGCAGGAATGGCTGAAAAGAATAACATAGTATTTACATATAAAATGCAGTCATACTGCTCTGTATTTTATTCCAAAATGAACAAAATTAAGCAGAAACACACCCTGGATATCTTATCAGCTTACACGTAGAGTACTGATGAAGATTGGCATAGCTGAGAAAGCCTGGTGAGCATAGTTACTATTTTCTCTTCTCTCCCTCTTTCTCTTTCTCTCATTCAGTGAGTAACAAACTGATTAAAAAACATACTTGAATGCTGTTTTGCTAAAGGCTAGTACGGGTTGTTTATATATACACCTTTGGGAGTATGGAAATCAAGATTTTAGTTCATTCATGTTAGAATTTCTTAAAGGGCCCCTGTAGTGCATTAACAAGTATAGCACATATATTGGTTTGCTGGGCATAGACTATTAAAAGCAATACTCTTCAGACTTGATAAAGAGAGATCAACCTCTCGAAAGCTCAAAATACAAAAGGTATTACAATATACTGCAATATTCATTATTAATATATATATATATATATATATATATATATATATATATATATATATATATATATATATATATATATACATACAGTGGACCCTCGGTTCTCAAGCTCCTCTTTCAGCACTCAACGTGTCTCACTTTACTCTGCATCCTATCTTCAGGAAGTGGAATTCTGTAGCGTCGTGTAGTTAGTGCCTGCAAGAGCCAAAGAGCAGTCTGTGCCTGCAAATACCCAACAGCCCTAATAAATTCCCCCTACATGTTAAAACATAGCTTATAACGTAGCCCGCAAGACTTAAGGCTATTAAATTTACCTCTTAACGCTACCCACAGACGACTAGCTGAAAAAAGCCTAAGGGACATGGAACGTGGAACTTCGCAGCAGCAAAACCTTTGTTCTCTCAAGCCCATAACCGCTACAATTCCAATCAAGCTATTAAATTGCACTTGCGTTCAACCCCGTAACACACAAATGGACCCCAAAGGCCATTAAGTGATAGTGAGGACTCGTAAGGGAGGTAAAGTCCAATCTGTAAGCACTTTAAATGCAAATATCACCACACTACTGTAGTTCATCTGTGGGGAATCCTCAAATCGAAGGTGTGGGAGTGCCAGGTCTCTAACATCCACCAGCTCCGTTATGCCATCATGGAGGAGTGGAAGAGGACTCCAATGGCAAACTGTGAAGCTCTGGTGAACTCCATGCCCATGAGGGTTAAGGCAGTGCTGGAAAATAATGGTGACCACGCAAAATATTGACACTTTGGGCCCAATTTGGACATTTCCACTTAGGGGCGTACTCACTTTATGTTGCCAACAGTTTAGACATTAATGGCTGTGTGTTCAGTTATTTTGAGGGGACAGCAAATGTACACTGTTATACAGGCTGTACACTTACTACTTTACATTGAAGCAGAGTGTCATTTCTTCAGTGTTGTTACATGAAAAGATATAATAAAATATTTACAAAAATATGAGGGGTGTACTCACTTTTGTAAGATATATATATATATATATATATATATATATATATATACATACTTTGCATGACGTTACTTGTCTGTCATGTCATTCGGGCTTGCCTGCCCCGGCAAGAAGTGCCAGCAGGAGGGGTATAGCCACCTCTGAACGACCAATGAACCAGAGCCCTCCATTGACTAGCTCCACGGCTGTCTGAAAATGCTGGTTGATTTATTAGCTCCAATTTGATGGAGCTGTAATACAGTAACATGCAGTAAAGCAATTTGCTTTTTAAATGTGTGCATTTTTAAATTCAGTGTATTTTTATAATGCTGAGACATGCAAACATTTTAAAATTAATATATATATATATATATATATATATATATATATATATATATATATATATTTCATATGCATAATATCTACTGGCTGCAACTGATAGCTCTTAAAATACATCAGCTATTTTAATGATTTAGAAAAAAAACGTAAACATATCTGTTTAGACAGGGACATTTTATAGTGGCCATTTAATTCTGCAAAGTGCATTTCCAAGTTTGTTTTCCATCACAATTGCTTTAAACTGATAATGGCTGTACCTATATGTTAAGCACAACATTCAGGTATTCTTCCACCCAGAACATACAACTCAAGGAAAGAAAATTTGTGTCTATTCAAAACAAACATGTTTTATTTGTCACTTTCTAGTTTCTATTTACTGAAATAATTAGAAGGAGTTTCTGACTGCAAATGTTGAGCTTGGACATGCACAGTGTTTTGTTTCCATGCTTGATTAAAGTCTTTGGAATGAAATTATGTGTTTTACTTCCATTTAAAACGTTGTAACATTTTTTTCTTTTTTTTTCCAGGTCACCTGCTGTCACCGGAGATTTTGCTAATCTACCAATTTTAGACAACCAACGAATCTGTGCTGCATACCAATGCACTATGAAATAAAGACAACATAATTGAAAGAGACTCTAAACCAGAGAATACTGTGCCTGAATTTATGGAAGCCTTTAAAACTTTGCAGCTTCGTAGAAAGAACGATAAGTTTGTTTCTATCTATAAAGAAAGAACATATGTTAATTACAGGCAACAACATTAATTAAAAACTAAAAAGACAGTTTCAAATGAAGAAATAAATCCATTAACTCAGTAGAGTTTATTAAATAATAATTCAATATAAAATCCAACTTTATTTTTATTAATAATTTTATTTTTGGAAAAACCTTTCTTCTGTACTGTATATGCATGAAAACAAAAACATACTTAGACAACTTATTTCAAACAAATATAAAATACTTTTAAAAATCATTAGACCTCATCCTTCATCTCAATGCTCACATTGGAATGACACATTGGATTAATTTAGGGGTCTTTCTGTGGCATTTCATGAGTGGTAATGGTAGAAAAGATGGAACATTACCATGGAATAAGAAATTATAATTTGTAATCATAAGATCTGTGTAACACGAAGTTCCAAAGGAAGCAGACATACAGGCCTTGGGAAAAGAATATAAATCAGCCCTTGTTATTCTGGAGTTTGAGTCATATAGGCAATTGGGAAGCATTGATTATATCCGTGGTTAATGCTGGTTCCATAAAGAATTGGTTAGGGTCTTGTGGCCATCAGAATAGTCATGGTGATAATCTGAATATCGGAGCAGGTAATAATAAAAAAAGGAACACATTGATAGAAAAATATACCTTTACAACATTCGTTTTGTGCTTGTGTACAAGCTTCCTAGTCAAGAGAGATTTTATAAGCCACAAAGATTGCTGTTGAAACTGACATCCACACTTCCATCTCCTTATGATAATGTACTAGACAACGCTAACACCATGGATTGCTCATAGTATGTCCAGATTGCTCAGAGATGATGCAACAAAACATTTATGCAGAGCAATGATTTGAAAGATGATGCAGAAGAATGGTGGATTCTTACTCTATTATCCCTATCAGAAGAATGAACATCAGCAGTAGGGTCCCAGTCAACACCCATCTGAGCCATAGTGCCATCTATTGAGATACTTGAGTTAAAGGCCCCTTTACCTCACTGTAAGTGCTCTTCAAGGTGTGAAAGAGCACAAGATTGTATGTTAAAAATATCTATTTATTTAATTATACTGACAACAGCTAATAAAATCAAAAGTTTTAAGTCTATTTAAGTCTACTGACTGTCTCTCTCCCTCTGATACTGCAAACATACGCACTCCCTGGAAGCCTCTCTGAAGGTATCTGAATACACTGGGGAGCCAACTTAACTTTTACTGTGTGCAATTTACGATCAATATTTGTATGACTGTTTCTCTGATATCTTAGGTGATAGAAATTTTCACTAAGCAAATCTGTACCAATTCTTTTGTCTGAAACCCTCATTATCCTGCTTGCTTACCCACCCCCAAAGCCTGGTTGTATTGCTTCTTATCTGTGAAATAACATTGCCCCTAATTATCTTATTCTATTTCAGTGTCCACAATCACTCTGGACCTCTGTCTCTCTCACTCCGATACTGCAACCACTGCCCTCCCTTACTGCCCCTCACCCACCCTCCCCAGGTTACTCTTCTTTTATTGAGTCTCTTAGATTTCCTACAGCTGATCAATTGATCAATTAACAATACCTGCTAACTACTCCTAATTAATCCTTTAAACAATGTCTTCTCTTGTCGTTTTCTTCCTCATAACCTCCTGCCTTTTCCTCAGGCTCTTCTCAACTTTTCTTCATCATGTCTCTTACATAACTATCTGTTGGCTTCTGGAGATATATCTCCTAACCAAGGCCCCTCACCTTATATTCCCATTTGCATGTTATACTATCTGTAACATATTACATACTAGAGCCACTCACCTCAAATGACTTGCAATTACATCATGTCTTCTTCCTTCTAAATAAAAATCATTCTAACTTTGCATGTGTTCCTACCTAAGTAAACTTCCCTTTCTTCCTGATCCTTGCTATTCCTTATCTGTCTATTCTTGCCCATGCTACTGCCTTTTCCATTCCCTTTAGATTGTAAGTAGAGAGCTTCCAATCTTGTAGGGTGCTTTGGAAAAAAGCACTTTCTGCAAGGATTCTAAGCTCAAAACAGGGCTCTCCATTTTCTGCATTTTTTAACATTGTACTTTCCTTGTTTTCATACCCTGTATAGTGCTACGGAATATGTTGGCGCGTTACAAATAAAAGTTAATAATAATAATAATAATAATAATAATAATAATAATAATTACCAGACAGCAGAGCCATGGCAAGGACACTGATTGATAGGAGTATTTCCCAGAACTCCGAAATGCACTAAAAATTTAACCCCCAACTGATCTATTTAGGTGTTTTCAGAATTCCATTATCTGCACACATTGATTTGTTGAATTTTTCTGCTCACTACATCGAGCTAAAGCTGCAAATCTGGAAGCGAGCACTCAGTGACAAATGTAATCAAAGACTTTAAAAAGTATTTTAACATGCTTTTAGGAGACATTTACAGTGGTGTTCTCCAAATTGTTCTGAATTAAGTGGCCCTTTACCCTCAAGATTTCATGGAGTTGATAATGTGCTCCACCTTATATTCTGCATGACTATCAACTAGGTTTAAATGACCAATGTACAATGAAAAAGAAAACTTTTTTGTTACAATCGCTTCTTCAATTGGACTCGCTCAGAACCAGACCCTTATTGGATCATCAGGACAATCACAGGAACACCGAAATAATCATGCAGAGAAACAGTTACCGGCTGTAACTCTTCTTTTAGGCAGATATAGAATTATTAACCCCTATGATCAGAGTTAACCCTTGCCTCAATAATAAGCACACACCTAAATTATGTATGACCACTTAAGCACCTTGATTTTTTCTCAGACTAGCAAGTTTTATAAATTTCAGAACCCCAAATCATGTCGCCTGCCTGTCAATCAAATGGGGTCAGCCTTTCTAGCGGGGAGGGGGGAAGGGCAGGAACAGCAAATGACAATTACTTTGTTTTATATAAAAAATAAAATTAAATATATACCACATTACTAGTATCAACAATTTATAAACTTGAATATGCAAACTCAATGTGTCCAAACATGATAGTGTTTAATAATAAAGAGAGCAATGATTGATAATCATATATGCATTCCTCATATGACACCGTTAATCATAGGAGTGCACAGGGTTAGAATTACTCTTGTGAATAAAATACTAGTAAAAACAAAATAGGTCACAAGCAAAAAGATTCTTGTATAATAATTATATGGTCTGGAATAGTGATATTGTAAATAGGCTTGTAAGGTTAATACCACCAATTTCATAAACGCAGTACAACCACTGCAGAAACAATGCAGTCAAATACCTGCATTTCCGGTGTGTATTTCCATACCAAATCAAGTTTACCAGTCAACCAGGATGTAAAAACAAGCTGCTTTGACGTAATACTGAAAGAGAGAATTGCCAACGGGCCATTTCGTTCAATATATGAACTTCTTTTGGGGCTGTTTTATATCTCAGGAAGTTCCTACTCGAAGAACACAGTGGGGAGTCACTTAGCACCATATGGACAGTGACAGCCAGTGGCCCTCTTTAGCTGGGGGATTAGCCCTTTGAGGCCCCGCTCAGAGCCAGATGGGGGATGCCTCTTGCCCATAACTCTTACCAGTATAGGTTAAATATTAATACCAATAACCTTAACCATAATGTGAGCTTCCCATAACTTGTTTTATTAACATCCCTGGGGAAAATCCTGCATTTCAAAACTAAGCATGAAAGTATAAGTTCACCTGGACATCATAACATACGCAGTGGTAAAAATAGTCCAAAAGAGTGTTTTCTTTGGACAAGTTACTACAACTTGGCGAATATTTTTGTGAGACCTTATGAAATAACCTGGCACACATGCTACTTCTATCCCTGGCCTTATGGCTGCAGCAGTTCTGATCCAGGTGGCCACACAGACTATTAAAACAAAAATGGGTACACTTGAACAATCCTTTCCCAGCTGATGGCTTGGCCTCCAGATTATGCAATCCACCCTTTCACAGTAAGATATCTTGCGGATAGGCTCTCATGATCCAAACTCATATTTCTATATGAACATTAACGGTAGTTGCTACAATGTGCCACAGACCCAGCTTTGCAAACAAATTGTGGCTGTCTGATTATTCCCTTACTTATGGAGAAGTAATTAACACGGTAGTGTTACTAGGTGGCTTTCTCCTGTCATGAAGGGGTGAACAGATGTTAATATTTACACCCTTCCCCAGTGACAGTCTGTCTGTGAGAGAAAAAGGGGGGGAGGGGGGTGTTCTTTGATGGTCCCAGCTATCCAACATGGCATGACTGAATAATATGGCTGATAGTACCACCTGTCCCACCAAACAGTAGGGCTTTCCCACGCCAACATTTTAACCCATGCCAACTAAAGGCCCATTAGGTTACACAACCCCCTCAGATCCATGGGCTTCACAAATTTGGCTTGGAGTATAATTAAGCAGGGAAAATCCAAAGCTAGTTATGAATAAAAAAAAATATATATTTTATCTCTGCAAGAACCTGGTGACATCCATAATACTTTGGTGGAATTTGCGTGCATGAGGGGTGATTTCATTCCTGGAGAGCAATTCTTGCATTTAAAGATGCAAGTTATCTGCTTCTGTGTTCTTCAGGGGGAAGGTGTGTGGTGTTAAATTCCAATTATGTGATGAAGCTTTTTACCCCCCTAGTTCTCTGCTTTCTGCTATCAGATGGAGAGATCAGCATTTGTGTTTGTGCAGTTCTTAGTAGAAGGAGGGGACCATCTACTCCTAGTAACTAGTCAACCCTTTTTTATTCACCAGTACTTTTCTTTATGCGTTTGTTCAAATTATAATATATGCATACAATGATTGCAAATTAGGTTATCTTTCATTTTTAACACAGGGAAGCAATACAAGCAATAGCATATTACTAAATATTGCGTGGGCCTGCTTGAAAAGTCACAATTGCTTCCTAGTTGTAACAAAAAATAAAAAAGGAACTGTAAACAATTAGTCTGGATTAAAGGCCAGAATTTTTCAAAACAACATTCCAATTTATATTCCACATAATTTCCTTACTGCCTCTAACTTTTCCCTATTTTTCTCATTTTATCACACAGTTGGTGCTTTCATTATCTCTGTTTATCACAGTATTATATTATTTGTTCACTCAGTCTGTGAAAATATAATAGAACTGATAAATTTAGACAATAGACGAAAGAAACAAAAACACTAGGCAGGTCTATTTCTTGCTTGAAATCAGTAATGACTGCTTTATCACAAGGTAAAAAACAACTGTAGAAAACCACTATAGAAAAAACACTACATACATTTAAATAAATATATATATATATATAGCTGTGTGATACAGAGGACATATGCTTAAGGGAAGCCTTGTTTGAAATGGTTATGGATTGCAAGAGGGAAGCCTTTGAGGGATATATGTCTGTCCCTGCCAAGGTTCTCAGAATGCAGTGTAACTATTTCTCTGATTTTTTGGGCATGAAACAAGTTTTTTTTAACTTGTTTTAGATGTTCACAAATGTTCTATTTATTTACTATGGGCCTCATTCTATTAGCGGCCGCAGCCGTTGCGGGGCCGCAAGGACCGGCCGCAAGCTATTCTGCTATTCTATTCCCTTACGGCCGGAGGCTCCGGCAGGCTTGCGGCCGGTGCCTTGCTATCTCTTGCGGCCGCTCGCGCCGGAGGAAAGCCTTTGATCTAAAACGGCCGCAGAGATTTGCAATTCAATTGCTCCGGGAAACCTCTCTGCAAGGCTAAAAGCGAGCCGCAGCTTACTTGCAGGAAAGAGGTCCCGCTAGCACCAATTAAGCACATAAAATAGCTCAAATAAAGCCATCCTGCACTTTGAGAAGACTATAAAGGGATTTTAGGTGTTAGAAAAAATAGCACATAATTATCCTGTACTCAAATCCGTAAAATATTTTATTTTTAATATCCGTAAAATATCCATGTAAAAAGTCCAGAGTGCTTGGAGCACCTCAGACACACCCACGCCGCAGCCGGAAAATAAACAGTTAATTTAAACTCGGGTTTGGGCAGATGTGCAAGCTTGAGAGTGGGTTCCTTTTAATCCTCATGTCCCCCAATATGATCCCTAGCATTTACAGAGCTGTACAGTGCAGGCTTGAATTTATTTTTGAGTTTTTATATTTCACAGCTTACGGCCGGTTCCAAGATATGCGGCCGGCCGTAAAAGGAGATCCTTGCGGGGCCGTATAATAGAATCGCGAGTTAACTGAACCCCCGCAATGAATCGCAGCCTTACGGCCGCTTTACGGCCGATAATAGAATGAGGCCCTATATATATATATATATATATATATATATTGTGATCGTTTGCTCCTTGGAAGTGATGACAAGCAAGTGGAGTGTGAGTTCTTGTCAGAAGTGAAGGAGTTAACACTTCTGAAAGAACTCCTAATTGGAGCAACTCCCCTTTAAAAGACTGGAAAGCAGGCATGGAAAGGTGGAGGAGGGGCTGACTAGGCCCTAGGCAGCTGTGCTGCTGAGAGGAACAAGCACAGAGTGGAAGGTGATCTGATGTGGATATACAGTGAAGTTGTGAACTACCCTGTAAAGGATCGCCAAGTGACTGTTACTGGGAGAACGGGGACTACAGCAAGTGTATGAGCTGGAAGATTGACTTCAGACTCAGGAGGAGAAGTCACTAGGAAGCCAAGTAAGTGAAGGGAATAAGTGAGGATTCCCAGGCAGAGTTTTGCCTTAAAGGCCTAGGCACGGTTGTTGCTGAAATATTATGCCCCAGGGAAGAAGTGAAGTTAAAGAGAAGTGAATACAAGTGAGTTTGTGTATGCAAGGGTCCCTGGGGTGAAGCATACGGGAGAGACGGGCGGGCCCTATGCTTCACCCGCAACCGTGTCCCAGAGAGGAGCGCTGTGTCCCAGAGAGGAGCGCCGTGTCCCAGAGAGGAGCGCCGTGTCCCAGAGAGGAGCGCCGTGTCCGAGAGAGGAGCGCCGTGTCCGAGAGAGGAGCGCCGTGTCCGAGAGAGGAGCGCCGTGTCCGAGAGAGGAGCGCCATGTCCGAGAGAGGAGCGCCGTGTCCCAGAGAGGAGCGCTGTGTCCCCGAGAGGAGAGCTGTGTCCCACAGAGCGAGGAGCTAGAGAGGAGAGCTATGTCCCACAGAGCGGAGCTGTGACCCAGAGTGGAGCGGGGTCCCAGAGGTGGCTGAAGAAGGCGACCTAATCTAGCTGGGACCCTCACCTGTAAAGAGACTGTTTATTTCCTGGCCACAAGGTGGCACTACCCCAGTAAAGAGACTGTTTACTTCCTGACCACAAGGTGGCACTACTCCCAAGTTTAAAGGACTGTATATACCTGGCCACAAGGTGGCATTCTCCCACCTCACGGAGACATAATTGTTTGTTTTCCGTTAATTTAAGCAGAGCTACTGCTACAGCCGTTATTTTCTTTTCTGTAAATAAACCAATTTGCTGCACTTCCAAGCCGTATCAGCCCTCATTTCAAGAAACTACCGCTATACGCGGCCATCCTGATCACAATATATATATATATATATAATTTAGTAATTATTCATCTATATATATAGATATAGATAAGTAATGAGTATTGCAGTATATTATGATACCTTTTGTATTGGACAAATGTCTTATTTATATGACAAGCTTTCGAGAAGTTCAACCTCTCTTTATCCAATGCCAAGCAATACTAACATGAGATGGAACCGTCAGTTTGAATAAAAACAGCAGATGCAGATAGAGTGGAAACAGCATCTGACATCATCAGGTAAATACATATAGGGGGGAATAAACACAACATAGTAAAGGAAACATATATACACATACTATATACACATATACATCAATATATACATGAAAAAGCAGAGCACTGTAGTCCACAGTGATATATTTCCTGTTGTACAAACATCTCGCTAAGAATGCTAAGTCTGTTATGGTATAAAAAGAAAAATTCACATGAAATTCTGATAATGTGTTAGAAAACCCAAGTCCATTTTAAGTCCTGTATTTTTATTGTTGAAGAATGTGATCATCTTTATTTCAAATGCTTTTCTCTCATGTTTTTAAATTTATCTCTGAGTATTTTGTCTTTTAAGTTTTGGATGGAGTGATCATTCTGGTTAAAATGGTGTCCCACTGGGCTACAATAACAGTCTTCTAACTGCTTTCTAATTGAATGTCTATGTAAATTCATCCATAAATGCATTTTTGGCTGGTTTCTCCAATGTAACAGCGTGTGTCACATAAAGTACGTTGTATTATATAAACCACATTGGAAAATGTACATGAATACGATCCTTTGATGTTATAGGTCTTGTTATGTGTGGCTGTGTCATAATTACAAATGTGTTGACATAATTTACAGGCACTTTAGTTACAAGGTTTAGTTCCATTTTTTATATTCAGTTGTTCATTGGGGAATGATTTCTAATATTATGACAACGTTATTCATTATAGGGAACCACGATTAATAAAAACTATTAAAATGTACAATTTAAAAACAAATACACTGATTTGCTCCTTTGGCAACAACGTTCTTGGCATATAATGCCTTTACCAGATATATTATGGGCTGATCTGCCTTGTATTCATTTCAAAGTCACTTAATATGAGTGCACATTTTGGGGCATATACAGGATGAACTGTAATACTGGAGACAAAAAATCAATACACAATCCCACTTACTCATTCCATATACTAGGAATTAGGTGGGTTTTTAATTGTCTTTCTGTACCACTGTAGATTGATGAGACAAAAAGTAGCTATCATTGCTCTTGAATTGGGACAGAAAAACTAAATCTGAAATCTCTCTAGATCTTATCACTTATATACTGGAGAATTTGAGAGGTAGTCATTATTGCTTTAGTAGATAATGTTGAAAACTTAATCAACAATATAAAATATGGAATAAAACAAATTATTCCAAGACTTCAAATCTAAATACATACTAGTCAACTCTGAATGTCAGTATTCTCTGATAATAGGTCAACATGTCTTATTTGTAGTATAAAAATATATATATATATATATCAAAGAGTGGGCAGCATTAGTATAAACCCACAATAGATCTCCGATAGACTTAACATTAGTGTTCCTTAATATAGACATGCAAGTGTTGGCACATAACTATATTCATATATATTATAAAACTGATAAAATAATTTATGCAAGTGGAAAATGCATGAGTTTAAGATTCAAGTGAATGAAATATAGGTCCTTTAGCAAGGGATCATAATTTATATTCATATATTAGAAAAAAATATTTAAATATATGTGCACTTATGATAATTGCAGTTAAAGTGATAAGTTTAAGTCTAACAGTAAATAATGTGTGTAAAATGTAATATTGATGAAAAATGAATTGCTCATAAATTAAAAATTACCCACTATCTTGTGTAACGTATAAATAAAGCAAAATACTATCAGTCTACCAAAATACATTTGTTTATTTACCTGTGTAACGGTTATATAATAAAGAATGTCATGCGACATATATAATAAATACCGTATATACTCGAGTATAAGCCGAGTTTTTCAGCCCTTTTTTTAAGGCTAAAAAGGGCCCCCTCAGCTTATACTCGAGTCACTCTTCCCCCCCCCCCCGTGTCTCTCTAACCCCCCGTGTCTCTCTAACCCCCCGTGTCTCTCTAACCCCCCCGTGTCTCTCTAAACCCCCCGTGTCTCTTTCCCACCCCCCTCCTCATTCTAAACCTCCCTCCTCATTTTAAACCCCCCTCCTCACTTTACCCATCTAAATACCTCCCCCTCTCCCTTTCCCCTCACTTACCTTCATCTCTAGCTTCTCCTCCGGCCTCCGTTCCTACCTGCTTCAGCACCCAGTATATGCTAATGACGTGGCGCGCATGTTTAAGGATGAGGAAGGAGGTTGAGGATGAGGAGGGAGGATGAGGAGGGAGGTTGAGGATGAGGAGGGGGTTTAAGATGGGGGGGTTGAGGATGAGAATGGGGGTTGAGGATGAGGGGGGGATGAGGATGGAGGGGTTGAGGAGGGAGGTTGTGGAGGGAGGTTGAGGAGGGAGGATGAGGATGAGGATGAGGAGGGAGGTTGAGGATGAGGAGGGGGTTGAGGATGAGGAGGGGGGTTGAGGTTGAGGAGGGAGGTTGAGGAGGGAGGAGGAGGAGGGAGGTTGAGGATGAGGAGGTGGGTTGAGGTTGAGGAGGGAGGTTGAGGAGGGAGGTTGAGGATGAGGAGAGGGGTTGAGGATGAGGAGGGAGGTTGAGGAGGGAGGTTGGAGATGAGGAGGGAGGTTGAGGATGAGGAGGGAGGTTGAGGATGAGGAGGGAGGTTGAGGAGAAGGAGGGAGGTTGAGGAGAAGGAGGGAGGTTGAGGATGAGGAGGGAGGTTGAGGATGAGGAGGGGTGTTGAGGTTGAGGAGGGGGTTGAGGATGAGGAGGGGGTTGAGGAGGGAGTTGAGGATGAGGAGGGAGGTTGAGGATGAGGAGGGGGGTTGAGGTTGAGGAGGGAGGTTGAGGAGGGAGGTTGAGGATGAGGAAGGGGGTTGAGGGGGGTTGGGGTTGAGGAGGGGGGTTGAGGGTGGGGGGGTTGAGGATGTGGGGGTTGAGGTTGAGGAGGGAGGGTGAGGAGGGGGTTGAGGATGAGGAGGGGGGTTGAGGTTGAGGAGGGAGGTTGAGGAGGGGGTTGAGGATGAGGAGGGGGTTGAGGAGGGAGTTGAGGATGAGGAGGGAGGTTGAGGATGAGGAGGGGGGGTTGAGGTTGAGGAGAGAGGTTGAGGATGAGGAAGGGGGTTGAGGGGGGTTGGGGTTGAGGAGGGGGTTGATGGTGGGGGGGTGAGGTTGAGGAGGGAGGGTGAGGAGGGGGTTTAGGATGAGGAGGGGGGTTGAGGTTGAGAAGGGAGGTTGAGGAGGGGGTTGAGGATGAGAAGGTGGGTTGAGGATGAGGAGCGAGGATGAGGAGGGAGGTTGAGGATGAGGAGGTAGGTTGAGGATGAGGAGGGGTGTTGAGGTTGAGGAGGGAGGTCTATTAGGAGGTTGAGGAGGGGGTTGAGGATGAGGAGGGAGGTTGAGGAGGGGGTTGAGGATGAGGAGGGGGGTTGAGGAGGCGGTTGAGGATGAGGAGGGAGGATGAGGTGGGAGGTTGAGGATGAGGAGGGGGGTTGAGGAGGGAGGTTAAGAATGAGGTGGGGGGTTGAGGAGGGAGGTTGAGAACGAGGAGGGGGGAAGAGACACAGGGAAGGGAGAGGGGGGAAGAGACACAGGGAAGGGAGAGGGGGGAAGAGACACGTCTGAGGGAGAGGGGAGAAGAGACACAGGGGAGAGAGAGGGGGGACACAAGAAAAGGGCACACAAGAGGGGGACACAGAGGGCACAAGAGGGACACAGGGGGCAGCACATTTCCCACCCTCGGCTTATACTCGAGTCACTAATTTTTCACAGTATTTTGTGGTAAAATAGGTGCCTCGGCTTATACTCGAGTATATACGGTATATAAAGATACAGACTCTTCAATCCCATTAAGCATTAATTTGATATACGTCCAAGGGGATATATACCCCATATATTCATAGAAAATGGGATTTTTACATTCTATGTAGCATGCCAAAGTTACTTTTCTCAGCATATAACATATCTTTCCAATATTCTCATCCTCGTTCTTACATAGTGACCAAAAATGAATGCACTGAAATTCATTGGTGTGTTTCATTCACTCTATTTCATATATCTATCATTCCCACTCATGTCCTATATGTTTTATCACACATGTTATATGTATTTTGTCATAGATGAATCCCACGTTCAAATGGACATTTCAAGCAATGCTGGTCTATCTAGACATGCCTAAAAGGGGTTATCTTAATTCTACTCTTGTAGATCCCATATTATCCTTGTTCTTCAACTAATAGTTGAATATATCATGCTAGATTTGAAGTTATCAAATAATTGTGTAAAATAAAGGAACAAAAATAGCTTATGGATGGGTGAATTACTCTTAAAGAGCTATTAACATATAATGTCCCATATTGATATTACATGAAATCTTCCCTCATATGGCAAAATTACTTTGCTAATCCTTGGGAACATATAAAAAGTGTGTTTATATATAGCTAAAAAAAAGTTTAAATTTTAAACAAAATTGAATGTAGGTAAATGAGATCAAATAAAGTTTTTTGGATTCAACTTGTGTAATAACGCTAAATAAAGTTTATGGTAATTGAATAAAGGTGGCTAAATAAAGTTCATTTAAATGAACATAACGTTGCGAAGTGAGGTCATCGTGTAAACGCGAACGTCATGACGCAGTCACGCAAAACCCAGAAGTAACAGGGCTTTATAAGCCAGTGTGAAAGCCAGATTAGTATAGCCTTAGAAAAAGTCCTGTAAGAGGACGAAACGGACCGTTGGCATCTTGTTTTTCAGTGGGACAGGCTCTTATCTCTACAATATGGCTTAATGAGTTCATTTGTCAACTTCTATAAGGAAAAAGGAGTGTGGAGAGGGAAACTGAATCGCAAGTATTTTTGTTTGCCACATGTTTTTACCCTCCCACATTGATTGTCTAAAGATTTATAAATTATACTCTTATTGCAACTATGACATTTTTTCTGTTTAAATATATAGTTGACTGAAGAGAAACCCTGTTTTTGGAGATATAGAATGCCTGTGTTCCCACGATATAGTTTGTTTTTAATAATATGTACACTTTGTGCTGTTTTATCTAAACCTTGTTCAACTCTGTGATTATCAGTGTATCCTGTATTTACAAGACCATCAGTATAACCTGATATATGAGAGTTGATTTGCCTATATTTAAAATAACAGTACTATATCAGTCCAGGAATATATGGATCTGGACTAATTTAAATAGAATCTATTATTTCAATATCTATATTGTTTAAAGTACTGAAATTTTGGCACTGTGTAATAAGTTAGTTAGCACTTTTTTAAACATTTTTTCAGCGTTTTCCAGGATCAATAGTATCCTAATAAAGTAATTTTCTATATAGAATTAAAGGGGTGCTAAGCACCCAAGGATACACATATAAAGGTCAATTGAATAGACCTCTTAGGATATCCTATATCCTTAAACCTTTTTTTAATTTGTCAGCTTCAATCTGAAACTCCTCAGGAGTACTGCAATTTCTCCAAATATGGAGATACTGACCATTTGGAATACCTGTTTTCACAGGTTCAAAGTGTTGACCCTTCCAATGCAGTAAGGTGTTAGTAGCTGTTTCCTTTCTGAAGATGGAGGTTGTGATGTTACCATCAGTATATTTATATATTTTAAAAATCAAGGAAGGTAATGTATTCATTATGTACCTCATGGGTAAATTTGAGGCCTAAGGTATTATTATTAAGATGTTAAACCCCCCCATGTTATAAATATCTCAAAGTCACTTTTCTGACCTTCCCATAATATGAAGATGCCGTCTATACAGCAACGCCATATTAGAATCTGATTGGTAAAATCTGGTAGGGATTCATTGAATACCCATTTCTCTTCCCACCATCCTAGGAAAATATTAGCGATCAGAGTGATCAGGAATTCATTCATTAGGGCATGATCTTGACCCCTCATTTGCAGGAAGTATCTTAATGCCTCCATTCCATATTCATGGGGAATACTGCTGTAGAGTGCCTCTACATCTATACTGGCCAGATAAAAGTGTTGTGGTACACTTAAGTCCTCTGATTGATTAAGAATATCTTATTTACTGTTAGACTTAAACATCACTTTAACTGCAATTATCGTAAGTGCACATCTATTTAAATGAAATTTTCTAATATATGAATATACAGTAAATTATGATCCCTTGCTAAAGGACCTATATTTCATTCACTTGAATCTTAAACTCATGCATTTTCCACTTGCATAAATTATTTTATCAGTTTTATAATATATATGAATATAGTTATGTGCCAACACTTGCATGTCTATATTAAGGAACACTAATGTTAAGTCTATCGGAGATCTATTGTGGGTTTATACTAATGCTGCCCACTCTTTGATATATATATTTTTTTATACTACAAATAAGACATGTTGACCTATTATCAGAGAATAATGACATTCAGATTTGGCTAGTATGTATTTAGATTTGAGGCCTTGGAATAATTTGTTTTATGCCATATTTTATACTGTTGATTAAGTTTTCAACATTATCTACTAAAGCAATAATTGGCATATTTTTGATTTATGATATAATATTGCATTCTATTTTCTGTCTATATGTTTCCTAATTATTTTTTACCTATGGCTAATCCATGTTGCAAGCAGAAAATGTGGTTACCATGATGACAAGAACACTATAAAGGGCTGTAACCTGCAAAAAAAGCTACAGTACTAATTAGAAAGCCTATTTCTTGCAATGGCTGATCACTTGGAGAGAGTCTTTTTCTCTTCAATTTTAAGGGTGCGGCTTATATTTGAGTACTTTCTTCTTTCTATTTTTTCCCTTTGAATTTTACAGGTGCAGCTTATATGCGGGTGCGACTTATATTCGGACGAATACGTTAAGAAGCAGATCAGCCCATAATATATGTGGAAAAGCCATTAAATGCCAAGAACTTTGTTGCCAAAGGAGCAAATCCGTGCATTTGTTTTTAAAATGCAAATTTTAATAGTTTTTATTTGTCGTTGTTCCCTGTATTGAATAAAAGTTGGCATAATATTAGAAATCATTCCCTATTGTTTCTATAATGAATGATGGAGTGGCAAACACTCATGGGAAACTAACTCCCTAGATTGTCCTATATTCAGTTGTTCATTTGCCAATTTTCTGCTGACAAGTTTTTGTTTCAGGTTTGGTGGTTGTTTCAATGCAAGGATCCTCAATTCATAATGTTTTTAAATCTTTTATTATTTTCCATATTTTCTCTAAAATTGGATGGTATGTGGTCACTAAAGGTATACGTGAAGTAGTTTCTTTTGTTTTGTACTTTAACAGGTGTTCACGGGGTATTTTGATGGCAGTGGTTATTTTTTTGGTAATAAAACAGGGTTTGTAAACCTTTTGTTTGAAAGATTCAGACAGTGTATTTCATTTTTTTATCACGGTCTCTAGTGTTTGAGCAAATCCGATGGTATCTAATAGCTTGACATTTCACTTTTCAATTATTATGGAAGATACCGCATTTAGCCGAATTAAGAAGCTACTAATTAAAATAACAACAAAAATAACACAACTTAACAGTGACATTTCACAATGCAAGACAAGGAATAATATACCAAATGGGACACCATTTTAACCAGAATGATCACTCCGTCCAAAACTTAAAAGTCAAAATACTCAGAGGAAAATTTAAAAACATCCAAGAGAGAAAGGGATTTGAAATAGATATGATCACATTCTTCAACACTAAAAATACAGAACTTAATATGGACTTGGGTTTTTTAACAAATTATCAGAATTTCATGTAAATTTTTCTTCTTATAGAATAACCGACTTAGCACTGTTAGTGAGATGTTTGTCCAACAGGAAAGATATCAATGTGGACTACAATGCTCTGTTTTTTTCATGTATATATTGATGTATATAGCATGGATATACAGTATCTCACAAAAGTGAGTACACCCCTCACATTTTTGAAAATATTTTATTATATCTTTTCATGTGACAACACTGAAGAAATGACACTCTGCTACAATGTAAAGTAGTAATGGTACAGTCTGTATAACAGTGTAAATTTGCTGTCCCCTCAAAATAACACACAGCCATTAATGTCTAAATCATTGCCAACAAAAGCGAATACACCCCTAAGTGGAAGTATCCAAATTGGACCCAAAGTGGCAATATTTTGTTTGGCTACCATTATTTTCCAGCACTGCCTTAACCATCATGGGCATGGAGCTCACCAGAGCTTCACAGGTTGCCACTGGAGAACTCTTCCAATCCTCCATGATGACATCACGGAGCTGGTGGTTGTTAGAGACCTTGCACTCCCCCACCTTCCATTTGAGGATGCACCCGGTATATGCTAATGACGTGGCTCACATGTGACGTCACATGCGCGCCGGGTCAAGGAGTGGAGCTGAGGCCGGAGCAGAAGCAGGTAAGTGAGGGGGAGGTATTTAGGGGGGTTTAGGTTGAGGAGGGGGGTTTAGAATGAGGAGGGGGGGGTTTAGAATGAGGAGGGAGGTTTAGAATGAGGAGGGAGGTTTAGAATGAGGAGGGAGGTTGAGGGGGGGGTTGAGGTTGAGGAGGGGGGGTTGAGGATAGGGGGGTTGAGGTTGAGGAGGGGGGTTGAAGAGGGGGTTGAGGATAGGGGGGTGGAGGAAGGAGGATGAGGATGGGGGGTTGAGGGGGTTTGAGGATGGGGGGTTGAGGATGGGGGGGTTGAGGAGGGAGGTTGAGGAGGGGGTTGAGGATGGGGGGTTGAGGAGGGAGGATGAGGAGGGAGGATGAGGAGGGAGGATGAGGAGGGAGGTTGAGGAGGGAGGTTGAGGAGGGGGTTGAGGATGAGGATGGAGGTTGAGGATGAGGAGGGGGGTTGAGGATGAGGAGGGGGTTGAGGATGAGGAGGGTGGTTGAGGATGAGGAGGGTGGTTGAGGATGAGGAGGGAGGTTGAGGAGGGGGTTGAGGAAGGAGGATGAGGATGGGGGGTTGAGGAGGGGGTTGAGGATGGGGGGGTGAGGAGGGAGGATGAGGAGGGAGGTTGAGGAGGGGGTTGAGGATGAGGAGGGAGGTTGTGGAGGGAGGTTGAGGAGGGGGTTGAGGATGAGGATGGAGGTTGAGGATGAGGAGGGGGGTTGAGGATGAGGAGGGGGGTTGAGGATGAGGAGGGGGTTGAGGATGAGGAGGGTGGTTGAGGATGAGGAGGGAGGTTGAGGAGGGGGTTGAGGAAGGAGGATGAGGATGGGGGGTTGAGGAGGGGGTTTGAGGGGGGTTGAGGGGGATTTGAGGATGGGGGTTGAGGAGGGAGGTTAAGGAGAGAGTTTGAGGATGAGGAGGGGGGCTGAGGATGAGGAGGGGGGGTTGAGGATGAGGAGGGAGGTTGAGGAGGGGGGTTGAGTTTGAGGAGGGGGGTTGAGGAAGGAGGACGAGGATGGGGGAGTTGAGGAGGGGGTTTGAGGGGGGGTTGAGGGGGGTTTGAGGATGGGGGGGTTGAGGAGGGGGTTGAGGATGGGGGGGTGAGGAGGGAGGATGAGGAGGGAGGTTGAGGAGGGGGTTGAGGATGAGGAGGGAGGTTGAGGAGGGAGGTTGAGGAGGGGGTTGAGGATGAGGATGGAGGTTGAGGATGAGGAGGAGGGTTGAGGATGAGGAGGGGGGTTGAGGATGAGGAGGGGGTTGAGGATGAGGAGGGTGGTTGAGGATGAGGAGGGAGGTTGAGGAGGGGGTTGAGGAAGGAGGATGAGGATGGGGGGGTTGAGGAGCGGGTTTGAGGGGGGGTTGAGGGGGATTTGAGGATGGGGGTTGAGGAGGGAGGTTAAGGAGAGAGTTTGAGGATGAGGAGGGGGGCTGAGGATGAGGAGGGGGGTTGAGGATGAGGAGGGAGGTTGAGGAGGGGGGTTGAGTTTGAGGAGGGGGGTTGAGGAAGGAGGACGAGGATGGGGGGGTTGAGGAGGGGGTTTGAGGGGGGTTGAGGGGGGTTTGAGGATGGGGGGTTGAGGAGGGGGTTGAGGATGGGGGGGGTGAGGAGGGAGGATGAGGAGGGAGGTTGAGGAGGGGGTTGAGGATGAGGAGGGAGGTTGAGGATGAGGGAGGTGGTTGAGGATGAGGAGGGGGGTTGAGGATGAGGAGGGGGGTTAAGGAGGGGGTTGAGGATAGGGGGGTTGAGGAAGGAGGATAAGGATGGGGGGGTGGAGGAGGGGGTTTGAGGATGGGGAGTTTGAGGAGGGGGTTGAGGATGGGGAGTTTGAGGAGGGGGTTGAGGCTGGGGGGGTTGAGGTGGGAGGTTGAGGAGGGGGTTGAGGATGAGGAGGGAGGTTGAGGTTGAGGATTTTTCTTCAAAGTTCTTTATTTGAAATTTATTTTTTCTATCCTGAAATTTCCTTCTTAAAATTAGGTGCGTGTTATACGCCGGTGCGTGTTAAACACCAATAAATACGGTATATATATATATATATATATATATATATATATATATATATATATATATTGCTAAAAAGATAAAGATAATGGCAAACAGCAAACTCATTTCCTGGCAAATAGATGGGGAAGAGGTGGAGTTTGTGACAGATTTTATTTTCCTGTGCTCGAAGATCTCTGCAGATGATGGTTGCAGACATGACATTTAAAGACATTTGCACCTGGGAAGGAAAGTTATGGCAAATCTGGCTAATGTATTGAAATGTATAGATATTACACAACAAATGTCTCTAAAGTTATAACTGTGGTATTGCCAGTAGTAGCATAATGATGTGAGAGCTGCACCATAAAGAAGGCTGATAGAATTGATGCCTTAGAATTGTGGTGTTAAAGAAAACTGCTTAAAGTTAATTGGACTGAAAGTAGACCAATAAATCAGTACTTCAGGAAGTCAAGACAAACTGTTCACTGGAAGGTTTGATCATGAGGCTGAATTTGTGCTCGTGATGAGCTGGTTGGACAACGCCTGCAATGAGCACTAAAGGCACTCATTGTGAGCCCCGTAAAGTAGAGGGGGGACACGCTAGCAATGAGCGCTGAAGGAACTCATTGTGAGGCTTGCGATGAGCGCGGAAGGTGCTCATTATGAAGCATGAAAGTGGCAGGTTGGCCGCTCATCGTGAGACCCATAAAGTAAACAGGGAGGGGGGGAGATGCTCACAAGTTAGATGGGGGAGAGACTGGCACTGTGTGACAAACAACATTGCCAGGCTTAAAATGTTATTGTTGTCATTTGACGGGCAAGTCGCTAGACTAACACATTTGGATTGACTATATTACAATCTCCTCTCTAGAACATTTATTTACTAATCTGATGCTGTATATAGCATAACATACTTATAAAAAAATTATGCCATTATTTAAAACTGTATGGAATGTATTACTCAAATTGCTATTCATCTTGAAATTGTACTATATGATCTCAATGGACCCCTATGGCACCCTAATTACTACCAAAGGGGTCTCATGGATCCTAAACTCCATAAGGGTCCCCAAGGACCCTCATAGACCCTGCTACTACCCCTCAAATAAATACATTAAATCATATTGGAGGTAAAACTACACTTACCTTCCTTTGGATGACCCTCCAGCGATGATCTATAACATCCTTGTCCTCAATATTTGCCCATGGATATCTTGCTTGAAGAGCCTTAGCTCCTCTCCACTTAAAAAATCCCTCCGCTCTACAAAAAAAGAAATAAAAAACATAACTAACAGAGCTTCTCCTCTGTGCAGCTCTCCCACCGAACAAACAGAATCAAGTACTTGAATTGCTCCAGCCCCATTTGGGAGCCCTATGGTATAGGGTTAATGTTAGGTGCCATGGGGGTCCATAAGGACCCCAGAGGTTATACATTAGATTGCCCTGTGGGTCCTTAGGGTTCATTTCTGCTGCCATGGGTGACCATATGGTTTTAGATTAGATAAACATGGGGCCTGTGGGGACCGCAATGGTAGTGGCTTAATGTTACACCATTGTTATACTTAGAGGGACCAAAATCCATGTTTTAGTTATCAAACCCTGGTAGGATATGGTGTCCCTGACTTTGTGAAGGCTAAAATATGGCCTCTATTTTATGATAAAATTATATTTTGAATATTTCTCAGTTATGTGTTCTGAACTTTAACAGATGCCACAAATAAAGCAATGTATTAAAAGTTGAATTTCTTTCAAATATTATCATTGGAGAAAAAAAGAGTTAGAAAAGAACATTCTCACCATAGAAACAAATGCTAGGATACAGGAATTGATGTCAAACATTAAAAAAAAAGGATACAAAATATGTTAATATATGTATCTTCCATTAACTAATTTTAGTGTTTAAAATATGCCCATATAAAGAAATAAAATATTTATTTTACATACTTCTATTTGCTGTTACATAGTGCAGCTGCCTTGTAGTCTTCTTCAAAATCTAAGATTCAGAACAATTCACAGTAATACATCTTGGGAGATTTACCTAATAGTGATTGCTTCAAAGTGACATTCCAATAAAAATTTTAAGTTGTTTGTGGTATAAATGCCATTTATTTTTATCTACTCATCAATCTCTAATTATATAGTGGCAACATATTCTATAGAGCTGAAGTACATTAAAACATAGGTATAACAATATATAAATTGATAGACTGATACAAAAGAAGTTGACAATCCTGTCCTTGAGTTAGCAATCATACAAATGACACTTTTTTTACAAAACAAAGTTTACAGACTAAGGGCCTCATTAAATTCCAGCCTCGTAAATAAGAGGCTTCTACTTAAGCCCTACGTACTGCAAAGTTTCTCTAACTTACAATGCTATTAAATTGGCCCTGCTGCGAGCAACGTATGAGCTACGCAGCAGGCCCGTACGTATCTACACTGCGTAAATGTACATGAGGAGTGACAGCCTGCGAGATGATATCGCAGGCTCCCACTCCTCATCAAGTGCTGCGGGGGTCCTAAAAGGGACCTCCGCGGCAGTCCCCCACATAAGCCCTGCCGTGGGGGGTACTCCAAACCCCCCCCTAGGCACCTAAATTGAACCCCCCCTCAATGCGGGGGTCCCTGTCGGGACCCCCGAAGTGTCCTCACATGAACAACTTGCTGCAGGGGTCCATAGGAACCCCCGCAGCCCCCACACATTAACCCCTTGCAGCGGGGGTCCCCGATCGGCACCGATCAGGCCCCCGCTGCATTTAAAACTTTTAAATTCCCCGCCGCGGCTCCTTAAAGGAGCCGCGGCACACTATTACCCAATCCCGGCCGCGGCACTTAAAATTAACCCCCCTCTATGCTGGGGGTCCCCATCGGGACCCCCGAAGTGTCCCCACATAAACCCATTGCAGGGGGGGGGCCCCGATCTGCATAGATCAGGCCCCCCGCTGCATTTAAAACTTTTAAATTCCCCGCCGCGGCTCCTTAAAGGGACCGCGGCACACTATTACCCAATCCCGGCCGCGGCACTTAAAATTAACCCTCCTCTATGCTGGGGGTCCCCATCGGGACCCCCGAAGTGTCCCCATATAAACCCCCTGCTGCGGGGGGCCCCGATCGGCACCGATCGTGACCCTGCTGCAATTCAATTTTAAATTTCCCGCCTCGCGGGTCCTCAAAGGACCGTAAAGGTCCTGAAAGGACTCGCACTAAAAATATTAACCCCAGGCAACTATAATTACCCCATTAACTCATGATGGTCAATACAGACCACCATAAGGCCTAAATTAACCCATTAACTCATGGTGGTCAATACAGACCACCATAAGGCTCTAATTAACCCATTAACTCATGGTGGTCAATACAGACCACCATAAGGCCTAAATTAACCCATTAACTCATGGTGGTCAATACAGACCACCATAAGGCCTAAATTAACCCATTAACTCATGGTGGTCAATACAGACCACCATAAGGCCTAAATTAACCCATTAACTCATGGTGGTCAATACAGACCACCATAAGGCCTAAATTAACCCATTAACTCATGGTGGTCAATACAGACCACCATAAGGCTCTAATTAACCCATTAACTCATGGTGGTCAATACAGACCACCATAAGGCTCTAATTAACCCATTAACTCATGGTGGTCAATACAGACCACCATAAGGCTCTAATTAACCCATTAACTCATGGTGGTCAATACAGACCACCATAAGGCCTAAATTAACCCATTAACTCATGGTGGTCAATACAGACCACCATAAGGCTCTAATTAACCCATTAACTCATGGTGGTCAATACAGACCACCATAAGGCTCTAATTACCCATTAACTCATGGTGGTCAATACAGACCACCATAAGGCTCTATTTCACCCCATCAGTCCCATAAGGGTATATTATTACTATTATGGGCCTGTTACAACCCAACATTAACCACATAAGTGCCATGATGGTCCTCAAGGACCATCATGACACTAACTACAAACACTACATTATAACCCCCAATAAACCATTTAATCTAAACTAACCCCCCTCTACACTAATCTATTAACACTTACACTACCTACCTACACTACCTACCCCCTAATAAACCTCCCCAACACTCTAATTACAAAAAACAATAAACCTACAGCACAGAAAACAAAAAACCTACAGTACAAAAAACAAAAAAACCTACAGTACAGAAAAAATAAAAATTACAACCCCACCCCCCACTACAGAAAACAAAAAAATACATTACAACCCCACCCCCCACTACAGAAAATAAAAAAAATTACACACCTGAAAAGGAAAGACAGATAAACACAATACATTACATACATTACATACAATACATGACATTACATACATTAAATATAATATATTAAATATAATATATTACATATAATTTATTACATATAATACATTACATACATTACATACAATACATGACATTACATACATTAAATATAATATATTAAATATAATATATTACATATAATATATTACATATAATACATTACATACATTACATACAATACATGACATTACATACATTACATATAATGTATTAAATATAATATATTACATATAATATATTACATATAATACATTACATACATTACATACAATACATGACATTACATACATTACATATAATGTATTACATATAATATATTACATATAATATATTACATATAATATATTACATATAGTCCTAATCAAATACCCCCTATCTATCTAACATACAATCTATTTAATTTAAAATAAATCCTAACTATATCAAATACATCCCCCTATCTATCTAATATACAAAAAATCCTAACTACATACACAGACCCTAATTCTAAGCTAAAATCAATAAATTAAGACCACTTACCTTTAAGATGTTGCTTCAGATCACTAACCTATGGGTCAAACAAAAAATAAAAATTAGTACAAAACATTAACATCAAATAAATAAACATTCTATACATTCTAAATATTCAACTCACCTTTACAGCATGTCCAGTCACTGTTTAGCTCTTCCGGCGCGGCCCTGTTAAAAAAAAAAACACAATACATGAATACATGAATACAATATATAAACAATAAATAAAATACACAAATAAACATCTAAATATACATTTCACTTACCTCCCCGCGATGTCCCCGGCCTTCTCTCCTTCAGCCCCGGCTGGGCCGCGGAACCATCCGCGCTCTAAAAAAAAAAAAAAAAAAACTAACGGAGGTCTGCACTGGCAGACCTCCCCGACGCTACTGAACCTCCCGGAGTCGTTTCCGGGAGGAAATTGGCATTGGCGGCTTGTGATTGGCTGAAAAAGCTGTCAGCCAATCAAAAGTCGTCAATGTAGGAGCCAATCAGGATGCGCAGATGTCTTCTACCAATCACTCCGTGGGGGTGTATCCCATAGTGATTGGCTGAAGGCATCTGAGCGTTGTGATTGGTTCCCAGAAAGATAGACAAGTGTTTAAGCCAATCAGGGTGGGATATTGGGGTGTATCCCATCCTGATTGGCTCACACATTGACGACTTTTGATTGGCTGAAATTGATAGACAGCTTTTTCAGCCAATCACAAGCCGCCAATGCCAATTTCCTCCCGGAAACGACTCCGGGAGGTTCAGTAGCGTCGGGGAGGTCTGCCAGTGCAGACCTCCGTTAGTTTTTTTTCTTTTTTTTTTTTAGAGCGCGAATGGTTCCGCGGCCCAGCCGGGGCTGAAGGAGAGAAGGCCGGGGACAGCGCGGGTAGGTAAGTGAAATGTATATTTAGATGTTTATTTGTGTATTTTATTTATTGTTTATATATTGTATTCATGTATTCATGTATTGTGTTTTTTTTTTAACAGGGCCGCGCCGGAAGAGCTAAACAGTGACTGGACATGCTGTAAAGGTGAGTTGAATATTTAGAATGTATAGAATGTTTATTTATTTGATGTTAATGTTTTGTACTAATTTTTATTTTTTGTTTGACCCATAGGTTAGTGATCTGAAGCAACATCTTAAAGGTAAGTGGTCTTAATTTATTGATTTTAGCTTAGAATTAGGGTCTGTGTATGTAGTTAGGACTGTAATTATTTTATTTTACTTTAGAATAATGGTCTGTGTATGTAGTTAGGATTTTTTGTATATTAGATAGATAGGGGGATGTATTTGATATAGTTAGGATTTATTTTAAATTAAATAGATTGTATGTTAGATAGATAGGGGGTATTTGATTAGGACTATATGTAATATATTATATGTAATATATTATATGTAATATATTATATTTAATATATTATATGTAATGTATGTAATGTCATGTATTGTATGTAATGTATGTAATGTATTATATGTAATATATTATATGTAATATATTATATTTAATATATTATATGTAATGTCATGTATTGTAAGTAATGTATGTAATGTATTATATGTATGTATTGTATTGTGTTTATCTGTCTTTCCTTTTCAGGTGTGTAATTTTTTTATTTTCTGTAGTGGGGGGTGGGGTTGTAATGTATTTTTTTGTTTTCTGTAGTGGGGGGTGGGGTTGTAATTGTTTTTTGTTTTCTGTACTGTAGGTTTTTTTGTTTTTTGTACTGTAGGTTTTTTGTTTTCTGTGCTGTAGGTTTTTTATTTTTTGTAATTAGAGTGGTGGGAAGGTTTATTAGGGGGTAGGTAGTGTAGGTAGGTAGTGTAAGTGTTAATAGATTAGTGTAGAGGGGGGTTAGTTTAGATTAAATGGTTTATTGGGGGTTATAGTGTAGTGTTTGTAGTTAGTGTCATGATGGTCCTTGAGGACCATCATGGCACTTATGTGGTTAATGTTGGGTTGTAACAGGCCCATAATGGTAATAATATACCCTTATGGGACTGATGGGGTTAAATAGAGCCTTATGGTGGTCTGGATTGACCATCATGAGTTAATGGGTTAATTTAGGCCTTATGGTGCTCTGTATAGACCACCATGAGTTAATGGGTTAAATAGAGCCTTATGGTGGTCTGGATTGACCATCATGAGTTAATGGGTTAATTTAGGCCTTATGGTGGTCTGGATTGACCATCATGAGTTAATGGGTTAATTAGAGCCTTATGGTGGTCTGGATTGACCACCATGAGTTAATGGGTTAAATAGAGCCTTATGGTGGTCTGGATTGACCATCATGAGTTAATGGGTTAATTTAGGCCTTATGGTGGTCTGGATTGACCATCATGAGTTAATGGGTTAATTAGAGCCTTATGGTGGTCTGGATTGACCACCATGAGTTAATGGGGTAATTATAGTTGCCTGGGGTTAATATTTTTAGTGCGAGTCCTTTCAGGACCTTTACGGTCCTTTGAGGACCCGCGAGGCGGGAAATTTAAAATTGAATTGCAGCAGGGTCACGATCGGTGCCGATCGGGGCCCCCCGCTGCAGGGGGTTTATGTGGGGACACTTCGGGGGTCCCGATGGGGACCCCCAGCATAGAGGGGGGTTAATTTTAAGTGCCGCGGCCGGGATTGGGTAATAGTGTGCCGCGGTCCCTTTAAGGAGCCGCGGCGGGGAATTTAAAAGTTTTAAATGCAGCGGGGGGCCTGATCTATGCAGATCGGGGCCCCCCCCTGCAATGGGTTTATGTGGGGACACTTCGGGGGTCCCGATGGGGACCCCCAGCATAGAGGGGGGTTAATTTTAAGTGCCGCGGCCGGGATTGGGTAATAGTGTGCCGCGGTCCCTTTAAGGAGCCGCGGCGGGGAATTTAAAAGTTTTAAATGCAGCGGGGGGCCTGATCTATGCAGATCGGGGACCCCCGCTGCAAGGGGTTAATGTGGGGGTGCTGCAGGGGTCCCGATAGAGACCCCTGCAGCATGGGGATGTGTATAGGGTGCAGGGGGGAGCCTCACACTGCTGTCTCGGGCTGTTCCGAGGCAGCACGTAGAGGCTTTCGGATCCCTTGCGTGGACTTTTTGTCCACGTAGGGATTCTTACGATATGCGAGACTCGTGCATAGATTTAAGGCTACGTAGCTCTCTCGGAGCCTATTCTCGGCCATTTTCTCGCAGTCATATTGTAAGGCAGGCTGCGAGAGATTCGGTTCTCGCAAACAGCAGGAAAACTGCCTTTTGCGAGCACCGAGAGAACTACGAGGGAGAATTTAATAGGGCCCTAAATGATTAATTAAACAAAAGGTGATAGGAAGTAGGGCTTTGCAAGTGATTGAAAGGTGAGTAGATGGCTAGTTAGTAATTGAGTCTGTGGGTGTAACAGCTGTGAGAGATGGATGATAAATGGGGATGGATGATAGTGCAGAAACCTGCACCAGTAACAGGAATCATATGTGGATGGGTGTGCACAGGGTAGGTAGGAGGGCATGTTAGGTGAGCTCAGAGGCAGAAGAGAATGTGGTGATGTGTTAGACTCCAGGTCTGGAGGTGAGAAAAACAGAGGTGAATGAAACTGGCAAGTCGACAGATTATGAATGCTTCTACTTAGAGGAATGTGATTCCTAGCACAACAAAACAATGAAAATATCATCAAAGTAGAAATAAAGATAATTGGGTAGAAAGCAAGAGTATACAATACAGATAGCACACCATACAGGCAGCTCTTGTGTATCCTTGCTCAACCTCTACACAAGTTGTACTGGGTGGGGAAGAATGAATAAGGTATTATTATTATTATCTTTATTTATATCGCGCCAACATATTCCGTAGCGCTGTACAGGGGTTGAGTACATGGCAAAAACACCTTGTAAAGAATGGAGGGCCCTGTTTTGAGCATAAAATCAAGTGTTCATAGAGCTTGTTTCCAAGGCACTGACACACGATTGAAAACTCGCAAACTTACAATCTACGGGTTTAGGTGTGATACAAGAGGGTGACAAATGCAAGATGGCAGTGTGAAAGCAAATTGTTGAGCCAAGTGGATGTGTCTGTGTGTTGTACTGTAGATTGTGGGTGTGTGTGTTATTAAGCTCAGTTGTACATGGTAAGGCTGAAGGTGATTTTTTAAACAGGTGTGTTTTTAGTAATTTTTTAAAGGTTTTGAGGCAGGAAGATAGTCTAATGGAGCGGGTCAAGGAGTTCCAAATAGTAGGGGCAGCACAAGAAAAGTCTTGAGGACGGGAATGAGAGGAGGTGATGAGAGAGGAGGAGAGAAGAAGGTCATTAGCAGAACGAAGGGGGCGGTTGGGAGAGTATTTTGAAACAAGAGCAGAGATATAAGGGGGTGCACTGTTGTTGAGGGCTTTATATTTTAGGGAGTGGAGTGATTGACATAGAGGTAGGTCTAGGTTAACAGAAATGTAATACACTTGGTTAAAATTAAAAAAAAATATACTGCTAATAACATATTGGAAACCATTATTGTCGCTATAAAGTGACTCCAATAGACTATCAACATAATATGCAGTGTTGTTGGTTGCATATTCATATTGTATTAGCAAAAAGTTAATTGTAATGCTTATTATGTGAGATTATAAGAGTCAAAATAATAGCAGATAATGAACACGTTAATTTTACTGTATTTCTGTTGTTTTATTTCACCATATAAAATCTAGATCTTTATTCCTAAACTAATATCACTGCATTGTCTGTTTGTAACTCATAACAAGAATCCAACAATAAAAACAAAAAGTAACAATTTTATTAAACCCCAGGAATACTCAACCTGTCACTACAAATATTCTAAAGTTTCCCCCAAAGCATATGATAATGAAAGATACTTGCAGAGACATTCCTATTATCTTTTTCTATGACAATGCTTTCTGTGAGCACATAAAAATGTAATCTCAAAAGGCCTGTATAATTAAACAAACACTTATTTCTCTATAAATTTGATTATTTAATAACAGTGCTTTATATAGGGTATTAATTACAAATAATTACTACACTGAGCAACTAACCTATGCTATATTGAATAATATTCTATATATAAGAGCAAAAATATTTGAGTAGTCAGGAATGCTAAAGCCCATGCTAGATTGTGGCTATAAACACCCCTGCTGCTCATATCATGTTTATATGCTCTGTATGCAATGTTCTCTGGCTCTCATAACCTTGTGTTTTATTCTTTGTAAATTAAAAATGACATTTTTATTACCGTTGCAGCAAAGCTTTCTCTAGGAAATTGTTTCTGTAGAAACACAGAGATTCTGAAGCAAAGCATTAAATGTGTTTTTTTCTACCCAAGATTTATAAAATGAATTAGATTTATTAAGCCCTTAAAAACAATTCTTTGTGCCATAAAAAGTTCATAGAAACAAAAGAAAAAAAAAAGCTTCCTTGTGGCCAAGACTTGGAGGGCATAACTATGAAGCTACTGTAGTCGATGTCCACAAAAGAGTTACATACAAATCTAGTGTAGTTGCAATGTAAATTTTGAACAACTTGCCCATAGTTCAATTTCCCTTAATCCATTTTTTTTCATTAAAATTAAGGAACCTATTCTATTGCCCAATTTGTATATTTATACACACTTAAAATCACTCTTAATATTGCCACATATTCTATAAGCTACTAGCAATCCAATTACGAGTTACCCGTCCACTATCACTAGAGGCCAACCAAAGATGCAAATTGTAGCTTACAACTCCATTGGTTTTAGCACAGCTTGAATATTACGAGTGCTAAATAATTAAAGTTACACAAAATGTATATTCTATTAGACGCATAGCTCTAGGTCGCAAATAAAGTTTAGTCTGCAACTGAAAAAAAGTATCAACTTTCAATCAAACATATTACAAGCACTAAATAGGACTTGCAAGCTGTAGCAGCAACTAAACACACAATACTGTACATTAAAAGCATGGGAAGGCATACTTTTTCAATTGTGGTTCAGACCTTATTGTGAGCTAGTGCTACAGGTCTAATAGAATATCGATTTTGTGTAAATTTAATTATTTAGAGCTTGTAATATTCAAGCTGTGCTAAAACCAATGGAGTTCTAAGGCCGGTTTTGCAGGTTTGGCTGGGCCGTAGGGTTTTTGGGCAGATAACTTGTAATCGGATTGCGAGTAGCCAATAGAATATGTGGCAATATTAAGAGCAGTTACAAGTGTGTATACATTTACGAATTGGCCAATAGAATAGGGCCCTATATTCCTGTGTTTAGGGTCTATTACAATTTACTGAGTTCCATTCCATTATGTATGCATATTTAATAGTTTTGCACAAAATAAGCACTAAAAGTCTTATAAGTGCTATAAGTGTTAAAATAATAATAATATAGAACTGTGAATGCACTAAGACACCAGGATTCCAAAGACATCCATCACCGTCTTTTACAACTATGTTTACATCAGTTATGCAGGTTATGCAAAGCCATTTTTGCTTAAAAAGTCATCTTTTACAAATATGTTCACAAAGGTCCTGCAAAGCTATTTTTCTTTAACAATGTAATTTTGATCTAAAATTATAAACAGAAAAAAAACACACTAGGGTCATGCAGGCAAAAGAGTTTTAAAAAGAATCTTATAAAATCACTATGGTTTTATAATAGAAATACACTGGTGTGAAGAACTACACTTGAATACAGGTAATAAAATAATAACAGGTAATAATGCTACTATGGGATCTGCTATTCTGGTTTCTACTAACCAACTTCCGGAGGTGGGAGGATAATTTGAATACACAGAAAAATTCCTGCACAATGGGCAGGTGATGCTGTGCATCTATGCCCTCTTCTGAGGGGCCCAGGCCTGTGCAATTTTGTTTTTTTTTGCATTTTGTGCATTTTGTTCTGTAGTGTAGGGTACCCCCCACTATAGCCCAACCTGCCATAGACCCCCTAGGCCCTCAATGCCCCCCCCCCCCTTGTCACCTTGGCCACATATACCCCTAACTGAAAACTGATCTGTGCCTTTTTTTAAAAGAGCATTTCAAGCGTAGTTCCAAGAGGTGGCAGTGTGGAGCAGTTCAGCACTATGAGTATGTGTACAGGAAAGAAAGGAGCAAACGCTGCAAAGTGACAGCAAAGTATAGGGGTCTTGTGAGGGGGGAGCAAGTGGATAGGGATGGATGCTATGTGAGGTGGATGCTAAGAGGGGTCGGGTGCTGTGTGGGGATAGATGCTAAGAGGGGATGGTTGCTGACAAGGACTGGGTGTTATGTAGGGATGGATGCAAAGAGAGGTGGGTGCGGTGTGGAGTGAGTGTTGAGAGGGATTGGGTGCTATGTAGTAAATATATATGTGTTATATCCTGGAGCTGTCCAGCAGGCAGAGGAGCTTTGCACAGGCAGGAGGTAAGGTAAAGGGAACAGCTGTGGAAAGGGGTCTTGTGGGGAGTCTTTTTGGAGGGGTTATGTTATGGGAAGGGGTCTTAGTGAGGGGAGCTGTTATTGGAAGGGGTCTGGGGGAGAGGCGCTCAGTACATTTGTAATGGGGGGACAAAGCACAAAACATGTAGACAATCCAACCTAAGGAGGGGGTGTAACTTTTTTTATACCAGAGCCCACCATTATTTAGCTCTGCCACTGACCATAGAGTGTGGCATCTACAACTGTCAGTGTATTCATTAGGAGTAAAGGAAAGATTGTTAGTTTACATGGACACACCATTCTAAGACACACAGGGCAGTTAATAAAAGTAAACGGATCCCTACAATAATGAATAATTGTGTATTAAAGATAAAAATGTAAAGGATAGTTTGTTTTGATTTCTAAAAACAATATAGCCATGACAACTTATTTATGCAAAGCATCAACATTTTGCTCCTTGTTATACACAATGTGAAAATACATTATAAAAAGAAACCAGTAGACACAATACAATGCAATAGCAAATATTAGGAGAGGCTTCTTTCTAAAGTAGATAGGTAAATAATACAAAAAGAGAGGGGAGCTTAGCACCATGTTGAAGCCGGTGGCTGTGTGTCATATTGAAAAATGAACCAACAGGTCAATTGTGATCAGTAGTAGGTGTGAGTGCTATGGGCTAGAGGTTTTCTTGAGAAGGTGGGTTTTTAGAGACCCTTAAAGCTATGAAAGATAGGAGAGAGTGTGACAGAGTGGAGTTCCAATGACAAGGAGCGGCATTCGGAGAAGTATTGTAGGGTGGGAGTGGGCACAAGTAATTTGAGAGGAGCAAAAGAGGATGTCCTAAATGGACCAAAGTTTTTGATTTGGGTTTACTTTGAGATGAGAGCAGAAATGTAGGAGGGTGCAGAAGGATTAAGGCTTTGTATGTAAAAGTCAAGATTGTGCGAGACAAAGAGTTACACCTGAATGTTGGTTTCTATCTGCAATTATTATTATTACTATTATTATTATTATCTTTATTTGTTATGCCAATATATTCCATATCGCTATATAGGGGTTAAGTACATGGCAAAAAGAAAATTAACACATTACAAAGAATGGAGGGCCCTGTTTTTGAGCTTAAAATCAAATGTACATAGTGCTTGTTTCCAAAACACCAACACATGATTGAAAACTCATAAACTTACAATCTAAATTGCAATTACTACTATGTAAGACATTTACGAATACTCAGCTAACAGTGCTCACAGCTACAAATGCAAAGTAACCATATTTCATTTGTAGGCATTCTAAAATGAATACTTTGTAGAGACTTGCTTTGTGACTTAAATTCTCTAGGTACAAGTTGTCATTTTACAATTGCAAGTTTGATTCCATAAATAGTTATCTCAAATAAAAAGACATGTCATTTATATGGTATGCAACAGAAAATACATATTTAAATATTAAACTGCTCTAAAATGTTTGTGCTGAAACAAGGACAATTTTATCTAATGAAGATGAGAGAAATCCATGGCAAATCTACTCGAAATTGTAGCTTGCAGCAAAATGCTGCCAGGTAATTGTCAGATTCCCCTTGTTACCTTGGAAACACAAAGCTAAAAGATGGAGTGCAAAATGCCCAAGACCTGTTACAAGCAAACAACATGAGTGCAGTGCCTAAAATTACAGACAGAAGTAATTACAGCCACGGTACACACTGCCTTTATTATTAAATGTATAAATGTTGTCAATGCTGTCATGTGGTACCTATTTGATGCTAAAGAAATTGTCTGTATTGTTACTCACTTTAAAAGGAGACAGCGAATATATATATTATTGCAGAAATGAAATTATGTGTATAAATAAGTACCATTGCAGGAGGTTGTTATTAAACAAAGAGTGCAAGTGTTCAATAATTCGACATAAATAATCCCCAAATATTCACATTTTTTGTCACTTTATATCTAGCGTTATTACCTGGGCATATTTAAATTGTGTGTTGCCCTTAGTCCATTCAGAGTTGTACACCCTTGCTGTATGCCAAATCATAGGTTTAGGTGTATCTATGTATATTAGAAAGTATTGAGTACAGTTACAAACCCCATCTACATAACTACGGGAGTCCACTGAGAACCCTATGGCACATAAAATGCTAATCCCATGCAATGGGGGTCCTCAAAGTACCCAGTATACTTAAAATTAACCCAATGTTGTTTAGTCACAGAGGTGCTAGGTGGACCCCTGCAGCAGGGGTTAATTGTTAGATGCCACAGGGGTTCTTGAATGACCCCCACAGCATTGGGGTTCAGTTTAGGTGCCACTGTGGTCTAATAGGGACTCCTGTGGTGGGGGTTAATGCAGAGGTGCATGGGGTTAACATTTTAGGTGCCATGGGGGTAGATCTGGTAGAGGGATAGTTTTTGAGTAGAGAAGGTGGCAATCAGTAGTGAGCAGGGAGGGGAAAGCAGTCTTCTGGAGTACTCACAGTATTTTTTGAGTTGCGAGTGCCAAGTAATGTCGAGTGATTTGAAATTGAATAGCTTTTCGCAGCTCAAGCAACTCGTAAAATTCCTGATGTGGGAAAATTAATGGGAAATCTTGTGGTATTTGAGTCTCTGTCTTGCCATAGTCCTCGGGAGTAGCTCTCTCGCAGTCATGCTAAGAGTGAAGAATAAAATAGCTAGGGGAAGTTACTTGGCACTTTTTGCCAGTGTAACTTTACAATATAGGGAATTGAATAGGGCTCAGAATTATTCTGGAACAACTGGAGCTATAACATGTTTTAATCTGCTAAGTAACTCTTAACACCACAGTAAAACAACTTTTAAAATATTGGTGGATGTTTTATGGAACCTATTAGAGGGAATAAAACTTTATTAAAGGGACAGTTACTTTAGAATAATTTAGAGGACACCAGTGGAAATATCTCATGAAGCAAAGTTGAAATACTTTTTGAATTTTTGAAATCAGAGCATTTTTTAAGAAGATATGGCTTTTGAAAAAATTTGTGGATTTCTGTGTATTCATTGGTTTTAGACCTCCTAGATCCCAAAGCAGAGTTTAAACACAGTGTTGTTCCATCCCCTAATTTACTTCCACAAACCAGGCTGCAGGGGTGTGTTTGCATAGGACTCAATGCAACTGTTTGTGACTGACAGGGGGTGTGTGCCTACCACATCAGTGACATCAGGCAGAGAGGCAGGAAGTTCAATCTGAGAATCACTGCTGAAGCAGCAACAGCATGAGTCAGAGAACTCGTTCAAAAGGCAAATAAGGGACAATAAAAATAGCATTATATCAAAGTATGTGCACATTAATACGACTATTTGGGTCTATATATTAGCTTCTCTTTTTATTTTTTCTTCTTTCTCTCTCTCTCTCTCTCTCTCTCTGTCTCTCTCTCTCTCTCTCTCTCTCTCTCTCTATATATATATATATATATATATATATATATATATATAAGAATATATGTGTGTATATATATTACTCCTGTCTCCTAAACATCTCACAGCTAAGCCAAGACTGCTCCCTGGTCTTTCTCTCTCTGACTCCTGGCTCATAAACATCTCCACAGGTAAGCCAAGACTGCTCTTGGTCTCTCTCTCTCCGACTCCTGGCTCCTAAACATTTCCACAGCTAAGCTAAGACTGTGCTCTGGTCTCTCTCTCTCTCTGACTCCTGGCTCCTACACATCACCATGGCTAAGCTAAGACTGCTCTTTGTTCTCTCTCTCTCTCTCTGACTCCTGGCTCCTAAACATCTCCACGGCTAAGCCAAGATTGCTCTCTGGTCTGTCTCTGACTCCTGGCTCCTAAACATGTTTACAGCTAAGCTAAAACTGCTCTCTGTTCTCTCTCTCTGACTCCTGGCTCTTAAACATCTCCACAGCTAAACCAAGACTGCTATCTGGTCTCTCTCTCTGACTCCTGGCTCCTAATCATCTCCATCTCTAAGACAAAGACTGCTCTCTTTCTCTCTCTCTGACTCCTGGCTCCTATATCTCTACGGCTAAGCTAAGACTGCTCTCTGGTCTCTCTCTCTCCTGGCTCTAATATATATATAAGTGTGTTTGTATGTGTGTACATGTGTCTGTGTGTATATATATATATATATATATATATATATATATATATATATATATATATATATATATATTTGTGTGTCTGTATATATATATATATAAAAATGATGGCTATAAAATTTGAAGGCTGGTAATGCTGTTTGCCTCACAATGCAAGGCTCTCCCCCCTCTAACTTGCGGGCCACGCGATGTGCGCCTTTGGCGCTCCTTGCGAGCCTCCCCCCCCCTACTTTACGAGCCTCGCACACATTGGCACACACTCACCGGCACACATTGGCACTCATACTTACACTCACTAAGAGGGACTGGCACTCACATTGGCACACACTCACACACACTCACATACTCACAATGACACACACACTAACATTGGCACACACACCCACATTGGCACACACTCACACACATTGGCACTCACTTACACTAGCACACACACTCACTCACACTGGCACATACAAAGAACTGACAGGTAAAAATACTAAACATAAATGGACAACATTTAAATCCTTACTTAAATATACATACACATAGGCATATACCATGTGGGAATAAAAGTAAAAGGAGTAAATTACATCCAATGTGGCTTAACAATGATTTACAGATCAAGATACAGAGTAAAAAACAGGCATTTAAATTATACAAACAAGAGGGGACAGAGACTGCTTTACAGGAGTACAAGGAAATCAACAAGGCTTGCAAAAGGGCGATTAGACTGGCTAAAATAGAAAATGAAAAATGTCTTGCAAAGGAGAGTAAGACTAACCCTAAAATATTTTATAAATATATAAATGGGAAGAAGGCGAGGAAGGGAGCTATAGGAACATTAAAATGTGACACAGGCCATCTGATAATTAGTGACCAGGAAAAGGCAGATGAGCTAAATAGGTTATTTTGTTCGGTATAGACTAGGGAGGTACCAATGGTTGTGACACTGCAACATAATGGGACTACACTACCATCACTAAATAATTGGTTAACGCAGGAAGAAATTCAAAAGAGGTTGGAAAAAATAAATGTTAATAACACTCCAGATCCTGATGGAATACATCTAAGGGTACTGAGTGAAATGGGCTCTGTAATAGCAAAACAATGATATCTAATTTTTCAAGATTCACTCAACACAGGGTCTCTATCAGATGACTGGAGAAAAGCAGAGGTGATACCTATATTTAAGAAGGGAGCAAGAGCAAATTCGTGGAAGGGTTAACAAGGAATAATATACAAGACTATGTAGGATTATAAGTAGGAGCCAACATGGATTTATGAGGGATAGGTCATGCCAAACAAATCTAATTCGTTTCTATGAGGAGGTTAGTAGGAACTTGGATCAAGGCAACTCAGCAGATTTAGTCTTTTTAGATTTTGCAAAGGCTTTTGATACAGTGCCACATGGGAGACTATTGTGCAAATTAAGGGATACAGGAATATAAGTAAATATCTGCTCATGGATTGAGAGCTGGCTGAAAGACAGGAAGCAAAGGGTTGTTGTAAATTGAGCATAGTCAGATTGGACTAATGTGATAAATGTGGTTCCTCAGGGCTCGGTATTAGGTCCTCTCCTTTTTAACATATTTATTAATGACTTAGAAGTAGGACTGGAAAGTATTATCTCCATTTTTGCCGATGACACAAAGTTGTGCAAGGTAAATAAATCAGAAAATTATGTACTTTCCCTCCAAAGGGATTTGCATAAATTAGCGAAATGGGTAATTAAATGGCAGATAAGATTTAATACGAATAAATATCAGGTTATGCCCCCACGTTACCTCCCCTCCACTGTTTGAAGGTGTGATCCATTCAGCCTATTGAATCACAATGATCGTCTATGGGGGAAGTACCATCCAATAAGATGCTTCCCTATTGCGCATGCACGTTTTTCTTAATCCAGGATGCTGAGAGCGCAAGTCGCAAGTCTCAGCATTACTGTGCAGCATCCCAGTGGGAGTGTGTGTGCCTCTGTGTGTGAGTGCTTCTGTATGTGTGCCAATGAGTGAGTGTGTGCCAGTGTGAGTGCCTCTGTGTGCCAGTGTGAGTGTCTGTGTGTGTGTGTGCCAGTGTGTGTGCCTCTGCGAGTGTGTGTGCCTGTGTGTACCAATGTGGGTGTGACAATGTGTAAGTGTGTGCCAATGTGAGTGTGTGCCAATTTATCTTGCAGGAATTTCAATGCCAGACAGGTTTTGTATCACCTGTAGCAATATACACAAAATGCTTCTGGAGGACATTCCAGTGCTTTATCCTTTCAGGGAATATTACCCCACTTTAATTCAGCAGAATCCTCAGAAATATTTATTGTATTAGGGCCTACATGCCACCTGTTTGAATGATGAAAGGTAACATTTCTGTAGACCCTGAAAGAGTACATATTTGTAAGGATTCTGCTAAATTAAAAGTGGGGCAATATTCCCACTTTTTAATAAAAAGTTATAATTATTATATTGGCAGCATTGTATTTTTCCAAAACCTAATGACTTCACTGGGAGGTTGAAGAAATACATTATTTGATAAACTTACTACAGTTGATTAATGAAATGTACCAGCATAAAAGATAATATGTGCTACCTATGGTATGTGGCTTGTGATAATTTATTTGAAATCGAATTGCTAAACACATTATTTCACCACCATTTTTAAATCAGGGCTTGTGTACCAAAAGTGGAAAAAAAATTGGCACAGAAATCTTGTTGCACATAGACTATATAAAACATCAATAGACTCCAATGGCTGTTTATTATGTATGCTTGGTTCATGTTACACAAAGATACAATCAAAATGAATGAATGAATAAACCAAGCTGCAAATGGACTCCAGGGAGGTATATTTTCTGTTCATACCTTTGGAGCAATGTAAACATGTATAACATACAGATTCATCAAATCTACTGCAATGATTTATGTACAGATTGTATTCCTGCCAGATTTACAAGTCAAGAGTTGCTTTTCTTTATTGTCACATTGATTCACAAATCACCTCATGCTTCAGAATTAATATATTTTGTTCTTATTATTTGCTTTTTATTTTGACCATAAAAAATGTGCTGTGTGACTATGTGAGAAAATATTTATAAGGAGAAGCATATGAATAGTTAAGTAGCGTACGGTAGCTGTCCCTTAAGTAACAGAGTTTTGATACAGACTGGAAGCCCATGCTATTTATTGGGTTGTCAGTAGTATTTTCTAGAAATGCTTGATAAGATAGTAACTCTCACAGTGCAGAGACTGCTGAGACATCAATCTGGTGTATATACCATATGGCAATTTATATTTCAACTAAGATCATGTGTGGCCATAAGCTGTACTGAATGCTAACAAATAATTTTCAATGTGCTCATATGTCTTACATGAAAAATTTAAGCTGTACTGGCACTTACAGGATCCTAGGACCTCTGAAATTTATATCATGCATTTGAAAGACCATTCTTTAGGCATTAGTGTATTTGTAATACATAAACAAGTAATTATTTTTTTCTTATATTTCTTTTCTTTGTTCATCAGCCAATAATCATGCAGAACAAGAATGGTAAGATAAAGACATGTAAACAATAATTCATATATGAATATTAATACTTATTAAACATGTGCCCATAGGAGATATGGATCATGCATTCTGTTGGCCACTAAAAGCTGTTCCATGATATGCTTAAAAAGTAATCACCATCTAAAATTCTGTTGGTGAAATGAACAAGAATGCAGCAACAAAGAGACACAGGGGGTCCTCTGCCAGCTAATGGGTTATACAGACCAAAGTATGCTCTCTGCATTTCCTATTGGTTTCAATTAAGTTTAGACCTTACTTGTAACATTTAAAACATGTTCTTTTAAATGCTTGAAAAACAGCTCTGGTAGGTCTGTTGAGTGTTGGCAGTGAGGCCTTCCAACATGGTCTGTTGAGCTTGGTGAAGTAGTGGTGTTAAATTGGAGCTGGTAGTTAATAGGCACGACAAGGCTTCAAGACAATGAATCCAGGATCCATGACCTAGAAGGATCCAGCAGAGGTTTTCAGCGAAGAAGCAAAATAACTTTGGGCTGCTCTTGGAACCAAAAGTAAGGTGGGAGGCATAGTAGTTTGAATTTTTCTGCACCCGATGCAGGTGCCATAGGTTTAAGTCAACTGAGAGAAGCTTGAGAGCATTCTTAATGTTTAATATGGAGAGCCAACAGTGAGGGCCCAGGCTGGTGATTTAACCCTCCTGTCGGTATGATTATGTCAGTATTTAGAATGTTAAAGTATATTCAAAAATACTGCCCCCCTGCATCGCCTACGCTCACAGGGATGGGATAATATATATATATATATATATATATATATATATATATATATATATATACACATTATATACACACATACATAAAATATACACTTAAACTTTTTCTATATTCTGGACCATCCCCCACCATAGCCCCTGCAGAGCACAATTACCCCTTCCCCCTCTCTTCCTCCCTTTCCCCCCTTCCCGCTTATCCTCCTCCTCCCATTCCCCCTTACCCCTTATCCTCCTCCTCCCTTTCCCCCTTCCCCCTTATCCTCCTCCTCCCTTTCCCCCTTATCCTCCTCACTTTCCCCCCTTTTCCTCCTCCTCCCTGTTTCACACTTATCCTCCTCCCTTTCCCCCCTTCCCCCTTATCCTCCTGCTCCTCCATTCCCCCTTCCCCTCTTCCTTTTCCCCCTTTCCCCTTATCCTCCTCCTCCTATCACCTCCCTTTCCCCTCTCTCCTTACTATGATCGGATAATCTGATGATGATCCTTCCCCTGCAGCACATCTTCTGGCTGTGACCGTGAACGGCACAGGCTAATGACGTGACGTCACATGCGCGTCACCTTATTAGCAATTGCCGAGAGGGGAAAGTGAGGTGATTGGAGAGGTAGGAGGTGAGGAGGAGGAGGATAAGGGGGGAATAAGGGTGGAGGAGGGGAAGGGTAAGGACGAGAATAAGGAGGAATGGTGTGCTGAGGTAGCCCAGGCAAATTCAGCAGCACTGGGCATGGCTCAGGGTACCGCTTTAGGCACTAAGAATTAACCCAGAGCCACAGTCGGCATTACTGCTAGCAGGGTTAAGTGATGCCATCATCCGCTCTTGAGTTCTGGAAATAGTACTCCTCTGACAGGATTGGCAAATGTATTCATGACATAGTTGAGTCTTGGGAAGACACATCTTGAGGAAGTATTTCCTTGTTCCTATTCCAAAAGGGTTGATCCTCCAAAAAGAAAAAGGTGTTGATTGAAACGGTCCTAGGAAGTGCTCATTGTTGACTTTTGTAGTAAGGCGTTTTTTTCACCCCCCAAGCTTCTTTCGTAGCAGTGAGTAAAATGTCGCTAGCGAAGGGAGCCTGGGGCAATGCTGACACCCCATTGTGGAAACCCTCAGAAAAACAGGAAATGATGAACCGAGCCAAGTGCTGTGATGGATGGGGAGCAAGATACTCGGAGAGCCTTGGTAGGTTGATGGTTAGTTGTCAATTATTGGGCATTACCATTGGGAATATGGTTTTCACATGAGCTTTGTGGCTGCATCTGCTAAAATTACAGCCGTTATTAAGTTATTGCATATGGCAGCAACCCCAAGCTAATGCACCTTTCTGCGGAGGCGATCATTGCATGAACATGCGTGAAGCTGAGTGTCAAGAAGAGACAGTTGGTTGAGGCTTGGTGAAGTGAAGTTGAGGGATAGCGTTAGGACAAAAAACAGATGTGTCTAGAAAGAACTAATAATGGTGATAAAAAGAGTGTTTGACTCACGCAAAATGAAGTAGAAACAATGCCGACCAGTTGAGTGTAAAGTTGTTTTGTCTGAGGGACCCTGCTGCCTTGGCAGAAAATAAGTGGTGATAGTCATAGTACGTGAATCCCCCATAACGGTATGCAAGGTCCACGGTCATCCATCTCTTGTCTCCTTGAAGGGAAGGCAGTGCAGAGGACATCTCTGAACATGCTGCATTCCAGGATGAACTCCGGGACGGTGAGCTTGCGACTTTACCATCACGGATAGGTCAACATGAGATATGGTTTTATTGTTCCCTACGTTGTTCGAGTAGATGAGAAGGGCAACCAGATTGATATCCTTCCAATCAAGAATATCCATCCTCAGATGTGAAGGGACAAAGTGGCTGGCATAATGATAGTGAGGAGAGGTTGGAGGCTCAACTGGTTGCTGGAGAGCAGTGGATGTTGAAGAATCAGGGTTTTCCAGGAAGATCATCCATTTTCCAGAGCATTGACTCATGCTGCGATGTCCGTTATCATCCTTTGGAGCTTTATAAATAAATCCTCAGGCAAACCAGGAATGGGAGGCTGATTTTGTTTTGCGGTTTGAAGGATCCTATGACTTCCTTGCAGTAGCTGGGTAGGGGATCCTGCGGCCACTTAAATTGGATAGATTAATGGCTACTCATGCATGATGGGGCTGTACCAGGAGTTGATGCAGCCTGGGATGGAATGCACTCTGCATTGGAGTGCTTAAGATCAGCCATAATAGGGAGTTATTTAGTCTGAAAAGAAATGGTAAGTTAATACAAGTTTGATAGATTCATACAATGATGATGACCAATGATAGCAGAGCAACTTAGAGTCATGTGCTCTATAGACAGGGACTTGATTCACAGCAATGGGTCGTAGTAGTGTAGAAACATGTGTAATGGTAAAGGAGATGAAGGGGCTGAGTTATGGAAGGCGACTGAAGAGGCCCGAATCTAGTGGTAGATGGACTATGGGTGAGAAGTTATACTGGGTATGGGTAGCCGAGGCCCATGGTGGCCTGTATGGTCTGGTGACATAATGACTTGAAGAGGCATGTAGTAAGGGATTGAGTAGTGGTGGATTGGAGCACCGTAGTGAGGCGGGTCAAAGGGTGTGCTGAGGCGGGACTAGCGATTAGACCAGCAGCCTCATTAAATTGGAGGCCAGTAACTCCAATGTGAGGCCCACAATGGCAAAGGGCTTGAAATTCCCCTGTGTTACGGGGCTATTAAATTGGAAGGGGCTGCAAGCTACAGGCCGAAGCAGTCTGTTGCACGTTGGATGTGCAGCCGCGAGCCGGATCAATTAGTCTACCCCATAGTAACGGGTTAGACGTAGCCAATGGCAAGAGAGATTGCCACCATGGCAATCTCTCTTGCCATTAGCACCTAAAGTCACCTAAAGTCAACCCCCCTATGCTTGGGGTCCTCATCGAGACTCCCGCAGTGTCCCCATGTTACCCCTTGGGACCCCCGCTGCATTTAAACATTTAAATTTCGCGCCTTCCGGGAACTGAAAGGACCTTAAAGGTCCTTAAAGGACGCATGCTAAGTAACAAATTAACCCCTCTATACAGACCCTTATGGGACAATACTTAACCCTCACCATTAACACTGCCATGAGGGTCCTCCAGGACGCTCATGACGCAAAGTCTAAACATTACACTATTAACCCTTTCCTACCCTATCCCGTTCTATTAACTCCCCTCTAACTAATTAACCCCTATCCTAATAACACCCCCTCTAACCTACCCTATTAACCCCTACACTACCTACCTAACCCCCTAATAAAATCCCTAGCACCCACTAATTAGACAAAATAAATCTACACTACACAAAATAAAAAAATTAACGACTGAAAATAAAAAAAATACATCACATAAAATAAAATAATATTACTTAAAATAAAAACAATACATTACAGCAAATAAACAAAATTACATTACAACAACAAAAAAACATCCTTACTATAAATAGAATAGGGTAAATTAGACCACTTATCTGGCCAAAATTCCCCTCCAGCGAAGCTGGTCTTCAGTTCTTCGTCCCAGACAGGGCCCTCCATAAATGTTCACAGGTCCGGTCACACCTGCAAAAAAAAAGAAACATTATAGTTAATACAAAAACACATACAACATGTAATATAATAAATTATAAATATTCCACCTACCTTGAGGAACTCCCCGGCGCAAATGGAGGTTCCTGCGCATGCTATGCTGAAAAAATAGAAATAGCGCCTTTTGATCGGCTGAAATCGCTGTCAATCGTATTTCAGCCAATCATAAGGCGCAAATGTGTGAGACAATCAAAATGGGATACACCCCTATATCTCATTTTGATTGGCTCCAAGCATCTGCGCCTTCTGATTGGCTGATGTAACTGTCAATCAGATTGCAGCCAATTAGAAGGCTCAGATGCTTGGAGCCAATCAGAATGGGATATAGGTACCCCCACAGCAGGTGTTAATTTTTTACTTAGCGCCGGTCCTTTAAAGAATCGTGAGGCGTGAATTTGTAATTTTAAATGCATTGTGGGGCCCGATCAGGACCCCAGCAGCAAATGTTAGTATTGGGAGCCTGTGGGGGTTCCGATCAGGACCCCTGCAGCAAGAGGATTAGTTTGGGGAGCAGGGGTTAACTTGCCGGAGGGAGGTTTGGGGCTGGAGCGGGGGTCTCATTTGCTGCTCCTGCAGCCAACATAAGGGCTTTTAGAGCCTTTGCCAGTACTCCCCAGCACTTGTTGGGCTTTGGCCACCATTTGCATGTTACAGGCTAGCTCGGTAATAGCAATTTTAATAGCCGGATTGAAACGTAGCGGGTACGGGCTTGACAGATCAAAGGGTTGCGGGCTGCGAAGCTCCATGTTCCACGTCCCGTAGGCATTTTTCGCCTGCCCTACATTTTAACCCGCAAGTCGTCTGCGGGGAAGTTTACAAGGCTAATTCAATAGCCTTCAGTCCTACTTTTTTAGATATGGCTACATTTTAAAATGTAGCCCAAATTTAATGAAGCTGCAGGACTAGGAGAAAAAGGACATTGTTAGGTGATGGTAGTTGCTGAGGCGAAATTAGATGGCCGGTGAAGAGGAATAGAGATAGGTATTTAGTGGTTCTTAGATACAGTGAAAAAGAGAAACAGAGATTATGGAGTTATTGTGCCTAGAAGATAATATCAAGTTGTGGTGATGGGGACCGTAGGTGCTTGGGAAATATCTGCCATGAAGAGAAAAATGGGAGGTGCTTGTTACTTCATATGAGGGAGGCGAGTGACTTATGGGGTAACTGCGCCTTTAAGATGGTAAAAGAGGTGAATAGCTATAATGGTTGGGACAGGAGGCAGGTAAGGAGGAAAAGAGGGCAAAACCATAGAGGGAGATCCAGGTCTTGACAGGGCAGAAAGGAGGGAGTAGAAGGGTTGCCAGGCAAAATTAAGTTGAAGGAGGAGAGGAACAAGCAAGGGGGAGCGAGAAGCAGGAGCAATCATATTGGAAGCTGCAAGAGAACAGAAAGGGAGAGGTGAATGCATGAGGGAGAGAGAACAGGAGGAAAATGACAAGAGAGTAGAAAAAAACAGCCACATGACTCACCAGCAGCAAAGCCTGCAGACATCAAGTAGCACAAACACCAGCAAGTAGGAAAAGTGATGGCGAACTTTAAATTATGACGTGAAAGATGAGTGAGGTAGGTTCATAAAGGCGTTGGTGTGAAAGGGTCTGTAAAACAAGTTACTAACTGGTCCCTGCCCAGGTTCCCGTAATTCAGTGCAATGACTGTATTTCTCTGAATTCTGGGAAGGAAATATGTTTTTTTAGCTTTTTTTAGATGTTCAAAAGTGACATATATACATATTAAATAAATGTACTTGGTAGAGTCCACAGAAATAACTCCCTACCCTTGGTCTGATAATTCTATTGTTAAAAGTTCCATGGGCCTGTTGTTCTGACTGGGTGCTTCTACATCCTGGAGACTTACAGCCTTAATACATTGCGATTTGGCTAATTAAATAGGGCTCTATATAGGCACGTAGCATTTTTTTACAGAAGTTTTTAGTGAAGACTTTACTTTTGGATAAAAGTTCACTAACTAAAAACTTCTGTAAAAAATATGCTCTGTGATAGAGCCCTATTCAATTGTCCGAATCACAATTTAATAAGGCTGTTAATGAGTCACTACTGGTAGACCTGCAAATCCATGATCAGATAGCTTAGAATATTGAATTGTACTTTAACACCAATAAAACAGCTGATTCTAACATAGCATGTATGTGGGCAGCACATAATGTGTTTATTCGAGGTTCTTGCATTAAAATAACCTTCAATCACAAAAAAAGACAAATGCTTAGACAGAGGAAGTTGCTAGGCCTGGATAAATAAAATATCAAAATAAGCCCTCTAGTCAGTTACATCAAAAGATTGACAAGATTCAAGTTGATCTTGATTTGGTTCTATCTAGCCATACCGAAAAAAACTTGAGGTGAACACAACATACATTTTTCTCTTAAGTTTATTATTATTAACTTTTATTTGTCAACAACACTCCAACATATTCCGTAGCGCTATACAGGGTATGAAAACAAAAAAAGTACAATGTTAACAAACTGCAGAAAATGGAGAGCCTGGTTTTGATCTTAGAATCTTGGCAGAAAGTGCTTTTTTTTCAAAGCACCCTACAAGATTGGAAGCTCTTACAATCTAAAGGGAATGGAAGAGGCAGAAGCCTGGGCAAGAATAGACAGATAAGTAAAAGCAAGGAAGTAAGTAAGTGGAGTTTACATAGGTAGGAACGCATGCAAAGTTAGAATGATTTTCATTTAGAATGAAAAGGAAAGGATTTGATTAAAAGCCATTTGAGGTGAATGGCTCTAGTATGTAATATGTTACAGATAGTATAACGTGCAAATGGGAATATAAGGTGAGGGGAGTAAGTGAATAAACCTTACTCCCTTTTGGTTTGTAGGTTGAGATCCAAGATCTCAATTCACTGTCTGTGACAAACAGCCCAAATAAAATTCAGCACATTTTTAAGAAAGTATAACCCTGTTCCAGGCAAAGAATGGAACACATGATGCCCCCTTTCCTGCCCTTGTGTGACCTTCCTACTCTTTTAGAATATGACCTTTGAGGTTTTTTTTTAACTCAGCTAATGGATAAAGAAGTTAAAGATATGATTCAGGGGCTTAAAGCAGGTAAATCTCTAGTTGCAGTGGCCTAACTAATTGGGTTATAAAAAATGTACTGACCTCCTTGCTCCAAATTTAACTTTATTATTCAACTCTATAATTGAGGATTATCCAATAAATGAGTTAGGCTGAGATAGTAGTCTTAGAAGAACCAGAGATCCTCTAGATGCTAAAAACTATAGACCCATATTGCTACTTAATGGGGATATTAAGATCCTAGCAAAGACCATAGTTAATAGAACAGCTCAATTCCTACCAAAACTTATAAACATAAACCTAATAGGCTTTATTCCTAATAGGGAAGCTGGGGACAATATTAGGTGAATTATTAATATCTTAAATCTATTTCAAGAATCAAAAGCTCCGGCTTGCTTTCTAGCCCTGGATATAGAGAAGACTTTTGACTCCTTAGAAAGGCTCTGCTTATTCAACATTTTGGCAAAATGTAGGATTAAAAGGAGAATTTCAAATTTTTTATGCAACTATTATCGCACTCCAAAGGCTATTTTGAATCTTCCTGGCCAGGGATCTACGAGTATTAAAATGCAAAGGGGACGTGTCAGGGTTGCCCTCTCTCTTTTCTCTTTGCTTGAAACTCAGCTCTCAACAGTTAACCTGTTGTCTCTTTGCTGGTGATTTTATGTACTCTTACTAAACCACTTACTTCCATTCCTTCTCTTATGCATACCATATCCATTTTCAAACAGTTTTCAGGCGTGATGGTAAATTTAGATAAAATTGAATCTCACTTTGTCATTCACAGATGTCAGACTACTCCAACTTAACTACAATTTGTCCTGGCCTAAGGAGACATAAGAAATTAATATTATCCCCCTGGAATAGCCTAAATCAAGCTAACTATATACCTATATATAAGGAAGTAATGGCTGATCTTCAAACTTGGCTGCACATCCACATCCATATATTATGGACAGTCTGTATTACTACTGTCAAAATGAATATACTCTCATCTTTTTTATACTTACTCCATATCAATCACCATTAAGTTTAAAGAGATGGATATGCTTCCAACACACATATTCGGAGGAATTGACCCCCTAGAATTGCTAGTCTATTATAGTCCGCCATAAATCTAAAGTGTGTTCATCTTGCCCTAACTTAAAACTTTACTTTAAAGCAGAAGCTCCCACTGCTAGCCCCTTGACTAGGCACACATTAACAGGATTATTAAATTGTGATTCAGTTAATTTAAAAGGGCTCTATTTAAGCACACAGCATATCTTATTTACAGAAGCTTTTAGTTAGTGAAGACCTTGCTTTTGGATAGAAGTTCACTAACTAAAAACTTCTGAAAAAAAATGCTGTGTTCTTAAATAGAGCCCAATTAAATTTACTGAATCGCAATTTAATAAGGCTGTATGTCACTGGCGGCTCATCACTATCAATTAAATCCTACTCTCTCTCCTTGACCCTATTATGCATTGTATTCAGTTTTCATTGGGGTTAAATGATAGAACCATGACATGGTAGGGCTCAAATAAACTTACTAGACTTTGTGCCTGGAATGATGGGGAAATCTAGATTATCATTTTAAACCTTAAGGAAAATGTATTATCCATCCTTAACTTTATAACACATATTAAGCAAACTTTGGGCCATCCACAAGATAACTGGTTCACATGCATTGACATGGGGCCTAATTGGCATGCTGTATGATTTCTTTAATATGAATTTAAATATATAACCCTGTAGGAAAAAGATCTTTCTCAGATGTGGGGCCGAGACACCTGACTTGAGTTATTGACTAACCTCTCCTATAGGTTCACTTAACTATAGCATCCTAGAGCCTTCTCTTAAGATACTTTACTAGGTATACATTGCCCTGGATAAACATCATTCTTGTAAACCCTTTAGAGAGTCCATTGGGTTTCAGGTCATACCCAGATATGTGATTGTGGATCTTGCCTCTGAAACTTTAGGCTTGGACTTGAGCCAGGATATAGGGACATGTCTCTTTGGCTTATCAGTACCTGGTGATAACTATCAACTGTCACAATCTTTTTCTATGTGAGCCACCATATTCCCGCTTCCTTGTCATAGTGAACTGACAACCCACTCCTGTATCTGGATTGGAACAACTGGACACAAGATGTGCCTGGTGTGCTGCTGTCCATAGAGTCACAGAGAGTTGGACATGACTGAATGATTAAACAACAAGAGCCATATTGCTAGACAGTGGAAATCTGGCATACTAAATATTCCAGGGGTCAGAAAAAAAAATGTTATAAATCATAGACCTATGCATCCTTTAGATGATTCTATGTCTCTTGTAGGGGTGTGGGCACCTCTTCTACAATTATGAAAGGAGAGGCGGTTTGGAGAATATAGGAATGCTTGCTTTCTCTGGCCACTTTGAACATGGACTCATGCATCAGTGGGGGTGATCATGGTCCTAGTGCTGGCTGAGGTCCACGGGACAATAAAATGGATCATTGGGGGGTGTCATGCTGGTGCGGGCTTAGGCCCATGGGACAGTAAGGTGGTAAGATTGAGGGGAGGACGTCTTGTTTAAACTGTAAACCATTCTTTGTTGATATGCTTAATACAATGCTGAGGATTGGCTATATGATGTTTGACTAATATCTGCTGTCTGTTTTGTCTGTTATCATTTGTTAATATTTGTAATGCTCTTTCTTTTAATAAAATCTGAAAGCAAAATAAAAAAAAATGTTTGTTCTACTACACTAAAATCTATCTAGGAAGCCCTAATGCCTGAGGAGCAGGGATAACAAAGCTGATTAACTGAATTATACTGTGCATCTACACATTCCCTCTCTGCATCTGATTCTGGGAGTTGTAATCCTGTCTTGAAATCAGTACTGTCAATTATAGGCATAAGAGACAGGAGATAACCAATAGAAGGATGATAATGTGTTTCCCTTCCCAGTGATAACAGAATACAAGCTACCAGTTCCCTCCTGAAATCTGCACTGTATTTTTTGGCAGCTAAATAGATAAATAGTAAATTACTAGATATGAATGCATGACCAAATTAATATTTATTTTCTTTCTCTCTCTATTAGCCCTCTTAGTTTTTCACTTTGGTTTGTTATAATTAATTGATCTAAAAAAGAGCAAAGATTAGTGCTGAAAAATTCATGATACAGGACTAAGAAGGCCAACAGGTAGAGTGAAGTCACAGTAAGTGGAAGGAATAAAACGTGAGCCCTGCCTACTAGAAAGGATGAAATGAGCACTTAGCCCCATCTGGTATTAAAAGGCAGTCACATGTCAGAGAACTGCAATGTTAAGACATAAAAAAAAAACATTACAGAATAAATATTGAATTGTTTGTTTGTTCTGGAAGAGAAATGAACAGCACAAATAGTGAAGTACTACTCTAGCTGTCCTTAAATAGATCAGGCCAGAGGCAACGAAAATGGTACACAGACAAAAAAAAGAAGTAAACACTTCATGACCTTAATACAACTTACAGGACAGAATGGAGAAAGGTGGCCTTATATATTCAAATATAAGGATGTAATACAGTTCAGAATGGAAATATGTTTTCAGAAGAGGAGGTTGAAGGATGGAACAATTAGTGGTAATTGGTGAAAGTGCTACTTTACAGAAAGGTCCTTGAATTATGGCCTTACAGCTCTGTTTGGTGCAAAGTAATGAAAAAGGGGATAGGCGAGAGTAAAGGATCTATTATGGTGATTGATCATTACACTATTTTTTTTTTTTTTTGCACATTTATAAGATCATGCTTTAAAAAAAGCAAAGATAAATAAATAAAATACATTTTGCACAGAAAATAACAGAAATGCACAGAGCATATGTATGAATGTAGATTTCACTGACAGACTACAGACCAATTAAACATTTGAATCAGTTATTTTCTGATTTAAGATCCTCATTCAAAAAAAAGGGGAAAATACATTGATAAATTATCAAATACCCTATTTGAGATGCGACAAAGAAAAAAATGCTTACAAAGTCCATTTAAAATAATCATATGTCACATGCATACCAAGGATATTTTGTGGGTGTGAAACTGCCAAAATAGTTTGAGGACAACTGTTTTAGGAACTCTGATTTCATATAAGAAATGTGTCTGCAAATATCTTCAGCTAGAAAGGAATATTTTTACATGATGCCGAAATTCTGCACTCATTTCAGATGTTTTATGTGCTTCATCTCTTCTCTTGGGTGAAGTAGTTCCTTGCTTTTTTATTATTTCTGTGCATGGTATAGTTATGATTGGAAGAAGGCACTGCCACAATAAATCTTCTTTGAAATAGTTAATGTTTTTACATATTCATATAATGCTGAATATTTCTTCTGGGGACAAATTTATTAAGATACTCTGAGAATCCAGCAAGCATAATTCACCTCTAGCTGAAGTATGTTCATAAAATATTGGAACAAGTAAAACAAATGCAGTCTAATCAATTTGATATATAGTATAAGAGGAATAAGTTAAATACTTTCCTACCTTACATTAAGCATAGATCGTGCAATTATTTATACAGAAACAAAATGAATGTGGTGTTTTGTGAGCATTTCAAGTTAAAACCATAGCAGTTTTGGTTTAGAAATTTACATTTTAGTGGCTGAAAATATACACGTATAAACAGATTAACATTTGCACAAGGTATGAAGTTAGAATACATTTATGTAAATGTGCCCCAATTTACAGTGTTATCTCCCTAGTGGTTCTTACACCGCAGCAGGTTAGTACCAGCCTCCTGTATGATAATACATTTTATTGTCACAGCTATTTTCCTCTGAAGATGGGAATGTTCACTGCAGCCTTTTGCTATGCTTTGAGGCCATTGTATAATGTCACACACCACAACATCCTTTAATAAATGGTAAAGGACTGTGACTGTGTGTAAGCAAGTCAAGGGTTCTGTGGCAGGGACGTTGTGGAATCTAGGAAGATCTAACTACAAGCTAAGTTTCAAGACTACTTCTAAGGAAAAAGTCTCTCTCATTTTACCAAATGCTTTTCCTTCCGTCATATATGAATATCCCCATATGGTACAGACCTATACTATAAGACTTCACCAACATAGCTTTATCTGGCTTTATTTGTTTAATTATGAGCTCATTCATCTCTCTATAGTGCACCAATTAATTCACAATATGGCTATTTCTTATATACAGGGAAAAGCCTTATCAGCACTATTACATTTATTAAAGTGTTAATAAATATTTGACATATTTTGGACAACTATGGTATTATATAATGGTACAGAGATAAACAGCCTTATTAAATTGTGATTTGGCCAATTGAATAGGGATCTATATAAGCACATAGCATATATTTTTACAGACGTTTTTAGTTAGTGAACTTCTATCCAAAAGCAAGGTCTTCACTAACTAAAAACTTCTGTAAAAAAATATGCTCTGTGCTTATATAGAGCCCTATTCAATTGGCTGAATCACAATTAAATAAGGCTGAAAGTCACTAGTGGTCAGCCCACGTAAGTATCCAGAAAGTCCCACTTAAAAGACAAGCTAGAGCACAATCATATGGAACACTGAGAGTGTCCAACTAGGGACATCATTATACAGTTACCTTTGCTAGCACTAATTTAGAAGATAATTCCAAGCTATTCAGTACCAAAGCACACACAGCAGATTCTAAATAAACTAACAAATAATTCGATCAATTTGGGTCAGATGTGCAGGGGTGATAGTAATCATTTTCTAAATAAGGAGTGTTAAACCAGAAAGACAGACAGATGGCAAGTTCTTAATAATTTAATACAACTAAAAAACAAAATGGCACTAAGTACCATGTCTAAGAAATAACTCTTACATTTTTACCTAAGCAGCATAGTTCAATGACTACATATAATTTTACTGTAAAATAGTATTAATATTAAGTAAGTGTACTAACAACCTTTTCTCTAGTGTTTTCTGCATCACTGGAGTGTGACTTTTGCACATACAGTAGTTTACTTAATACAAACATTAAGATGCACAGTAAATGCAACACAGCTATGAAAGTTCAAGTACATCTGTTGCAGAGATACATATTGCATATACTTTAATTTGTACTGTTACATTGAACTAGTATGTGCTTACAATAGTAACACAATCACATATTATAATTGTCTAACTGCGATTCGTCGTCACGCTTCAGACGAATCGCAGTTAGACAATTACAAACTGCTGCGCATTGCGCAGAGCGCGGCGCGAGCCGCGCATGCGCAGAGCGCGGCGCAAGCCGCGCTCTGTGCATTACACAGAGCGCGAGCCGCGCTTGCGCAGAGCGCGGCGCGAGCCGCGCTTGCGCAGAGCGCGGCGCGAGCCGCGCATGCGCAGAGCGCGGCGCAAGCCGCGCTTGCGCGCAGCGCGGCCCAGTGAGGAAGAGGGGGGGTAGAGGCACAGAGGGAGAGTAAACTGCTGCGCATTGCGCAGAGCCGCGCATGCGCAGAGCGCGGCGCAAGCCGTGCTTGCGCGCAGCGCGGCCCAGTGAGGAAGAGGGGGGGTAAAGGCACAGAGGGAGAGTGGGGAAGAGGGGAGGGAGAGTGGGGGAGAGGCACAGAGGGAGAGTGGGGAAGAGGGGGGGGGGGGAGGCACGGCACAGAGGGAGAGTGGGGAAGAGGCACAGAGGGAGAGTGGGGAAGAGGCACAGAGGGAGAGTGGGGAAGAGACACAGAGGGAGGGGGGAGAGACACAGAGGGAGGGGGGAGAGACACAGAGGGAGGGGGGAGAGACACAGAGGGATAGGTGGGAAAGAGACACATGGGAGGGAAATGGGGGGGGGGGGAGAGGGGAACAGACACAGGGGGAAGGGGGAAAGAGACACAGGCCAGGGGGTAACAGGCACAGAGGGAGAGGGGGGAAGAGGCACAGAGGGAGAGGGGGGAAGAGACACAGGGGGGAGAGATACAGCGGGTAAGGGAGGAAGAGACACAGAGGGAAGGGGGGGAAGAGGTACAGAGAGAGGGGGAAAGAGGCACAGAGGGGGGGGGGAACAGAGGAAGGGGTGAAGAGACACAGTGGCGAGACACACAGAGAGAGGCGGGGGAAGAGGCAAAGAGGGAGAGGGTGGAAGACACAGAGTGGGGAGAGACACAGAGGGTGAGGGGGAAGAGACAGGGAGGAAGAGGCACAGAAAGAGGAGGGGGAAGAGACACAGGGGAGTGAGAGGAGGGGGAAGAGACACAGGGGAGAGAGTGCAGGGGGGAAGATACACAAGGGAGGGAAATGGAGACACGAGGAAGGCCGTAACAGACACAGGGGGAGGGGGAAAGAGACACAGGCCAGGGGGGAACAGACACAGGGGAGGGTTGGGGGAGACACAGGGGGGGGAAGAGATGCATGGGAGGGAGAAGGGGGAAAGAGACACAGGGGAGGGGTTTAGAGACACAGGAGGGAGAGGGAGGTAAAAACACAGGGGGGCAGGAGATGCAAAGGAGGTAGACGAGGTGGAAGGAGACACAAGGGAGGGAGAGGAGGGGGGAAATAGGACACGAGGGAGGAAGTAGACAGAGGGAGAGACTCGCAATGAGCTCCAAAGGGGCTCATTGCAAGGCCTGTGATGAGCGCCAAAGGCGCTCATCACAAGGCCAGTAAAGTAGAGGGGGAGAGGCTTACATTGTGTGGCAAACAGCATTGCCAGGCTTCAGTTTTTATTGCCGTCATTTTTGACGGGCAAGTCGCTAGTTTATATTATATTATACTAGTGACTTGCCGTGACAAAAAATGACGGTCAATGCAATTTGAAGCCATGGCAATGCTGTTTGCCACACAATGTGAAGGTTTTTGTACTGTGAGGACCTTCGGCGCTCACTGCGAGTCTCTCCTCTGGTGTACTTTTGCTACTCTGAGCAGCCTCTGCGCTCATCAGAAAGACAGATACATATGTCTATATTTTTGTAAATAATAATCAGTTAATTAGTTACTAAAGTTGAATTAATATACTTTACCTATTTGTAATTAATATATCCATCAATCAATAGGCTGAAGAGCTAACATTCTGTTTTCATTTTCCCACAGCATATAATGTCCAGTTGGACTGTTGCTGGCCTGTGGAGATAGTGTTATGAATTTCCCAACTGTGCATCAGAAATAGGCTGTGTGCGAGAGGGCAAACCGTTGGTTTATTTGTGTAAAGCGCTACTTTAGATGCATAATGTTGTGATTTGCAAGTTCGGAGTGTACAGTAGCGTCGTTTGTGTATGTGGTTTGCGAGTATTTGGCGTCTTTTGTAGTTGTGCATTTTGTACTACGTACATTCCTGTGTGAAAGTGGTACGCGGTTGATGGTGTGTTGCGTGGCCCAGGGTCGTGTAGCCTCATTTTAATTTTTTTGGCCACCATTTTTTTCTTGCTTAGCCGATTTTCGAGTGCCGAAACTATTTGAAAAACCTGTGTGTGAGGTTTTTGTTGTTTTTTTTGTATTATTTTTCTGTTTTTATTTTTTAGTAGTTTGGCTGTTAACTTTGTATTTTTCCTACCTCATATTTTTATTTTCTAAGTCCTGCGTCTCGTAATGTTTTTTTTTTCTATGTCGCTCGTTTGTCAACTGCTTGCAGCCTAACAGCCTTATTAAATTGCGAATTGGGCAATTGAATAGGGCTCTATATAAGCACATAGCATCTTTTTTTTTACAGAAATGTTTAGTTAGCGAACTTCAGTGACTAAAAATGTATTTAAAAAAAAGATGCTATGTGCTTATGTAGAGCCCTATTCAATTGGGCAAATGGCAATTTAATAAGTCTGTAAGACAATACCGTGTTTCCTAAGTGTTTGTAGGCTAAGTCCCGCATGTTTCATTGCCTCCATTGCTCGCCTCGTTTTGCAAGGCTCGCAGGCAATGAGCACCTTTGGCGCTCATCGGCCAAGTGCTATGAGTTGTAGTGCCTTAATAATTCGCCTCGTTACGTGAGGCTTGCAGGTGATGAGTGCCTTCAGCGCTCATTGCCTGAGTGCTGTGCTGCGAGTTTTAGTGCCTGTGCAGGTTAGTGCCTTAACGGCTTTTAGTGCCTCTGCGTGTTAGTCAGCTCATCGCCTAAGTCGCACGCAACGCAAAGCGAGACAACGTCTCGTAGTTCGACAATTATAATATGTGATATCAGAAGCACATGTCTGTTGTAACTGTTCCATTTTAGCTTAAATGAATAGACAAATAATTTACATGTATTTAGAACAAAAACTGTTCCAATTGTCTATTAGTTCTATTTTGTAAATAATAACAATACAAATAATAATTATGTTTTAATGTAATAATGATGTTGTAATAATATTGTTACAGTATATTAACAGAGCAGGTAAATATAGCCAATTATCTTTCTATTGTTTTCAAATATGTATTATAGTGTTGTTTTTCAAAAGTATCAATTGGAAATAAAACATAAGTAAGAAACTTCCAAAGGAATGTCTTGAAAATTCTAATCAATTGAAAAATAAAAATAAAAACTGTTGTTTTCTTGTAATAAAGTCCTTTCATTCTACAAAGTAAGATAATGAATTCTAATCACTTTGCAAAACACAATTGTAACCTAACACACAGCAGTTCATGAGTTTATTACTGTAAAGCTGGCAATGTTTGGTGAACCTTTTGGGGAACCTTTTCTAGACCCCCTCATTATACAAAAGTGAGCAGTGCATTCCTGAATAGAGCTGCTCAATTGCTCAGGAAAATGCAGAGCTCCGCTGATGCCTCTGTTAGAGAGGAATGACCATTACGTCTAAGCCATCTGTGTGGAGGTCCATGGCTACAGCTCACATTGCAACCACACCTGCTGCTTCATTGCTCACTCATTGCCACAGGACTTGATAAGGCATTAAGGCTTACACATGAGTTGGATTAAAGTGAGAGAGAGATGTGCAATATCAGTCCCATTCTCTCTTCCCTGTTCCCATCTTTATCTGGTGACAGATGATCAGGACACCTTATGTGTCTTCTTGTGCTCTGAGCATTCCACAATGCTTGCTGTCGCTGCCTTCCTGACCCTTGAAACAGTGAGGTTTTCTCCACTCAATCAACCCGATCCAGTCTTTGCATGCATAGATAGACATTACCTAGCTCACTAAGTGTTAGTTGATGGTCCAGTGGTTAGGATCCTGTGCTTTCACCCCTGTGACCTGGGTTTGATTTCAGGGAACCAAGCGGTCACACCACCCTGAAGCCATGCAGGGTTGGGCCTGGCCAGAATTAGGATGAGAGACCACCTAGGAATACCAGGAGCTGAACGCTGTTGCCAACTGGAGAAGGAACTGGCAACCAACTCTAGTATCTTTGCCATGAATACCTAGTGTATTGAGTTTACATACAATTATATACAATTGTGTCTGCACCGACAGATACTGCTGTTAAACTGAGCAGTATCTGGTCCTTAAAACATGCATTTGCTACTCTGTTTGTTATATGTAAAGGGGGCGGATACATAATGCTACATCAGTCATTAACGTGCATGACCCCACCTCGTAGTGGGACTAATTATGATATATAAGATTTATTAAATCACAATTATAATTGAGTCGCGATAATGCTCAATATGTAGCTGTAGAACACAGATTAACACAAGTACTTTGGCCCCAAAATACAATGGAAGCGCCCTCGATTAAGATGTTTCAATTTGAATATTTATTGTTCTTTTTTGACCAGCATACCATGCTTGGTGGGAATTCAACTATAAGTGGAACAATAACCAAACTTAAGGTGATACTGAATAGCACTTGTATAACCTGGGCCAGATAATGATCCCTGAGTGTACTCAAGAACCTGCTCCCTTTACCCGTACTGCTGATTTCACTCGTCCAGTTTATTTCACAATAGATAAAATCTCCCATTATTAGAACTTGCCTAAGCTTAGCAGCATTTACAATTTGTAATAATAATCGCATTTCCTCACTTTCAATTATATGTTGGGGTTTATAGCATACTCCTACCAATATTCTTTTGGAATTTGCTGCTCCGCTAATTAACTCTACCCACAAACATTCAATATTATTACTAGTTCCAGCATAAATATCTTCTCTGACTATAGGCTTAAATTCAGGCTTAACATACTGACAAATCACTCCTCCTCTTTTACCATTGCCCCTATCTTTCCTAAATAGGTTATAACCATCCAGATTAACAGTCCAGTCATGAGAGTCATTCCACCATGTTTCAGTAATGCCTATTAAATCCCATCTGTCATTAACTGCTAATAATTCTAACTCTCCCATTTTTCCTGGCAAGCATACACCTTATATTACGAGTCTGTAGTTTTGGAGTGCCTGCCACTATACTAGAGTTACTTAGCAGTCTCTCCCTATTGAATTTACTAACCCTCCACCCATGACTAGTTAATTCATTCCTTACCCTGTCTAAACCTACTACATTTTTACTTCTATCTAGTCCCTCCCCCTACCAATTAGTTTAAAAACTCCCCCAGCCGTCCTACCATCCTTTTCCCTAGCACAGCAGCTCTCTCGTCATTAAGGTGAAATCCATCCCTGCTATAGAGATTGTACCCAAGTGAGAAGTTAGCCCAGTGCTCTAAAAACCCAAACCCCTCCTTAGTGCACCACTTTTTTAGCCAGGCGTTATACTCCCTAAGCTCCATCTGTCTACCTGGGCTACCATGTGGCACTGGTAGTATGTCAGGAAATACTACCTTGGAGGTCCTTGTCTTAAGCTTATTCCCTAATTATCTACAATCATTCTTTAGGACACTCCCTCTTCCACTAACTTCGTACCAATATGTACCAAGACCGTCGGTTCATTTCCAGCCCCTCCCAATAATTGATCTACCCGATCCACAACATGCCGAACCCGAGTACCCAGGAGACAGCAAACTGTTTGATTGTTGGGATCTGGGTGACAAATCACCCTTCCTACCTTCCTATTAATAGAGTATTAGATATTTGATTGACTATGTCATCGTTAGGAGAAGGGACGGACACAACATCAGGGTAACAAAGACTATGTGTGGCGTTGACTGTTGAATGCATCACAGGCTCATAGTGTCCAAAAGGAAGTTTGCATCGTGTCATAGAGACAACCACAAGGCTGCAAGACCCTCAAAAGGAACAATAAGCTGCATCACTTAAAATCTAGTGAAAAACCTGGAGAATGAGCTTGTTGATTTTTGTCCTGAGGATGATGCAGAAAAATAGTTTCTGCAACACAACTCAATTGAATGTATTAAGGCCCTTCACACACAGATTTTAAGAAAGTGATGTGGAAATTTTGGTCTTACTTTCTGAGAAGGCTACTTCTATCAATACTCACAGAACAGTACAAGACAAAGAAAGCAGAATGGAACACTCATGGTGTGAATAGATGAAATATAGTCTAGGATGACAAGGACAATTTCAAGATGTTTTATGAAGCCCTCACATTCTATGAACCACAGTCCTTGTTCATCCCTCCATAGTTCGCACAGCACTACCCTCTTTACAGAGAAGACACTGATCCTCCTGAGAGGGATTGAACACTTTAAAGCAGTTCCCAACCATCCGTCATATCATGCTCAGAGGAACCACTGAACCTTAGAACACATGAGATAAAGACACATTAACCAGGAGCTGGAAAGGACATTTGTTTGTGGTATACGGACCCCCTCAGATTCTGTATATATTAAATCTACTAACATAATTAGCACATGAAGGTTCAACTGGCAGTTGGCCTTGCGTTTTGGAAACAGTAACTGTCATGTGAGGTGCTTTATATCCTCATTCAGGTACCACAAACATAAATTGTTTTTCATTTATCATAAAAGCAATGTTTCTTTAAGATAGATATAACAATGTCTATGTTATTCTTTCAACTTCATTGAATATCAGCATAATATTTAGCTACTTTGAACACGCTCTGTAAAGTGTTACTAAAGTTAGGACTTGAAAAACACAGATATTTTGTAGATATTGTCAAGTGTCTATTAATTTTGTTTTCTTTATATTAAACTATTTTGAAAACATTTGATTTAATGAGGATATTGTTGCTAATTTTCAGTTTCTGATTTTCCTTCCTACTTTACCAGACAGACACCCAAAATCAATTTTCTGTATGAATATGTGCAGAGATAGCATTATGATTTAATACACAATCATTGAGATATTCTCACTGTCCAAGGTTTCTTCTTACTTGACCAGAAAGATAAGGTCATAGATAGAGCAAGTGTTAATAAGAAAAAGAGTAAATCTGCCAGTTATCTTCAAATAAAATGGTAAAAAATATATTAAAATGGAGTTGTAACAAAATATGTTGACAAATAAATCTGCAACTTTATAGCAATTTCAGATTTAGACTTGTGGCGCTTACAAGTTTGTACAACTTCTACAGCTTCTGCTTTTCTGTGGTATTGTTGGAGCTCTCTGGTGCTCATTGTCCTGATACTGGTCCATTTCCTGCTAGCAGGGATACAATGGCCCTCATGGTTCTACTGGGTAGGATTGATCTAGGATCTTTTCAAGCCCAATCAAGCATGACACCTTAGTCATCAACGATGATGCCATCAACAGGATGATCTTGGTTGCTGTCAGTGACTCCATGGATGCTCCACCAAAAGCAGACGATGTAAAGAAAGCCATCAGCCCTATGGTCAGATGTAATACCAGCAGAAGTTTACAAAGTTGGTGATCCCATGCTGCTGCAGAGACTACAGCCCTTCTGGAACAAAGCATCCATACACAGGAAATGAGAGACAGGTCCATCGTACATCTCTATAAGAGGAAGAGCAATCACCAGGAATGCCACTGTGGTATCACTGTGGAAACTCGCTGTTCTTGACAGTAGGCAAAAATCTTGCACAAGTTCTGCTGAACCATGTGATCACTCACTTGAAGCATGGTTTACAACCCGAAATGTATCAAATGTATAAAAACATTGACATGATCTTCCCTGCATGTCAACTACAAGAGGAGTGTCAAGAATATAATCATAACCTCTACACCTTTTGTGGACCTCAGGAAAGGGTTTGACTCTGTCAGTCACCAGAGACTGTAGAGGATAATGTCAAAATTCAGCTGTCCTGACAGATTCATACTAATAGCGCGGCCAACTTGATGATGTTATGGTGGCTCATGTCCTGGTTGAAGGTGAAACATCTGAGGCTTTCCCAGTCACCAACAGCATTTATTTATGAGAGAGGCAAGGTAATACATTTAAACGACGTATGTGGTTTACTACAGATATTCTGTTTGACAGCATAAAAAATAAATGAAATATATATTGGTTATAATAAAAAAAGAATCACTATAGTAAAGTCCACTACCATTGTTTTTTTAAATATTGTTATGAGATAATGACCAACTTCAACCCCTTTTATGCACATAAAATGGGTAAGTGAGATAGAATGGATTCCCCTCCTCACTATGTGCAGGTAATACTGGCTACTTAAATAGATATGATGCATGTGTGTGATGGCATCACTCCAGAAATTCCACAAATGCAAAAGAAACTTGTTTATGGGGAGGAAGCTCTTAAACATGGAGAGGAATATGAAACACTGCCATTAAAAAGGTGATCACCTGACCAACTAGCCACTAATGTATATTGATGGAACATATACCTCCCATCCTAAACATAAATGTGTCATATATGCAGTACCATGGCCTTATTAAATTATCATTTTTTTTGTGAATGAGGTTGGGGTGTGAGAACAGCATCCAGCACTACTGCTGCATGTTAAATACCTACGTTGTTCAGCATGATATTCTCTGCCACTCTGAGTGACTCATTGAGTTCCACATGTTCTGTCTGCGCAAGCATCTGAGAATTAGATGGCAGGACAAAGTTTTGTATCAGTACACTAAAGATGAAAGCCCAGACCAGATGGGCTGGACATATCAGATTGTCAGATGAGTGCATCCCCAAACGGCTCTTTTGAAGAGTATTCACTCATGGAAAGCACTACCATGGAGGACAAAAGAAGCAGTTCAAGTATACTCTAAAGGCCTCCTTGAAGTCCCTTAACATCAACACTGCCACCTGGGAAACCCTGGCACTGAACGGAGGCTGTCAAACCTCCAAGGTGAGACGTACTTCTGAGAAATAAATAAAGTGTGAGGTGAGCCAGTCCAGAGCTAACCACACAGCACAGGCAGTGGCATCACATGTCTGCCCAACATGTGACAGGATATTCCATTCCAGGATTGGACTACACACAAAGCCTGGTCAACCAATCAATGAGATTTCTAGGTTCTCTTTGTGAAATATGGACAAACACATACATATGTGCATTTGTTTAGATTCTGTGCATACTCCATCAAAAGCTGAATATTGGTTGACAAAGATGCAGTGGTTGGCATTATATGTTTAATACCATATAATAATAACAAACTCAGGAAAATGTTAACATGCTTGTGCATTGCCTACAACACCACATATTAATAACTTTTGTTACATATACCAATTTGTCAACCATATCATGAAATCATTAAAAAGAAAAATAAACAACAATTAGTTTTACTCAGTATATGTCACATTATATATATATATATATATATATATATATATATATATATATATACAGGATATTGTGATCAGGATGGTCATGTAAATCGGTGGTTACTTGAAGAAGAGACTGATACTTGCTTGAAATGCAGCAAATTGGTTTATTTGCAAAAGAAAGTAACAACTGAGCAGTAACTCTGCTTAAAATAAAGGAAATAAACATCTACGTAAATGTGCTGACTGTAACGCAGGAACACCCTGACTACTCCTGTGCAGCTTATCTGCAGCAGTGGAAAAACACTACAACCCTGTCTTCCGGAAGGAGTAGCTTTTCCACAATAGCGCCACCTAGTGGCCAGGATACAGTCAGTCTCTTATGTAGGTTGTATTGCCACCTTGTGGCCTGGATACAAATATTCTCTTCTTAGGTTGCCACCGTGGGGCCAGGATACACACGATCTCTTCTTACTTATATGGCCACCTTGTGGCCAGGATACACAAACTCTTCTTACTTATATGCTCACCTTGTGGCCAGGATCTACATAATCTCTTCTTACTTATGCTGCCACCTTGTGGCCAGGATACACACCATCTCTTCTTACTTATACTGTCACCTTGTGGCCAGGATACACAATCTCTTCTTACTCATGCTGCCACCTTGTGGCCAGGATCCACATAATCTCTTCTTACTTATACTGCCACCTTGTGGCCAGGATACACATAATTTCTAGTACATCTGGAAGTCTCTTCCACGGTACTCTTTACACCGTCGCGGATGAAGCATAGGGTCCGCCCGTCTCTCCCGTATGCTTCACCCCAGGGACCCTTGAATATATAACAACACTAACTTGTATTCACTTTGCTCTTCAAAGCTCAGCCTCTTCCCTGGGGCATAATAAGACTTGGTATCTTCCTTCTGAGGCCTCTGTCAGCTTCACACACGCTTAGGCCTTTAAGGCAACTCTGCCTGGGGATTCTCACTAATCCCTTCACACTTCTCTCCTCAAACTCAGCCTCTTCCCTGGGGCATAATAAGTCTGGGCTCCTTCACTCAGAGGCCTCTGTCAGCTTCACACACGCTTAGGCCTTTAAGGCAACTCTGTCTGGGGATCCTCACTAATCCCTTCACTTACTTGGCGTCCTGAGGCTGTATTCACTCTTCCAGCTCACAACGTCCTGCGACTGCAAACAGCACAAACTTCTTGCTGTGGTCCCAGTACTCCCAGCCACAGTAAATCAGGTGATCTCTTACAGGCTTGCTCCAAAGCTTCCACTGTAATCTCCACACCGGATCACCTTTCAACTTCACTCTGACGGCAGTACACAGCCCCCCCAGAGCCTAGCCAGCCACACCCCTTTCCATGTCTGCTTTCCAGGCTTTTAAAGGGAAGTTGCACTAATTAGGAGTTCTTCAGAAGTTTTAACTCCATCACTCCTGTCCAGAACTCCATACTCCACTTGCTTGTCATATCATCTAAGGGCCAAACTGTCACAATATATATATATATATATATATATATATATATATATATATATATACATATACATATATAAATCATATATTTAATAATAAGATTTAATATTTCCGTAAACTAGGATTACTATACTCTACTTTAATAGTGAGTTGTGGCAACCAAATTTGACCATTTTATTTAGCCGCGTTGTATGTGAAAAGTTGGATATTGGTGACATTATTTTATGTAACTAAAATATACTGCTATATCAGGGTTGAATCATTGCAATGCTGAATATCAGTGCAACACATCAGTTTCCCATAACACACTCATAATACACCTTAGCACACCCATTAAAATCCCTGTTCATGATAACAAACAATGATCTGTATCTATCTATTACAGAGGAAAAAGTCTTTAGTAACTTGCACAATGACCTGAGATGCTAGATAGCAGGTAACCATGGCCTGTCATTTCCACAATACTTCAGTAAATCGCCCCTCTTGGCTTTGTAGATTATGGCCACTAAGTCCTGTTATACTGCAGCTTTTTCAAGGATCCTGCTATCAGTTAGACCTTTCTTTAAACCAAGCATTGAGAGACCCACAAAAAATTGAGTTGAAAGCTTAATTTTAGTTTTTTTGTGTGTGTGGATTTCAGTATTGCATCACTAGTGCTACCCTTGCGGTCTAGACTCATAGTATTAAGTTGTGCAACATTAATGTTGCAATGTATTTGATGAAATAATGATCTTAAAGTCATTGACTCAAAGCCCTATTAAATTAGAAGCCCGTAGCTGCATCTGGAAGCCCGCAAGGGCTGCGTGCTTGAAATTCGGCTGCGTTACATAGCTATTAAATTAGAACAGGCCGCAAGTTACGGGCTTGAGACACAAACCCGTAAACCATTTTTAGAATATTGGATGTGCGGCCGTGAACATGATCAATTAGTCGAACCCGTACTTACGGGTTTAGATGAAGTCAATGGAAACAGAGATCGTCATCATTGTGTCACAGAAAAATGGAGGTTGGATTTCAAAGTCTTACGAGGATCAATTACGAGTTACGATCGGAGCCACATTCCAGATTTAATGCAATATTGATAAAGACGTGAATATGATATTCTATTACATGCGATATTAATGTTCCATTATATGTATTAACACATTGATTGGCGGGATCGATATAAAACGGAAATTAAACATGAAATAAAGTATTTTCTTTTGCCGATTTGAGAGCTTGAGAATGTTGTGCTATTTTAATGTAGGTACAGTAGTGTGTGTATATTAGCATTTACAGTGCTACGGATTGGACTTTAATCATCTAGCGGGTCCTCTCTAGTACCCGTTAGCTTTTCAGGCTCCATTTGTGGGTTAAGGGCTTGAATACCAGTGAAATTGTTGCAATTTAATAACATGATTGGAAATGTAACAGTTACGGGCTTGACAGATCAAAGGATTTGCCGCCATGCAGTTCAAATTTCCACTTCCCGTAGCCTTTTCTCTCCCTTACCCCGCAAGTTGTTGACGGGCTGCTTTACAGGTCTTATTTAATAGCTGTAAGTCTTGCGGGCTATGTTACAAGCTACGGTCTTACACGTTGAGCTAATTTAATAGTGCGGCATAGACAGATATTTATTTTGCTGGTATCTTATCAAGGTCAATGAACCAAGACCATGGCTCATTGAAAGAAAGCATGTTGAGCAAACGCCCGGTTTGAGTACTTTTTGCTCTATGAGAATTCATGGGAAGTGGATTGTAGTTGCAAGAGGAGTATATACTACACAGCAGTTCCTTCTGCTTAATTCAAAATACTAGGAACAATCCCTATTATCTTTCCTAACTGGTTTTATGAGCCGCTTCTCTTGGTTGCTTTCTCAGGAGGGTACATTCTTGTAAACTAAACAGATTTTCGTTATTCCTGTTGAAAGCACTGTCATTTTAGTTGCAACATATCCATTGTTGGAGTCAGAAGCTCTACTACAGATCAAGGCCTCCTTCCACCATTAGCGGTAAATCAGAAGATTTAAAAAATGACAACTTTCTCTGTGTAATAATTGCATACAAGATACATTAAAGTAAATGTTCCTTTATTCTTTATTTACTTTATGAAATAAATGCCCATTTTGTAAGTATTTAAAATAATATGTTATCAATATAGGATTATTTTGGTAATTTAAGTGTAATTCTGAATCCCAAGCATTGTGCAAAAAGAACAGTTTTAATAAGCACTACTGCAGTGTCTCTGTAACTTAAATCACTGCCTCTATGGCTGATAAAATAAAGTGGATAAAAGTACTGGAATATGAAGTAATATGTTGGATAGAAGTGATAGATATGTAAACTGAAAATCCTCATTATAATCTCATTTACTGGATGAAATTTCTTAAACAGCAGGATAGGAAATTAAACAGACTATCAATACAGAATGCAATTCTCTCTAAGTACTATATATTTAATATTAAACAATGAAGCATCTTTTATCACTATTAAAAACCTTTACTGAGTAGCCTAATGAAAATAGCTCAATTCTAAAAGTGTAGCTTAAAAATGAATAGGGGAATACATTTAAAAGTGCTAGCAGTCACTTAGGGTGAAAGCACATATTCAATAAATCTCCTGCTTAAGGCAAATAAGTAAATAATCAAAGGAAAGGATCAATGCCATTAATCATGATAACCTTTTTTGCTATTGAAACATTTGGTGCATGAACAGGTTATCTATGCAATTCAAATAAATTGATATCAAAAAGCAAAATAAAAATAATTAATTAAAAAAATTATTTATGAGAGATTCAAGGTATACATTTAAACATTTGTGGTCGGGTCCCCTCTCCTTGTGCAGCTGAGGTTTCCCGGGTGCTGAGCCCTATTCTGGCGGGTGGTGCTGTGGTATGCCAGGTGTTTCAATCTAATCTGGCCCAGAAAAAAGGTCCACGGCCGAGTGATGGTGAGGAGGGAGGGGAAGGGAGGGTGAAGCGCTGGAGAATGTGTGCACAGGTAGGTGTGTGCTTGGGGTTTAAGTGGGGTGGAGGCAGGAGGGACCCTCCCCCAAACTCAGGTGTGCTAACCTGGTAATTTGTGGTCAGGCCCTCTCTCCTTGTGCAGCTGAGGTGTGCTGGGTGCTGCGCCCTACTCTGACCAGTGGTATGCCAGGTGCTGCGATCTAATCTTGCCGGAAAAAAGGCCAAACTATGACAGCAGAGTTTAAAAAAAAATGGAGACTGGGCATGTGAAATTGTTGAACGATAGAACGTGATGGTGACAGGTGTAGTGCTTGTCAAGCGTAGGATGACGGAGCAGTGTCTGATTTGAATGATATGTCGTGTTTAGTCAAGTAACGGCTTTGGTTAGGTGAGGTGGTTAACTTTCTTGGATAAAGAGCCATTGTGTGCTAGTGTAGCGGCTGCCCGAATGATGAGGGAAGTGCTGGGCCGAAAGGATTGTGGGAAAGATAGGCAATAAGTTGTTTGGATACATTGCCTGTAATGGGTGTCTGGAGGTATTTGGTTCGGGGCTTCCCTAGAGTTAGTAGGGTGAGACCTGAGGAGAATACAAGGGCAGAAGGCAAGTAGACTTGCTGGAGATGGAGGGAAAAGTTGATGACATGTAAATGTGGTAGGAATATGGAATCTGGGAGAGGTAAGATGGAACAAAATGATGAAGCCTAGCAAAGGCAAGGGCGACTATGAAAGCGTGATTGAGGTGGAGCCTAGCGAAGGCTGGTGAGGGGCTTGCGAGTATGATGAAGCCTAGCAAAGGCAAGTGGGACTACGAAAGAGTGATTGAGGTGGAGCCTAGCGAAGGCTGATGTGGCTTGTGGGTGTGGTTGAGCCTTGTGAATGGGACTATGAAAGAGCAATTAAGGTGGTGCTTAGAGAGGGCAGTATAGGATTTATGGAGGCATCGGAAGCGGTGCCCAGAGAGGGCCGAGTAGAGTGTAAGGAGGGTAGACATTCAGTAGATCTAGCTCAGAAACTACATGAATAAGGCGTAGGGAAACAAAAGTGCTACCTTGGACGGGGACAAGAGCATAGACAAGTAGGTTCAGGCCCAGATCTATACTAGGGAAGCATAAGGAATACAGGATAACTTACCTTGAAGGAATCATCACTCTCCAGAAATGAGAGTGCCCTTTTTGGCGGGCTTGACAACAATGAATGAAATAGGACCTGAGAGTGAGATAATGGACGAAGTGATGATAAGTGAGGCAGAGTCGATTGAATGGATAGTGGAACGAATGCATGTAGTTATGAAATTATGAGAATGTAAGTGAGACTGGTAATAGGCCTGGCGTGCAAGGCTTTATAGATGGTTGAGGATGGCGTTGAAGCTAGATACGAGAGTAAGTTAATCATATCGATAAGACGATAAGGTACGTGAGGTAGGTGCGGAGAGAGTAAACAAGATTAATGACGGAGCCTGATGAAATGAAAAGGGCAAAATTTGGTGATAATGACAACTCTGAGAGAAAAGCTGGTGGAAATTGGAGCACAGATGAGCGGGGAGTGAAGGAAATATGGCTAGGCCACAGGCCATTCTGAGAGAGGGACAGAAGATGTACAGGCATGAGCATTGATGGATAGATGAGGCTAGGATGTAGAAGCAGAAAGCGAGGGAAGAAAGGAGCAAGAAAGCAGTGGTGAAAGGGAGAGGGGAATGCTGGTGAAGGTGGAATGATATGGAATGAGCAGCGGATTAAGAAAGATGGTCAGAGGAGAGAGGCCAAAGAAAGGGTAAGGAATGAGTTGAGGTATAAGGAAACTCGGATAAAGGAATGAGGCGAGAGAGGAAGGTGAATAAAGCAAATAATACAGCAGAGCATGGATGAAGGGCTGCAGAGTGTGTGGTATGTAAAGGAAATAAGGAGAGGGAGAGAAAGGGTTAAATTTGGGTTTGATGAATACTGAGAGGGATGAAGATCTGTCCGGTGAAGATGCGGCGACAGAAAGGATTGACTCAGTGTCTGATTGCGCAGGGTCTGCCATGATACATGGGTAGGACACAGAGATGTGAGAAGGCAGCTAAGGAAAAGGATAAGGACCCTCAAGGGGGAAAGAGGAGCCGAGGTGATGTCAATGAAAAGCCCTCGATGTGCGCCAAGGTGGCAATAAAGGAAAGATCGTTAACGGAAATGAGGATGGGTGAATTGATTAGAGTGAAAGGAGGGTGTTTGCTGATGGGATAGAGAAGCGTGGGTAGCAGATGGGTAATTCAGGTAAAGGTAGACGGTATAGGTAGAGAGCGAAGGAAGGGCAGAAGAAGTGATAGCGAAATAAGACTTTTAGGAACTTATGAGTGAAATGTACAGAAGTGTTTAGTGGCAGAGGGATAATGGGAAATAATTTAAAGGGTTAAAATTAAGGATCAGCATGAAGGGTTGTGACAAGGTGAAATGAAGGGAGAATTTATTAATAAATCATGTGGTCGGTGCACTTTAAGGGCATAAGTGGAGTATTTGTAGTGGGTAAATGAAAGTGTAGAGGGATGCAGCAGAGTTCTGAAATCTCTCAACAAACTATACTAAATGTAATGTGCCTGCCAGATGCAGGGCTTGAACCTGCAGCTCTGAGCATTAGTGTTTAATGTGTTTACCTACTGAGCCACAAAGACACTGTAAAAACTCTAAGAGACACGAAAGGTATGCTGAATGTGGGGCTTGAACTTTGAGCCCTGAGCATCAAAGTATAATGCATCTACCCTCTGAGACAGCTGGGTAATAAGGGAATAGAAAATAAAACTAAAGGGCTGAAATCTCACGAGACATGATATTTCAGCCGAGATCACGCTAAGGAAGTAGAGAGAGCTTACAGGAAGCATGGAGGAGAGGTAGAGAGGCAGGAGGTGCATGGGGAAGCCCAGAAAGCAGCCAGACAGAAGAGCAGAAGGGGCAGACAGCCAGAAAGAGCTGGGAAATGGGAGGGCAAACGGGATGAAGGAAGGAGCAGATGAAATGAGCACAGGGGCAAACAGAAGGAGGAGAGACAGGGAGGGGAAGAGAAATGGGAGGGCAAACGGGATGAAGGAAGGAGCAGATGAAATGAGCACAGGGGCAAACAGAAGGAGGAGAGACAGGGAGGGGAAGAGAAGGGAAGGCAGGAAACAGACGCACACAGAGGGGAGAAGGGAGAGGACTCACAGGTGAAAACGTGAGACCACGGGGAAGCAGGCGAGGATAAAGCGTACATGCAGCGCAGCAGCAGACGTGACAGAGCTGGAGAACTTGTGCACAGGTAGGTGTGTGCATGGGGTTTAAGTAGAGTGGAAGGAGAGGGGACCCTCCCAAAAATCCAGGTGTGTTAACCTGGTGAAATATGGTTTATTTATGGGTGTAGAAGCCAAAGAAAATCTTTGGGGGGGGGGGGGGGGTTACAAGTATAAAAATACGACACAACTGCTTTTCTACACATAAACAAACACATTGAAAAATCTGGGAAGAATCTGTCCCCTTTGTCCATCCCCCCCCCCACAGTTCCTACACTCATGGGTTTACTACAGATATTCTGTTTGACAACATCACAAATAATCCCAGGGAACAAACAGTATAGAATATTATTGTGGTGACACTGCCATCAGAACTGCCACATACATACCTGTCAAATTCTGCTGCATAAATGGTTAAAAAACTCATATTAGGGCTATGGGCACGCCCAAAAGTGTGGTGGACAAATAATTAATCAGAACAACTTGGCAGAAGCAGTTACACCAACGCTGCTTAGACTGCTCCACCTTGTGGACAGACTCTAAACTTGTGAGCTCAAGCTTCCAAAACTACGGCTATACCAGGCTGCCGCGCAGGCACATCTGAGGATAAGAGGGATTCTGAGGGAAGTACAAAACCTCCAACAGTACCTGAAAGAGATGCTTCACAAGCTACTACCAGATGTTTCTGAATTAATGCCTGAGACTCCCACACCACTACCTGGATATGGTCTCAGTTCAGGAGATCCAGGACAGGAACGTTGTGTTTTTTTCTTCTTAAAATGATTACGTTAAGAAAATGGACTGATAAGCACTGGTTAAAATGTTGTTGCCATTTACAATGTTTAAAAAAAAAAAAAAAAAAAAAAAGCTTACTTTTAAAATACCTAGAGATGTTCCCCCTTATATATTGTATATCCACCCCCTAGATTGCTATTAACCCCCTACTAATATGGGACATGAGGATGAATGGATTATCCATTTTTCCCTCCCAAGGGTGCCAGAATGTGCAACTGGCGTGGAGGTTTCGTTTACTAGAAATTGTTGTTGCTAGAAATTGTTCTTCTTACTGAATATTATAGTTCGGTTAACTTGTTTTTTCCCCCCACCCCCTGGCACACACCCTATGTTACGATTCATGACAATGCTCTAATGGATCTGTGGAAATGGCACTGGCATCCCCTCAGCCTCTTAGTACCACCAACCCCCGACAGAATAAGGTAAGATGGCAGGATTCTGCAAGGTCAATTAGGCATCATCACCATGTCTGACACTATATTTAAGTTCATGACACACAATGTTAAGGACTTTAATTCCCAATTCAAAAGAAGGAAAGCCTTTATATATTACAAGGATATAAAGCCCTCTATATTATTTTTGCAAGAAGCACATTTTGCCACAACCATATCCCTACGTATTTGAACAAAGACTACCCTACTTGCTACTTGGCCACCCAACTTACCAAAGGCAGGCACATCTATTCTTATATGCCCGCAATTTCCAGTTCCAACTAGAATCTAAGATAAAAGACAAAGAAGGCCATTATGTTATTCTTCATGGCGCCCTCTTGGAGACTAGAATGACCCTTGTCGCTATCTATGCACCCACCACTTCCCCACATAAAACATTGTTGAAAATACTAAGGTTTTTAGAATTGAATCCAGCTGGCTCTATTATAATATGGGAGACTTTAATTTAACTTTTGACTCAAGCCTAGATCGCTCTAGTACCCTAGCCACTGATTGTTTCTCTGTGAAAATAGATTTGGATCTAGTTTTAAATTTGAGGAACCCATATACATCGATACTAAATGACCTACTACTAACTAACACAATACTACTAGAACAAATAAAGGCAGATTTGCATTTATATTTTGAGACCAATAATTCAACAGAATCAGGAATTGGCTGGATATGGGCGGCCCACAAAAGCCTTCATCCGGGGTACATGTATAAAACTAGCCAGAATCAACTTAATCCCACTCACCGCATGCGCCAACTAATTGGCAAATGCAGAATTGAACTAGACAATATTTTATCTTAGACTGAAAAAGCCCTAAAAAGCATGAACCATCTGTTCTATATTCCTTTCTGGCCAAGAGGCTCAATATTAAAATCTTCCAATCTAGAATTTTAAGAATAAAGACAACAAAGGGAATAGTTACAGTAAGCCAGAGTGAAATCAAATGGAACTTTGCAGACTTTTACCAGACCATGGGCCTCATTCAATTGCGATTTGGCCAATTAAATAGGGCTCTATATAAGCAGAGAGCATTTTTGTTACAGAAGTTTTTCATTAATGAGCTTCTATCTAAAAGCAAGGTCTTCACTAACTAAAAACTTCTGTAAATAAAATATGCTATGTGCTTATATAGAGCCCTATTCAATTGGCCAAATCACAATTGAATGAGGCCCTATATATTCAGCCAAAGCCCATACTAACACAGGGCTTATTCAGTCCTAACTAAATGCTTGCAATCTCCCTAAAGCTACTGATCATCATATGACAATGTTTAATTCAATTGCCACAATTTAGGAGATACATAAAGCTATTAAAAGACTAAAGTCTTGTAAGGTCCCAGGGCCGGATGGTTTTGCCAACTCCTTCTACAAGACTTTTGCTTACCTTTTAGCGCCTTATCTATGCAAGCTTTTCAATTCTATTCTAAATGGAGATGAAATGCCCCCAGAATTCAATAAGGCAGATCTCATAGTTTTTCCTATGAAAGGGAGAGACCCCCTGGAGGCCAAAAAATATTGCCCAATATCCCTCATCAATGGAGATATTAAATTATTGGCAAAAACCATGGCGGACACAATCTCAGTTTTTTTACTGAATCTGATACATAAAGTTTAAACTGGCTTTGTCCTTCATAGGCAAACGAGGGATAACATCAGAAGGACTTTAAATGTCCTACATCTAGTGCATAAAGGTAAAATTCTGTTATGTGTCTTGGCGTTGGATATGGAGAAGGCTTTCGATACCCTTGAGTGGCCTTACCTATATGCAACGTTAAATAAATTTGGTTTCAAGGTCCGGCTCATCAATTTAATTAGATCTTATTACCACCTTCTGCAGGCCAACCTTAAACTCACCAGGATGAATGTGTCAATATTAATATTCAAAGAGGAACCAGACAAGGATGTCCCTTGTCACCTCTTCTGTTTGCGCTGGCCATTGAACCTTTACTCCAAGATATCAGATGTAATGCTAGAATTTCAGGTCTTAAGGTGGGTCTGTCAAATGCTCATTATTTGCGGATGGGGGGGGGGTCTCTCCATCCTGAACCTATGGTTATACTCGAGGTCTGCCCAATTAGCGTTTTTTTAATTTGCCCATTCGAGCAAGCACTAACCACTTTGGATCTGAGAATGGACAACTGAAACTTCATACCTGGGATACTCTGATTTGGGATCCACACTCTCCTTGCATCAAACAACACCACTGTAACGGAACCCATCACTGTTTTACCCTGTTTATGGTTATTTAATTCTTGGTTAAAATATGATCCTAGTAATATACTGTATGTATGTTGGTTTATGCTCTGCAGAATATTGGCCCCAGGCTAGTGCAGACCTTGGCAGGAGAGATAATCCTGTTACAGATAAGGATGTTTATACATTCTCAAACATAAGAACAAAGACGGCTGATCATTGTCTGATTATATCAAGGAGCCTCAGGGAGGGGTGACTGCACCTATTGTTCTTTTTATGTGTATTGTGTGGCCAAATATGGGCATGTGTATTGCCTGTGGGAAGAGATGGGTATAAATATTTCTGCACGACAAAATAAAGTCAGTTCTGCTCCTGAAACTGTGTGTCGTCCAGTTATTGGGATTGCGGTTGGGATATTGTTATTATTTTACCTGTTGGAAACCTTGCCTGTGGATTTACCATTTACTTGTTCCTGAGCCTCACTGGGATTATAAGCGGAGATAACCTGGGGAATATTGCCTCTCCGCTACATTGGTTGGCAGCGCTGGGATCCAGACTCACAGAGGAACAAGCATAAATGGAGTACGGATGGAGATTGATTTTGCCACACTAAAACGCTCCACGCTAAAAGACCTCCTGGAGGCAAGGGGTATACAAGCCAGCAAAAAGAAGAAAGCGGTACTCATTACTGAGCTGAGGGAGGAGTACCGAATGGACAGAGATTCGGTTCCCGAACAGGGGGATTCGGGAGAAAATTCGGAACAAGTGGAGTTCAGGTACAATTTTGGCTGTCTTTTTATGGGGAACAACCTTCAACAGAAATTATTTCAAGGACCATGACAGAAGTCCAGGAATTTATGTTGAGGAAACAAACAGCCCCAGAACGCAGCTCTGCAATAAATATGCCACAAGAAGGTAAGCCTAAGATACCATACCAGGCTTTTAAAACGTATGTGGAGGCAGAGGAAGATATAGACGCTTTCCTGCAGGATTTTGAAAGACTGTGTGCCCTGCATAGAATCAGCACAGAGGACTGGGTACCGATTTTGGCAGGAAGGCTAACGGGGAGGGCAGCCAAGGCATATCGTACTGTACCTAATGAGGAAAAAAGGAACTATAACAAAGTAAAGGAAATTATTCTGGCCAGGTATGCTATAACACCAGAAGCATACTGGCGGAGATTCAGGGACTTAAAGAAGGTGGAAAAAGACTCACACGCAGAGTGGGCATGCAGGCTACAAAGGGCAGCACTTGGGTGGGTACAAGCGAGCAAGGCACGGTCCATGGAGGATGTGATACAGATGATGCTGTTGGAGCAGTTTTATGAGGGAGTAACTGGCGAGGTACAAGAGTGGGGAAGAGACCGAAACCCTACCTCCCTCACCGAAGCTGCCAGGAAGGCAGATGGGTACCTAGATTCACGCAGGCAGCAAAAACCTGTAACACCAAAGACTCCTTTTAAAACCTTTGGGGGAACCAGCTACACCCCAGCCCCACTGAGACCACTGCCACCACCACCACCGCCCGCTGCACAGCCACGTTTCCGCCAGCCCGCTTCTGGCCCCTGTCACCACTGCCAGAAATGGGGACACTATAAAAGGGAATGTCCCCAGCTGCGAGAACGGTCCACCTGGATACGTCCAGGACCACCACCACCACCGAGAGCAGACACAGCCCACCACTACCAGGACATAGTAGCCACGACATATGGTTCAGCTGTTCCCATTACAACCGTGGAACAATGGGAGGTGCTGCACGAGGCAAATCCAGTCCAGGCCAATGCTGATAATCGGCAGCATCACAGGCAGACCGTATACCTGGAGGGTAAAGCGGTCCAAGGGCTGCGAGACTCAGGGGCTACCATCACCTTGGTAAAAAGTCACCTGGTTTCAGACCAGGCTAAACTTAACAAGACTGTGGCCATCAGGGTAGCCGGGGGAGCAGTATACCGGCTACCCACTGCAAGAGTTCATTTGCATTGGGGAGCGGGGGCAGGGCATGTGGAGGTGGGGTTGATGCCACAGTTACCAGCGGAGGTTTTATTGGGGAATGATCTGGGGAGGCTCACGTCTGCTTTTGAGCGCCAGACCCGCCCAAACCACAGGAGAAGCTTACCCTGTGGTCACCCGCTCACAGACCCGTACCGAGGACGATCCTACAACAGGTCGGGAGACCCAGGTAAGCCACAAGCAGACACTTAGCACTAATGCCACAGAGAGACCCATAGCGTGGGACAACCCCGAAGAGCTTGGGAGGGAAACTAGACAGGACCCCAACCTCCAAAAGTACCAAGCATTAGCCGACGATAGAGTGGATGAGAGGGAACGTTTTATATGGAAAGGAGTTTCTATGGGACAGAGATTGTGGCCCACCTTTTGGACACTGGGATCCTGGATTGTTGGGATGGGATCCTGGATTTTTTTGGGTGGGTGTACAGGGGAAGAACAGTGGGCCCTGTGCAATAGGGGCCCGACCACGAGCTGGGGGAGGAATGTACTCTGCAACTTGGGATAGTTTTGCTAAAGGACTATAGTTCATTTGGAAGGCTGATGCTTCTCGGCTTCATTATTTAATTGTCTGAAACCAATTTGTAAAATGTATTTTCCCTCTCCTTGAAATGTTTATTGCTGTGAATGCTGTATGAAGTGTGCGTTTGTTTTGTTCTTGAAATGTGAGGAAATGTGAATTGCAGTAATGCTGATGGGTTTTCAAACTGTAGAAGTGACCAACAAATCGTTTTGTCCGGACATCCCCAGGCCGATCCGTTGGGATCAGACCGTGTATGCCGGCTTATGGTCACGGGGGAGGTGTGTAACGGAACCCATCACTGTTTTACCCTGTTTATGGTTATTTAATTCTTGGCTAAAATATGATCCTAGTAATATACTGTATGTATGTTGGTTTATGCTCTGCAGAATATTGGCCCCAGGCTAGTGCAGACCTTGGCAGGAGAGATAATCCTGTTACAGATAAGGACGTTTATTCATTCTCAAACATAAGAACAAAGACGGCTGATTTAATCATTGTCTGATTATATCAAGGAGCCTCAGGGAGGGGTGACCACACCTATTGTTCTTTTTATGTGTATTGTGTGGCCAAATATGGGCATGTGTATTGCCTGTGGGAAGAGATGGGTATAAATATTTCTGCACGACAAAATAAAGTCAGTTCTGCTCCTGAAACTGTCTGTCGTCCAGTTATTGGGATTGCGGTTGGGATATTGTTATTATTTTACCTGTTGGAAACCTTGCCTGTGGATTTACCATTTACTTGTTCCTGAGCCTCACTGAGATTATAAGCGGAGATAACCTGGGGAATATTGCCTCTCCGCTACAACCACATCAATCCTATGATTAACTCTACTCTTACTACCTGGGCCTGGGCCAAAACTACAAAACATTTAACTCAGTCACTCTCACCATTAACATCTTTAAGAACATTCCCCGGCTTCAAAGCTGACTTACTCCAAACAGTAGTGGCTTACTAGCACATTGGGTAGAGTAGGTGCCTGGTTCTGAAATAATAAGCTAATCACCCTGTGGCAGAAGCAGCCACAAGAGACTTTTGCATTGATTATTGCCTGTATTTGAACTGTATGTTATTTGAGCATAGTGGATTTTATTAGACTGGTTCTGGCCCTTTAAATGCTCTGACAAAGGATCTGCAGTTTTGCTATGCACTTCGGATGCAGTGTGAAGAAAAACCCTGTTTTATGGACTTTGTTTGACTGTTTTATTCCCCTCCCTTCTAGAACACCAGTTTAAGAACCCTTAATAACTGTCATATTTTCAAACACTGTCTGTTTTTAACTGTCAGTTTTTTCTCTCTGAGGAGGAGTTGCTCTGGCTGTGTGAGTGCTGTTGCTTTTGGTGCTCATTAAAACAGACCTGCTTGACCCTTTCTTGAAGCCTTGGCTCATGCTTGGGGGAATGTGATAAGTCTGCAGTGCTGATGGTGTCGGTTGGAGTGCTTGAAGTCCTCGGCAAGCACTAGGAGCATCGATTGGCGGAGGTACTCGGTCGGAGTGCCAGCGGGTCCGTCACAATTGGTGGCAGCGACGGAATTCAAACCTCACAGCAGACCGTTGTTCGGCAGTTACAGCCATTTGGGAAATTTGCTATTTCGTATGGATTCGAAAGGAAAGGGTATGTGAATATACCCGAACGGATAGTGAATGGGGACAGACTATACCAACTTGAAACGGGCCACGCTAAAAGAGCTATTGGAAGCAAGGGGAATTATTGCCAGCAATAAAACCAAAGCTACCCTTATTGCTGAACTCATGGAGTGAGACCGGGCAGCTGCTGCAGCACCTCTTATGGACAGCACACAGAATGAGTTTGGAAGAGAACTCCAAAGCAGACTGGCCTTTTTCCCAGGTACGCCTCCCACAGAAACCTTGGAAAGGATTATGTCAGATGTCCACGAAAACATAATGGAAAAGCAGCGGGCAGACCGGAGGTCCAGAGAGGGGTCCCTAATTACACCACACATAATACCGGGGAAGCCTAAAATCCCGTACCATGCTTTTAAAAACTATGTGGAGACCGAAGACATCAATGGCTACTTGCATGACTTTGAGAGGTTATGCCAATTACATGAGATCAACGCCGCCGAACAGGTACCTCTGTTGGTGGGTAAGCTAGCGGGCCGGGCATCAGAAGCCTACCGCACCATGCCAGACGAGGATAGCAGAGACTACCAGAAAGTAAAGCAGGCGATCCTGGACAGGTATGCAATTACCCCGGAGGCATACCGGCAGCGGTTCCGAGAAAGCCGAAAGACGGAGAAAGATACTCACATGGAGTGGGCACACCGCTTAACTAGGGCGAGCAAAGGTTGGGTGCAAGCCGCACAAGCAACCACAGTGGAGGACATGCTACAATTATTGCTACTGGAGCAATTCTTCCAGGGGTTAACCCCGGATTTACAAAACTGGCTGGGGGATGGGAAACCGCGCATCTTAACTGACGCCGCCAGGTGGGCAGACGAGTACCAAGATGCCAGGAGGGCACAGCGGGCACAGGCACGGTCCATCTTGGGAGCGGCTAACCCACCTCCCACGATTAACCCCACCCCAGCACTGCGTCCGGGTGGTGGGAACTACCAAACCCCTCCACGGTACAACAATGCCAGATCTTTCATCAGGTGCCACACGTGTAACCAGCAGGGCCACATGCAGAAAGGCTGTCCCAGAAACAGAAACCGCTACATGTGGAATACTCCAACTAATTCCCCTGCAAACCAGGCAGCAGTACACTGCTACCAGAGTGAGCCTCGACAAACTTTCTTCGGTACCCGGTCTAATGAAGAATCTTTGGGCACCCTCCACGAGGTTAACCCAGTACAAGCAGCTGCAGACAACCGACAGGGACACCGCTAAGGGGTACACGTAGAGGGAAAACGCATTCAGGGTCTGCGCGATTCTGGGGCCACCATAACCCTGGTTCGCAATCACTTAGTCCCCAAGCACCAGCTCACTGGAGAATATGTGGCAGTCCGGGTGGCAGGGGGAGCAGTTTACAAAATTCCCACTGCTAAAGTACATTTGAATGGGGAGCGGGTCGGGGAATGTGGAAGTGGGCCTCATGCAGGACTTACCAGCTGATGTCATCCTGGGTAACGACTTGGGGGAGCTAACCTCCAATTTTGTTTCTCAGCACCCCGCGCAGGAAGCGCTACCCGTGGTAACACGGCAGCAGGCGCGCACCCCCACATCTTCTGAACACTCTGAGGCTCCGGTAAGTAATAGTACTGACCCACCTTTCGTCCCCTGGGCTCCCCCCTTAGAATTTGGTACTGAAGTAGTCACCGACCCGTCCCTGCAGGTTTACCGGAATAGGGTTACACAGAATCAGGCAGGGTTGGAGGGGGAAAGATACGCTTGGGAGAAAGGATTATTGTATAGATATGCTGAGAAGGTAGTAGCAGGATCTGTACCCATGACCCTCACACAATTAGTCGTGCCCCGAAAGTATAGGCAAGAATTACTACGTATTGCCCATGACATCCCTTTATCAGGACATCTAGGCATCAGTAGGATGAAGCATCATTTGACCCAAAACTTCTTTTGGCCAGGGGTCTTCAAAGATATTCAAACTTGTGACACATGCCAGAGAGTAGGGAAGAGAGGGGACCGGTACAAGTCAAAAATGCACTCCCTACCCATAATAGATGAGTCCTTCAGCAGAGTGGCAGTAGATATAATCGGACCCCTAGCAAAACCCAGCCCGTCAGGGAAGAAGTATATACTAACCGTAGTAGACTATGCCACCCGGTACCCAGAGGCCGTAGCCCTAACTAAAATCCATGCGAAGACTATAGTAGATGCCCTAATCCGGATATTCTCCAGAATGGGGTTCCCCAAAGAGATTATCTCAGATCGGGGTACCCAATTCACAGCCGAAGTCACTCATCAGTTATGGAGAACATGTGGGGTAAAACCTATTGTAAACTCAGCGTATCACCCCCAGTCAAATGGGCTCTGTGAACGGTTCAACGGAACCTTAAAGCAAATGCTTTGTACCTTCATGGATACCCAGAAGGACTGGGAAAGGTTTCTTCCCCATCTGCTCTTCGCGTACCGAGAGGTACCCCAGGAGTCCACGGGGTTCTCGCCATTGGAATTACTATTCGGAAGGAGAGTGCGGGGTCCCTTAGACCTCATTAGGGAACACTGGGAGGGAACGGTCACCAGTAACGGTACCCCTATCGTCCCATATGTACTAGAGTTCAGGGAACGCTTGGAGACCCCAATCCAGACGGTATGGTCTAATCTCTAGGTGGCCCAGCAACGACAGTGCAGATGGTACTATAGGGGAGACAGAGACTGCAGTTTTCAAATAGGAGAAAAGGTGTTAATCTTGAAGCCAGTCCAAAATGACAAACAGCAGGCCTCCTGGCAAGGCCCTTATAAGGTGGTGGAACAGGTATGTGACTCCACCTATATAATTGCCCCATGTACAGGAGCAGGCGGTAGACGCATGCTCCACGTTAACATGCTGAAACCCTATCACGAGCGGATCGAAGAAGTAACTGCCATATGTGCCTCGGCCGCCGAGGACCCGGATAATCTACCCCTACCAGACCTATTAGCCCAAGGGGGGGCCAACACCGAATTAGGGGAAGTACAGCTAATAGACAGGCTGAGCACTAGAGAGCAAGCTCAAATACTAGAGCTGATCCGGGAAAAAGGGGATACATTCTCCAACCAGCCCGGGTATACCCCGCTGGCTACCCACAGGGTAGAAACTCCAGGGCAACACCCTCTTCGACAAACCCACTACCGCATACCCGAATCTGTAAAAGATCATATGCGGAAGGAGATTGACGAAATGTTACAACTAGGAGTGATAGAACACTCAGATAGCCCATGGGCCTCTCCGGTAGTGCTGGTACCGAAGAGGGAACCACCCGCTTCTGCGTCGACTACCGGAAACTTAATGATAAAACAATTTCAGATGCCTATCCCATGCCCCGAATCGATGAGCTCTTAGATAAAATGGCCAGGGGCCAGTACCTCACCACAATAGACTTGTGCAAAGGGTACTGGCAGATCCCACTAGCCGAGGATGCCATCCCAAAGTCCGCATTCGTCACCACGTTTGGGCTATACCAATTCAAGGTGATGCCATTCGGGATGAAGAATGCGCCGGCTACGTTTCAGCGGATGGTGGACCGGTTACTGGACGGATCCCAGGAATATGCTTGCGCCTATTTAGATGACATAGCAATATTTAGTAAATCCTGGGACGAGCACTTGACCCATATAGAAGCCATCCTCGACCACATAAGGGAGGCAGGTCTCACGTTAAAACCCAGCAAGTGCCACGTAGGGATGGCCGAAGTGCAGTACTTAGGCCACAGGGTGGGCAGTGGGCAGCAAAAGCCAGAACCCGCTAAGATAGAGGCCGTAGCTAAGTGGCCGACCCCTCGCACGAAAACTCAGGTTTTAGCTTTTCTAGGGACCGCCGGGTATTACCGTAAATTTGTACCTAATTATAGTGCCCTAGCCAAGCCCCTTACTGACCTCACCAAAAAGAACTTACCCAAAGTAGTGACCTGGAGCCCAGAGTGTGAGAAGGCATTCCAAGAACTGAAAACTGCCCTAATTCATGCTCCTGTACTGGCCGCTCCCGATCCAACTAAACGCTTTCTCGTTCATACAGATGCTTCTATGTTTGGTTTGGGAGCAGTGCTGAGCCAAGTTGGGGCCGATGGCGGCGAGCATCCAGTCACTTACTTAAGTCGGAAACTACGACCCAGTTATGTAAGCTATGCCGCCATGGAAAAGGAATGCCTGGCGGTGGTGTGAGCCCTCAAGAAACTACAGCCCTACTTATATGGACAACAATTGGCCTTGCTCACAGATCACAACCCGTTGGTGTGGCTAAACCTGGTGTCAGGGGACAACGCTAGACTACTGAGATGGAGCTTGGCACTACAACCATTTGATTTCACCATCCAGTATCGCCGAGGGAAACAAAATGGTAACGCCGACGGGTTGTCCAGACAGACAGAACTCGAGAGATGATCTGTGAGCACTCCTCCGGACATCCCCAAGCAGATCCGTTGGAATCAGACTGTGTATGCCGGCTTGGTTCTGGGGGAGCATTGTGGCAGAAGCAGCCAAAAGAGACTTTTGCATTGATTATTGCCTGTATTTGAACTGTATGTTATTTGAGCATAGTGGATTTTATTAGACTGGTTCTGGCCCTTTAAATGCTCTGATAAAGGATCTGCAGTTTTGCTATGCACATCGGATGCAGAGTGTGAAGAAAAACCCTGTTTTATGGACTTAGTTTGACTGTTGTATTCCCCTCCCTCCTAGAACACCAGTTAAGAACCCTTAATAACTGTCATATTTTCAAACACTGTTTTTAACTGTCAGTTTTTTCTCTCTGAGGAGGAGTTGCTCTGGCTGTGTGAGTGCTGTTGCTTTTGGTGCTCATTAAAACAGACCTGCTTGACCCTTTCTTGAAGCCTTGGCTCATGCTTGGGGGAATGTGATAAGTCTGCAGTGTTGATGGTGTCGGTTGGAGTGCTTGAAGGAGGTACTCAGTCGGAGTGCCAGCGGGTCCGTCACACTCCCATGAACAATTTATAATCCAATACCAGATACCAGAAAATGAAATTTGGAACTACAGGAAATTCAAACATTGGCTCCTTACCCTGACCCAGAACACTGGGCCAGCTAAAGCATACAACAGTATGTACGAATCTAGCTTCTATGAAGGGATTTCTGGGTTTCTTATATTCCCTTTTTAATGACTCGCAAAATAGCCAGAAACCTACCTTTATGCTAAAATGGGAACAGGACTTGTGCATATTTGGTGGACGGTACAAGGCCTATGGGAGAAAATAATTATACTGCTTTCACAAATAATTAATATTTCACTACAGCCTACAATAGAGATATATTGAACACAGGAAGAAAAAATACACCCTTTCTAAAGCAATAAACTCCCTTGAAGTATAGTATAGTGTATATTAAAGAACATACACAGAATTAATTTGACATCTTTTATTTTACTTATATTAAAATTGAAACTACAGCGAGTAAAATTCATTGTTTAAAAGGCATAAAAATATACAGCCTCCACCTCTGATTTTTAAATTGGTACTGTTTTACACGTTTGTAGAAAGAATATAATTGTTACATTAGATCTTATACTATATTGTTTGGGTATCAATACAGTTGTAAACAAGACAGAGCAGATATATAAGTTATAATTTACTTGCGATTACATATGTCTTTATTAAACATTTATAGTTTATAGTTACAAAGGGCCTCATTCTATTATCGGCCGTAAATCGGCCGTAAGGCTGCCATTCCTTGCGGGGGTTCTGTTAACTCGCGATTCTATTATACGGCCCCGCAAGGATCTCCTCTTACGGCCGGCCGCATATCTTGGGACCGGCCGTAATCTCTGAAATATAAAAACTCAAAAATAAATTCAAGCCTGCACTGTACAGCTCTGTAAATGCTAGGGATCATATTGGGGGACATGAGGATTAAAAGTAACCCACTCTCAAGCTTGCACATCAGCCCAAACCCGAGTTCAAATTAACTGTTTATTTTCCGGCTGCGGCGTGGGCGGGTCTGAGGTGCTCCAAGCACTCTGGACTTTTTACATGGATATTTTACGGATATTAAAAATAAAATATTTTACGGATTTGAGTATAGGATAATTATGTGCTATTTTTTCTAACACCTAAAATCCCTTTATAGTCTTCTCAAAGTGCAGGATGGCTTTATTTGAGCTATTTTATGTGCTTAATTGGTGCTAGCGGGACCTCTTTCCTGCAAGTAAGCTGCGGCTTGCTTTTAGCCTTGCAGAGAGGTTTCCCGGAGCAATTGAATTGCAAATAGGAATTTCTTACGGCCGAAACTCTTGCGGCCGTTTTAGATCAAAGGCTTTCCTCTGGCGCGAGCGGCCGCAAGAGATAGCAAGGCACCGGCCGCAAGCCTGCCGGAGCCCCCGGCCATAAGGGAATAGAATAGCCGAATAGCTTGCGCCAGGTCCTTGCGGCCCCGCAACGGCTGCGGCCGCTAATAGAATGAGGGCCATAGTATTTAAGGTTGAAAAAAGACCTTCAGTCCATCAAGTTCAACCTTTCAAGATCTCCTCCAATCTGCAATATGTGGATTAACTATTAATTAATTAGTTGTATTAAAAAAAAAAAAATCAAATCCCTCCTGATCCCAGACACCGGCGACCGGACTTCTCCCTGGATCAATACTCCCTCTCTAATTATCCATGATAACCCTGAATTCCCTTTTTAATTAGAAATAAATCCAGTCCCCTTTTAAAATTATCTATCGAATCCGCTGTCACCACCTCCTCTGGTAGAGAATTCCACAGATTAACCGCCCTGTGAAGAACCCTTTTCTTTCTTTAAGGTGGAATCTTTTTTATAATCTCACATTGTTCATGAATACAGTTTTTGAATAAATAATTTTGTCAATTTAATTACACTATCTCTATGATTCGATTTAAGATGTATTATTATATTTTACTAGGGTGTAACTTCTTTAGTCTCAGTGCAAAAAAATATTGTGAAGTGCTATATAGGATGAAGGTGCTGAGTAGGTTCATTGCTAAAGTGCTTAGTGCATAAATATATTGGTTTATCCTGTATATTTGTAGGTGTGTTTAATAAAGTGGATCAGTCCCTGATCTGTCTGCTAACTACACTATTCTCTGAAGAAAACGATATACTTGTGGTGGGACTGGGGGCCTGTCACTTACCCCGTGTTCTAAACTACTGAGTGAATCTAACTAACTATTCTCATTACCTAAATTGCTGACCCAGAAATCTTAGCTGATAAAGGAATCTTTGATTGTAATGATATTTTCCTTATTGACCAAAACTTCTTCTATAATCAAATGCAGATTATCTATGCACAATGATTTCGTTTTTTATATAGTCATAGTTTTAATACAGACTGCACCCATATGTGCAATGTAATAATCAATAAAAAGTTGTCTAATTGATATATATATATATATATACAGGAGTCTACACCAGCATGATTAGTAAGTATAATAGTTCTTATCTTGCATAGTAGTGCCAATGCATCTGGTGAGTAGACGCTGGGGACTCCCATGGTTTGTAGCTCCGTCTTACACAGTGCTCCGTTATGACGTCATCAAAGGTGGACTGTCGTGAGGATGGTGGGTGATGCGCGCGTTTTGCGACTGCTTTTTCAATGGCCAGGATAGTGGTCCACTGGACAAGGAACTAGCCACCCCTACAGAATCTTTGCCAAGAAAACCTTATGTATAAGCACAACCAGGATATGCCGACTAACCAACAACACACACACAATGCAGTGTAATAACTGTTTTTCTCGGAATTCTGAGCTGGAAGCAGGTTTTTTAACTTGTTTTAGACATTCAAATGTGAACACAAATATACTATTTATTTACTGTACTACTGTACAGTGGAGGAATTGTTGTGGTGAACTACCTACTCATAAGGTCCACAACACAGGCTGAGATCCCGCTCCATGCTGATGATAGCCAGTAAGCTTGAAACAGCTGTACGTGGACAGGATTCTCAGCTTGTGTATAATCCAACCTTGGCTTTGCATAAAAGCTGTGTAATACAGCAGACATAAGCTTAAAGGAAGCCATGTTTGAAATGGTTTATAGATTGAAAGCAAGGCATCTATGGGCACATTTGTATGTCTCAGCTTCCTAGAATGTAGTGTAATAACAGTTTTTCTTGGAATTCTGAGCTGGAAGCAGATTTTTTAACTATATATATATATATATATATATATATATATATATATATATCCCCATTGCAACCTGACCACTAGCACCCATGAAAAAAAGCACTGCCACCAATGAATATAATATAGAAAAAATATATATAAATGAAATATATATATATATATATATATATATATATAATCACATATATAGTTGTACTGCGAGTTGTCGTCGCGCTTTGCGGGACTCACGCCATAGGCGCTCAACGCGAGTCCTGAGGGTCTTACGAGGCACGGAATACTTTATCAGTCAAGTTTACGACCTGAAATACTTTATCGGCCAAGCGCATAACTCCAAAGACCCACAAAAAAACACAAATCCTATAAAAACCTAATTTATACACTCACAGACAACTCAGGGGGAAAGCCAGGGATCCTGTGAGCGAGCTAGCAAGATTATTTGAACTATATTTTGAGTTCACGCTAAAATCGGCTAAGTGAGAAGGCGTAAATTGCTTGTGAGGCACGTAAGAAATAGACAATCGCTGCCATTTTACCGTGAGCAACAGAGTAACTTGCAAATAACAACATTGCGAATCTAAAATGGTGGTTTTCCCGCCAAAAATAACGGCTTGGACTCACGGACGCAGGTATATATACTGCACAGTTTGCACATTTATAACACTTTCTCCTCAGGTGATGCATAGTCTCACTGTTCATGTTATGCTGCTGGAAAATCAACAAAGATTTGTAACTATTTAGAATATTGATTGCTGAATATTACAGACAAATAGGTAAATTATGAGGGACACAGTTGTGGGGGTGGAGATGAGCGCCGCAGACAAATAACGCGAGAGACAAGGGACTTAGATGCAATGTGCGCTGAAGGCAGGGACCGAGAGTCAGCGGGACTTAGCGCAAAGCAGTTTGGAACTGATCACGAGCCATGCAATACTTTACGACATGCAATACTCTACGACTTTAACGGCCGAACCACCAAACTCAAAAGACCACCATAAAACGCCAAATACTTAAAAAAATACATCATACACTAACACATAGCACAGGGGGAGAGCCAGGGAGCCTGTGAGTGAGGTTGCAAGTTAATTTGAGCTATATTGACCGTTCGGCTAAGCGAGAAAAAAAATGGAGGCCGAAAAACTTAAAATGATAAAAAAAGAGGCCGAAGGCAATAATAAGGACCTTGAAGCCAGTAACACTTAGCCAAATAATGCGAGCCACGCAAAACTGCAGCACAGACACAGAGGAGAAAGACACAAGGGAGGGAGAGGGGGTAGAGAGTGGAAAGAGACACATGGCTGAGAGATGGATGAGACACAGGGGGGTAATAAGGAAAAAACACAAAGGACGGAGAGAGGGGGAAACAGACACAGGGGTCAGAGACTGGGGAGAGGCTTTCTGCTCTCATTGCAAGCCACGTGATGAACGCTGAAGACGGTATAGCATTCTCAGTCTTAATATTTTTAGTGCCATCATTTTTGTCAGGCTGAGAGCTATGCCATGTAGGGTGCACTGGATAATAAACTGAAAACCCACTCCTGTAACTTTCACATCAGACAACCACCAGATCTTGTACTGTGGTCAAGAATCTCGCAGAAGGAATGGAGTAGCCCTCATATCAATAAAAAGGGTGGCCAAAGTAAATTTGTGTTCACATTTGAATGTCTAAAACAAGTTAAAAAAACATGTTTCCTGCTCAGAGATCTAAAAGTACAGTTATTACACTGCACTCTGGGAAACTGAGCAGGGAAATGCAAGTTCTTCTATCCATAACTATTTTAAACATGGCTTGCTTTTAGCTTATGCCCGCTGCATTACATAACTTTTAGGTGATGAGGAGGGAGGTTGAGGATTTTGCTTCAAAGTTCTTTATTTGAAAAAAAAATTCCCCTGAAATTTTCTTCTTAAAATGAGGTGCGTGTTATACGCCGGTGCGTGTTATATGCCGATAAATACGGTAGCACTTTACAAAAAGAGTAATAGATAACTTGAATACCCTTCAACTAGAAGTGGTAGAGTCGATCACAGTTAAATTAGTGAAGCATGCCTGGGATAAGCATAAAACCACATTAAAGCTTAATAAGCCAGGATTCATAGAATGGATAAGCTAGATAGGCCTTTTTTGTTATTATCTGTAATCAAAATGTTGTTTGTGTATTTAAGGAGGAGGCCAGAAAAAAGGAGAAAGAGAAAGACAAGGGATAGAGAGAGAGAGAACACAGAGGAAAACACACACCGGTAGTCAGGCATGGCTTGAAGTCTACTGTTCATATTTTGCTAATGTATAGTACGACTATATATCACTGCATAACACATGCTTTCTCCTCCTCACTTCCCTCCATTTAAATAGCTTCATGATTCTTTACCATGGGAAAATAGTGTGAGGGTAGCTGGGAAATGGGTGATGGGCAAAAGAAGGGGAAGGAACGAGGAATTATTGAAGAGCAAGAAGCAGAATGCTGAGAGGGGAGGTAGAAAGTGAGATAGGTGGAGAAAAGTAATTAATGAAAAAAATGAAGTAGAAGTGAATTGGAAAGATATGAATCAACTGTATTTATTGCAAGGGTAAAAAATACATTCAAAAATCAGGTATTGCGGTGCAAAAATCAGAGTAAAGGATGAGAAGGACCACAATAAAACAGTAAGAAAAATAGAAGAAGAAAAAAGCCCAGGAATGTTGGGGGTCACAAGAAGCTTTGGTAGTGAGACAAAATTCCAATATGTAAATTAAGGTGTGTATTTTTAGTATTAAAGAGTTATCATTTTCATTCCAAATATCTTTCCAACATTCCTGGTCATGTTTATTTTCTCTTTTTTCTTTTGGTTTTATTGTGGTCCTTTTACTTAAGATGTGACAACATTTACTGCCTCATTTATTTACTCTGATCTTGACTTATTTAAAAAATAATGCAGGCTTGTGCACAGTTGACTGAACAAAACATCATTCATGAATCTTGTCACTTAGAATACCTTTCTTTTAATGAGAACCTAAAATGAGTGTTGCTTCTAACTTCACTAAGCGTGGTCACTCTTTTAAGCTTGTCATTATTATTATGAACATACTTGTACATTAAAAAAGGTATCAAAAAGATTTTACTATATACTGCTATACTCTGATTATTCATCTAGATTACTGGGCACTCATGGCTACCTCACTCTTTATATATATATATATATATATATATATATATATATATATATATATATATATATAAGGAACAGGCCCCACGCCAGTAACCTTGAAACAGTAACCTTGAAACAGCTGTATGGGGGTTGTGAATCCTGGCTTGTGTATAATCCAACCCTGGCTTTGCTAAAAGCTGTTTGATACAGTGGGCATATGCTTAAGGGAAGCATTTTTTTAAATAGTTATGAATTATGAGAGTGAAGCCTTTGTGGGCACACTTGCATGCCCCTGCCAATGTTCCCAGAATGCAGTGTAATAGCTGCATTTCTTGGATTTCTGGGCATGAAATATTTTTTTAACTTGCTTTAGACATTCAAATTTGAACACAAATGCACTATTTATTTATATAAGAAGTCTTATTTCATATACAGGAAAATGCCTTTAACTTACCAGAGATTTTGAAAACAAAAACACTTTTCCTACACATGCTTAACCCTTTATCTCATAGTGAACAGAATAATTATTGTTATTTGTATATTAAAATAGTATATTAAACTTTATTCGTTGTAGATTGGAGGGAATGCATGGGAGCTCAATGATGATATATTTGTGTTGTGCCTTGAGAAAATTGCATATTTTGGAGATGTTTTTAGGCAAAGATGATGGTTTCACTCATGAGCTAGTTAATTAATTTTTACTATCTATCTATCTATCTATCTATCTATCTATCTATCTATCTATCTATCTATGAATCTTTCAGAAATCCAAAGACCCAATGATCTCACCATGCTTGTTTCTTAACAGCTGTTCTTTGACAAAACGATCTCCTTAATGGCATCCAAACGGAAACATAAGAAAAAACACAATTGAGCTTTGGTACCAGCAGGGTGCTTACATTTGACATCTGGTTTATAGCTGAAATTCTAGCCTGTTCATATAATATTTTTTTATCTCTATGAAAACAAATCACTTAGCTGTCCTTTCATCAATGTGAAATCACATTTATAATGTTATGCAGAGAGAGAATAACATTTTATTTGCCAGACATGACAATTTATATGTCTAATTTACTGTATCAGTGCTTTAATCTTATGCTTTTTTTCTTTCAGTATTTTGCCTAAAAGTAACTCTTAACCACATAATGTGCAACACAATATTTTATTATTATTACTAGCGACTTGCCCGTCAAAAAATGACGGCAATGTGATGTATATGTTTGTGAAGTTGTTTAGTTATTTAAATATATTTTTGACCCTTGTAAGTATTGTGATATGAGCATGTATTTTTGTAAAATGTTGATGTAATGGTTTTTTAACATGAAATTTGTATCTGAAGAATTGTTCACTTTAATATACATAGAATCCAGAGGAAAGTAAAAAGTAAAAAGACTTTTTGAAACGTCCCGAATTTTAACATGAAGTTTAAAATATATGTAAGCAATAACCTTGAAAGTATATATTTTTAAAATTGAACTTTATTTTTTATGTAACTTTGGAAGTTTTCAAAACATTTGTCTAATTTTGAACATTATAAACAGGAACATAGTAAATACATTTTGTAACATAATTTTGAATTAAAAGTATTAACATTTGAATGTAAAAACAGTTTAACTTTAAATTAATCAGTATTAACATGCAATTTGTATCAGAATAATTGTTAAGTGTAATATACATTGAATGTAGAGGAAGGCATACAGTAAAAACTCTCCTTAAACCGTAACTAATGAAAGTAATTCCTTACTGACCACATAAACTGGCGATAAACATTAATGTAGATAGTAATCTTAAGATAACAGAGAATATTTACATTGTGACTTTAACAGTGCTTGAGCTCTTAACATGAACTTTGTAATATAAACATGACTTCCATTAATTATGACTGAATTAAACAACAAATTGTTATGTATTTTTGAATGTTTTTCCAAAATGTTTGCATGGCTTTAGTTTGTATCCTGCAAAGTTATAGTACTTCATAGTAGACAATGTTTTTAGTAAAAATACGTCCATCGTCTAATAAATCACCTTGACTTTCATTTTTTTCAATGTAAACTTTAATAGCCTGTGGATTTTTGCACCGTGACAATGCAACGTACAATTGACCATGTGCAAATACTGGTTCTTCCAAAAAAATACCCACAGATTTGAAAGTTTGACCTTGTGATTTATTAATGGTCATGGCAAATGCCATAATAATGGGAAATTGTCTTCTTTGAAGTATAAAAGGGAGACTACTTTCACTTGGTGCTAAATCTATTCTTGGTATGAAAACTCTCTCTCCTTTATGGGTCCCAGTTAAAATTTCAGCATCTATAAAATGGTCCCTTAATTGTTGAACAATTAATCTTGTGCCATTGCATAGGCCTTTTTTGGGGTTCATATTTCGCAGTAACATGATAATTGCACCTTTCTTTAGCTGCAAAATATGTGGTGGCATACCAGAAGGAGTTAGAGAGTTTATGAATTCAGTCGAAAAGTTAGCCTGACTTTCATTGTCATCAGCAAGTACAGAATCAGCACTGTGATAATTTCTTTGTGGTGCATTCATTTTTTTAAAGATTTCATTATTGAGGATTAATGCATCTTTATTTTTACACGTCAGTATGACTTGGTTGGCAAGCTCGGAATATTCTTCGTTATTGATGCTCCCTTCAAATATAGCCGATATAATATCTTGTTGACAAATCATCTGAGGTGGGATCTCTACAGTGTCGTCAGCTAAATGTAGTATTTTTTCTGTTCTGCCTTCTCCAATTTTAATAAGCCAATCATTGAAATCATTTTGTCCTTCTGATCTCATATTTTGTTGCAGTTGAAGATGGGTAAAATGTTTCCATACTGTGCTTGACTTGATACAGGTTTCGATAATGTCAGTTCGATTTCCATGTACAACAACAGGTAATGTTTGTCTAAAATCGCCACCCAACAACATTACCTTTCCACCAAATGGAAAAATATTATCCATGACTTCACGAAGCAAACGGTCAATACATTGGAGGGCATAGCATGACATCATTGTGGCCTCATCTATTATAATTAATTTACATTTCTTAAATTTCTTTGCTTGTAAGGATGTCATGCGAATATCTGACACAGAATTTTCTAAAATAGGCACTGGCAGTTTAAATCCACTATGAACAGTTCTTCCACCTTCTAATAAAAGTGCAGCAATTCCAGTAGTGGCAAACGCCATTGCTATTTGTCCTTGTGCTCGTACTGAACTCATTAATAAATTGTACAAATAGGTTTTTCCTGATCCGCCAGGGCCATCCAGATAGAAATAACGCTCTGTCACCATGTCATCATCTATTGCATTTTTAATGGCATGAAATGCTTGCAATTGTAGTGTATTTAAAGTTGCAAGTCTTTCTTGTGTTCTTTCTGCTTGTAGTTGAATGTCATAGTCTTCAAAGTTTATGTCATCTATAAGACCTGGATCAGGCAAATTAAAACTTGCACATGAGTTAAAAATACTTCTTGGATTTCCATTAACGCTTTTAAGTGTGCAATGGGTTCATTGTATCGTCGCATAAAGTCTTCAGCCATATTACTTTTAAAAGTCTCCCACAAAGCTAATGCATTTGGAGCATTTGAGAAGATACAAATAAAAGCAAATTGTTCTCTCATCTGTCGTGGCATTTGACATTGTGCTGCTTCTTCTAAACATCTTTCCCACTCTGTATCATCAGCGAGTAAGTTTCTATGTCTTGCAGCTAAATGGAAGGATTCATATACAATGTCATTAACAGTTCTTAATTGTACAAAACTTTGTGCTCCTGGAACATTTAAAAGTAATATCCGTAAGCAAAAACGTTCAACATCTCTTGGACTGACTGTGTAAATTCGTGGAATTATTTTATTGCCTCTGGTTTGTCTTGGTCTCCATAATCCTTCACAAAAACATAGTGATATGGAATTTCAATATATAAGTATTGTGTTGTTTGAGCATCATTTGAATTTAATGCAAACCATGCAGTTTGTGTAGTGTGACGATCTTCACTTTGGGCCAATGCATTCATTTCATTTCCAGCATGGAAATAGACTAAATGTCGTTGTGGCAAATGTACTGCTAATCTACATACTGCATGTGATCTATCATGCATTTCAAATTTTAAAAGCCGCCACATAGCTTCTGGTGCACTGACATAGCGAGCATCTACATGAGATGCAAGTTCATCATGTACTAACTCACTACATTCAGGGCTGTCTGCACTTTTGACGACTACAGTAGCTGCATCATAGCCTTTGTAAATATATTTGTAGACATATTTAATGGATTTGATGGAATTGCAGGCTTCTACGTTGATGTGGGCGTTGTACTTCATGAGTAAATGTGGATTGTAGGGTACTACATATCTATTGTCCCCTTTTTTTCCACGAATAATGGCACTATCTCCTTCTCTTCTTTTATAAAGTGGATATCCATCACAATTTGCATATGTTTTGTCTCTATAATCTTTTGGAAAATCTTTTGAACATTTATTATTTTCCATACATGGTGATTGTGGATTAAGGTCTCCACAGGGTCCATGAATCATGCGATGAGTAACAATCTCATATAGTCTACCATATAGTTCTGGATCTGGTAGTTCAGCAACTATGACTGCATCCACTTTGTCCGAAGTATCTAATTTATCTTTCTCTTGAAGTATTATGAGAAGATGTGCATGTGGAAGGCCTCTTTTTTGAAATTCAATGGTATATACATAAGCAAGACATTTGCCAAATAACTGATTTATAGTGAAGTCACGTATTAATTCATTTAATTTGATCTTAAAAACTCTGGCTACTAAATCTGGTCGATCTGAAGCACTTTGTCCAAGAAGTAGATTTTGATTAATTTCTGGCCATTGTGGATTACATGTAAATGTCACAAATAAATCTGTTTTTCCAAATTCTGTCACAATAGCCATAGCATCATTGTATCTTTCTCTCATATTTCAAGGAGATCCTTGAAAGGAAGATGGTAAAATGATGGCTTTGCCAGCTGTCATGTCTCTGCTTGTAGCCACGTCAGCAACATAGTCCATGAGTCCACAATATTGTTCTACACGTAGTTTATCTTGTTGATATTTTATAAAGTTTAAATTATTTGCCTCAACTTGCAAATATGAATCAATAATCCATTGTTGTGTTAGTTTTCCACCACATAAAATTGGATTAAATTCATCTCGAATGGCAATTTGAGCTACTTTAAATTCAAGCATAGAAACATTATTTCGGATTCTGGCTTTAGCATTTGGGTAACTGGGAAGGGTTAATTTTGGTTGTCAACCTGCTTCTCCATGTGGGAAAAAGATGGGATATGTCATTGGATCTAAATTTGGACTTAAGATATTAATATTAATAAATGGTTGCTCCTCATTTCTGGGATATACTCTAATGTCTCTTTGAAATGGGTGGTTCTCCTTCATCATTCTGAAATACCATTGCAACTTCATTTGATGTTGGCAAGTTATAACGACGTTTATCAGTATGTCTGTCTCTTTTAAGCACCTCATTAACCTTTGGCATGGGTAATTGATGTCTTTTTGCATGAAGTTGTTGTTCATTTTCTACTTCTGCCAATTTTTTGTATGCTTTACTGTAGGGATTGTTGTCCATAATGTTATTTAGCTCTATGAAAACACTGGGTAAGCATTTTTTATTTTCTTCCATCTGCATACGTTGGTCAACAGCTTCCATTGTATCTAGGACATATAGTTGAGCGAATTTTCTTTGCTCTCCTTGCTCTGGATGTAAATGTGAAGTCCGATGATAAATTTGTCCTTGGACTTTAAAACAGTAAGGACCATGTCCTGGTACATTAGCAGCCAATCTTGCCCCCATAGATGCAAATGATATGGCACTATTGTAGGATCTTATGTTTGTCTTAACATTTTTGTAATTTGGAAAAGTAGGTTCAGTCATATTATTTTGTAAATAGCTTGGAAATTGTTTCCTTTCTGGAAGTTTGAACTTGCCTTTTTGACAACAACTAATAAATTGTCCATCTCTGGGTCTCTCCTATTTAAAATAATAAGCCTCACAAAATTGACATTGAGTACTCATGTCCCCACAACTATGAACCTCTACTGCTAAAGACTTGAGTAAAGGACAATTTGCAAAGCATATCGGATGTTGACGTTCATATTCATCAGGTGAAAAGTCATGACATGTTTCAACAACAGGTTCTAAATGTTTAGTTTTTTTCGTGGCTTTTCTTGGTATATGTTGTCCTTGTTTTGTTGAAATGTCCTGTAAGTTTTTAGTAAGAGTTTGTAAATGCTTTGTTTTTGTAGTTGCTTTTTTTGGTCTGTCTTGACTGGTATCTTGTAAAATGTCATCTGATGTTTGAGGAACAGTTTCTAAATGCTTTATTTTTTTTTTTTTGTTGTATCTTTCCTTTCGCAGCTGATATTCTTTTATTTGCAAGACTTTTGTGTTCTTTTTCTCGTAGAATTTCTTTCTCCTCAGGTGTCTGCTGGGCGGCCCATCTCTCTTGTCTTTCTCTAGTTTGACGTCTTTTCTTCTCTTCTTTGGTCTCGTTATCAGCCATATTAATCTGTAAAGGAAAAAAAATAAATGTAATTGTGTATATTTTAATTTGTAATTCCTGTTAAAGATTCTTGTGCACAATTGGTGAAATAAAAGGCAAATCATTAATGTATCAGTTATATTTAGTTAAATTATAATTCCTGTCCTCACTGGCTAAGAATTTGGCTAATAGAATACTGCTTTAAATAAGCATGTAACATATTTTTTTTAAATAATGGTTTTATTTATTAAAAACGTTGTTTGTGGATAGATATTTACCACTGCAAAACTTCTTTGCTAAAAAAAAAATTGATGTGGTTATTGAGCTATGTATTGCATAGTGGCAATTTAAATAGAATAAGGGAGATAGTAAATTTATTTTTTTATTTTTCTGTTGACACGGATGCAACTGAAAGCAGTTTCTTTAGTTTTCTACTTTAGTACTTATTATACTGTACCTTGGTGGAAGTGTGATTTAAATCCGAATGTTTGTTGGTCCTCGGTTGAAAATCGTTGTCCAATGGTGTGGTCCTCTGTTGGAAGTCCTCGTCCGATGGTGTGGTCCTGTGTGTAAAATCCTGGTCCTATGGTCTGGTCCTCTGTTGAAAGTTCTGGTCCGATGGTGTGGTCCTGTGGCGATAGCCCTCGTCCGATGTTGTGGTCCTTTGGTGAAAGTCCTCGTCCGATGGTCTGGTCCTGTGTTGAAATTCCTCGTCCGCTGGTCTGGTCCTGTGTTGAAAGTCCTCGTCCGATTGTCTGGTCCTGTGGAGAAAGTCCTCGTCCGATTGTCTTCACGCAGTATCTGTTGTAATATAAAATATAAAATGTTGTTTGAGTGAAATGTCTTTTAAATAAGTAAGAAATGTATGAATTTGGCTGTATTGTATCAGTTATGGTTATTTTTTTCTATTTTTTTTTTTTTTACTTTCTGTACAATCCCACGGCTTTTGTTATTCTTATTTAAGGTTCTTAGTAAGGCTTGTGGGTTGTGATATATTAAATAAGAATATGAATTTATTTTGCTATGTGTTTATGTTAGTTTTTGTACAATCCTGTTTTGTGTGCACCACTTGTGGTATACTTGTTTAACCTTTATTGGGATGGTTATAGTTTGTGAAACATGAAATAATATAATTAATGTAGTTTGCTATGTATTTGTGTTAGTTTTTTACAATCCTGTTTTGTGCGCACCACTTGTGCAAAAGTTATTTATTCTTGATTGTAGTGGTTATAGGTTGTTAAACATTAAAGAAGAATGTAAATGTAGTTTCCTATGTGTTTGTGTGATTTTTTGTACAATGCTATTAGGTGCGCAACACTTTTGTTATTCTTATTTAGGCTTCTTTGTAAGGCTTATAGGTTGTTAAACATTGAATAAGAAAGTTAATTTATTTTGCTATGTGTTTGTGTGAGTTTGTTCCAATTCTGTTTTGTGTGTAACAGTTTGGGTCTCATTCAATTGCGATTTGGCTAATTGAATCATGCCCTAAATAAGCACATAGCATATTTTTTTAAAGAAGTTTTTAGTCAGTGAAAAACTTTCTTTTGGATAGATTTTTAGTAACTAAAAACTTCTTTAAAAAAAAATGTTATGTTCTTATTTAGAGCCCTATTCAATTGGGCAAATTGCAATTGAATGAGTGCCTTTGTGTGTACCATATGTTGCATAGTTTGCCCCTCATTGAATTGCATTTTTTACAATGTAATAGTACTCTAAGGCCGTCATTGAATTGCAATTTTGAAAATTGAATAGAGTTCTAAATAAGCACATCACATATATTTGTTAAAGAAGTTTTTAGTTATTAAGCATCTATCCAAAAGCAAGGTTTTCACTAACGAAAAAGTTCTTTAAAAAATATATGTTATGTGATTATTTGGATCCCTATAGAATTAGCAAAATGGCAATTGAATAAGGGCCTAAAAGTGCTTATTTATAGCCATATTAAATTGTTCAAAATAGCAATTGAATGAGGGCCTTTGGTTACTGCATTTGTTAAATTGTCAGCTCCTCATTCAATTGTGTTTTGGCCAATGGAATAGAGCTCAATATCACCACAGAGCATATTTTTTTACCGAATTTTGTATTTAGTGAACTTGTATCCAAAAGCAACGTGTTCACTAAATAAAAAGTTCCTTTAAAAAATATGCTCTGTGCTTTTTATAGAGCCCTATTGAAATGGGCAAATCACATTTGAGTGAGGCCCTTGGCCATTAAACATATATAGGTCCTCATTGAATTGCAATTTTGCCAATTGAAGAGGGCTCTATATAAGCACATAACATATTTATTGAGCGAAGTTTTTAGTTATTGAAGACCTTGATTGTGGTTAGAAGTTCAGTAACTAAAAAGCTCTGTAATGTGCTTATATAGAGCCCTATTCAATTGAGCAAGCCGCAATTGAATGAGGCTCATGGTTCTTTCTTTTTTATACTTAATACTTTACCTTGATTGAAGTGTCAAATGACAGAGGGTCCCCTCCTGCCAATCTTAATCCGCCGGTCTTCTTGTAGTGTCTGTTTGAAAAAGAAAGTGAAATAGTTATTTGTATATTTATAATTTTTCATCTAGCAAAGCATGGCCTTTTGAGCATGTAATGTCTTGTTGTATCTTACCTCTTCTTCTTTGTTGGTGTTCTTTAAAAGGGATTGTGCTTCACAGTGCACGGTGCAAATTGTTGAGTGACGCTGTTGATGCAGAGTCTGTTTGAATATTAAAAGAAATAGAAAGATTCAGCTTTATATGATCTATTGAATTGCAGTAAATTAATGTCATTTAAATATACTTCTGTAATTATTTTCAATTGACCTTATTTTTTGGTGGGGGCTACACACATATGTCACATACATGAAGCACATTCCATAGTTTAATGTAATTATTTTGTGTGCGTGTGACATATATACATGAATCATATTTAAATTGTTAAATTAACCTTATATTTTTTTTTCCAACACACATAAATGTCTGTGTGTGAGATGTAACTATAGATGATACACATATATGTGCATGTCACATATCAGTATACATGACATATAATGTCATTTAAATGTAGTTGTTTAATGATTTTGTTTTAAGCTAATTTTGTTGCAGTGGCAATACACATAAATGTGCGTGTCACATGTCACTATACATTATACACATATATGTCCGTGTCACATGTCACTATGAAGGGGCAATACACATAAATGTGTGTGTCACATGTCAATATACATGATACACATATATGTCCGTGTCACATGTCACTATGCAGGGGCAATACACATAAATGTGCGTGTCACATGTCACTATACATTCTATACATATATGTGCGTGTCAGATGTCACTATACATTATAGACATATATGTGCGTGTCACATGTCACTATACATAAACCTCTGTTTAATATTGAATTATGGTTTTTTGTTGTTTTGTTAAATGAACCGTATTTTTTTTGTGAGCCTATACACATAAATGTGCCATATATGTCACTACATAAATCCTAGTTTGTTTTTTTATTTGTTTGACCTGTCCTGATAATAAAATGTAATATATTATAGCTTACCTCTCAGTTGTAATTTGCACAATGTAAAGTAGTAAATTAGTAAAGAATTGTCTTCTCAAGTAAAAGCAGCAGTTATCTCAGAAGTCACTCCGTTCATCACCTGAGGAGAAATGTATTTTTTTGTGTGAAATAGGCAGTATTTATAAACTTGTAGAAAGTTCTGGAAAGTGAGACCGTTAGAACGCAATACGCATACGCTATTTGCGTTCCAGCTTACAATTTGCGTTCCATCCGCCATTTTCTGCGTATTACTGTTCAAAATGGTGTTTAATATGATTGTGATACGTTCCGCATAGTATGTGTTTCATTATTGCGAGTAAGTGTAGTATAGTTACGTCTGAAGCCTCGTTTTCGTTTTGTTCGTCGGCCATTTTTTCTCTCGCTTAGCGATGATATTAGTGTCTAAAGTGTTTTATTTTGATTCAAATGTAGATGTAACTTGTTTTTTTGAGGTGCTGGATGGTTCCTCTTGCTGTAGGTAAGCTTTTTATGTGTTTGTTGTGTGTCTTTCTTAAGTTTTAAATGTTTGTATGTCGGCGTGTTGCGTCTGATGTTTGCGAGGTCGTAATGTGTGGTAACGTGTCTCGTATGGTGTTTGCGTGTGTAGCCTCATTTTCGTTTTATTCGTCGGCCATTTTTTGTGTCGCTTAGCAAATTATTTAGTGTCTAAACTCTTTTATTTTGAGTGCAATTAAGTTGTAAGTTGCATTTTTGAGGTCCTGGGTGCTTCCTGTTTCTGTAGGTAAGGTTTTTATGTATGTGCTGTGTGTATGTATTGTGTTTTTCATTTTGTAATGTTCGCGAGTTGCGTCCGAGTGTTGCGAGGCCGTAATGTGTGTGAACGTGTGTCGTATGTTGTTTGCGAGTGTCGTAATGTGTGTGTCGTGCTCTTTGGGTTGCGACGTGAACTTTGCGAGATTCGCAGTTCTTTGGGTTGGGAATTTGTGTTGTGAATTTTGCAAGGGTCGCAGTTGCTGCAACTGAAGCCCTCGCTTTGTGAGGTCCTCAGGTGCTGGCATGGAGCGCCTGCGGCGCTCCAAGCCAGCAACTGAGAACCTGGCACAGTGCCCTCGCTTTGCGAGGGCCGCGGGCTCGCTACGCGAGCCTACGCAAGCCCTCAGCGTTAGCAACAACTCGTACGCTCACAACTATATATGTGACTAGCGAATTGCCCGTCAAAAAATGACGGCAATGAAATTGTAAGGTAGCTAATGCTGTTTAGTGTGTAATAATGAAATATATAATACATTAATAAATGAATATACTTTACCTATTTTAAAGCATTGTGTGGAAGAGCTGTGAATGTGTTTTGATGTTGCTGCAGCATTAGTGGTGTGGATCTGCTGTGTAAGCGTGCTGAATGTGTGCAGTGTAACACTGTGCGTGCGCGAGGCCAAACCGTTGTCGTGTACTTCCGCATTGGCGTGAAATGGCGAGTAATGTGTGTTATACGTTTGTATCGGAATATCCGTAGGTGTTTTGTGGTGTTTTGCGAGTTTCTTGTGGTGTTTTGCGAGTTTAGAGTGCTGTAGCCTCGTTTTCGTTTTGTTCGGCGGCCATTTTTTCTCTCGCTTCGTTTTTTTTTTAGTCTCTAAACTGTTTTATTTGAAGTAAAATCGAGGTGTAAGTTGTATTTTTGAGGTGCTGGGTGCTCCCTCTTGGTGTAGGTAAGTTTTTTATGTATGTGGTGTGTGTATGTATTGTGTTTTACATTTTGTAATGTTCGCGAGTTGCGTCCGAGTGTTGCGAGTCCGTAATGTGTGTGAACGTGTGTCGTATGTTGTTTGCGAGTGTCGTAATGTGTGTGTCGTACTGTTTGGGTTGCGACGTGAAGTTTGCGAGGGTCGCAGTTGCTGGCATGGAGCGCCGAAGGCGCTCCATGCCAGCAACTGCGGCCCTCGCTTTGCGAGGTCCTCAGGTGCTGGCATGGAGCGCCTACGGCGCTCCATGCCAGCAACTGAGACCCTCGGGCAGTGCCCTCGCTACGCGAGGGCCTCGGCTCGCTGCGCGAGCCCGCAGCGTTAGCAACAACTCGTACGCTCACAACTATATATGTGATTATCTTTATTAATATCGCGCCAACATATTCCGTAGCGCTGTACAGGGTTTGAGTACATGGCAAAAAACAAACTTAACACCTTATAAAGAATGGGGGCCCTGTTTTTGAGCATCAAATCAAATGTACATAGAGCTTGTTTACAATGCACTGACACAATATTGAAAACTCTCAAACTTACAATCTAATAGCCTTATTAAACTGCGATTCAGCCAATTGAATAGGGCACTATATAAGCACACAGCATATTTTTTTACAGAAGTTTTTAGTTAGTGAAGTTCTATCCGAAAGCAAAGTCTTCACTAACTAAAAACTTCTGTAAAAAAAAAATATGCTCTGAATCGCAATTTAATAAGTCTGTAAGGGTTTAGATGTGATACAAGAGGGTGACAAATGCAAGATGGCCGTGCGAAAGCAATTTGTTTAGTCAAGTGGAGGTGTCTGTGTGTTGTACTGTAGATTGTGGGTGTTTTTAACTGTGGAGTATTCAGTTCTACATATTAAAGCTGAAAGTGGTAACATTTTTTAAACAGGTTTGTTTTTAGTACATTTTTAAAGGTTTTGAGGCAGGAAGATAATCTAATGGGGCAAGGAGTTCCAGATAGTAGGGGCAGCATGAGAAAAGTCCTGAAGACGGGAGTGAGAGGAGGTGATGAGAGAGGCGGAAAGAAGAAGGTTGTTAGCAGAACGAAGGGGGCGGTTGGGAGAGTATTTTGAAACAAGAGCAGAGATATAAGGGGGTGCAGTGTTGTTGAGGGCTTTATATGTTAGGGTCATGATTTTAAATGTGATTCAGGAAGCTATGGGAAGCCAGTGGAGTGATTGACAGAGAGGAGCTGCAGACACTGATCGTTTGGTATGGAAGATGAGTCTAGCGGAGGCGTTCATTATGGATTGGAGGATAGACAGATGAGAGATGGGTAGGCCAGCAAGGAGGGAATTGCAGCAGTCGAGTTGAGATATAATGAGAGATTGTATTAGAGTTTTAACTTATTTTGATGATACATGTATAAGATCTCCATAAACAGTGGAAACAATAACCCTGAACACATGATTCCACATTAAATATTTGTTAGATCATATAATGGCATATAGCATTTTATTTCCATTAAGTCTTTGCTAAGCAGTATTTGCATAATTATTATATAGACCTTTTTATTTCCATTACTGTCTAAAGCTTTATTTTGTTTTTATTGTATGGGTTAATTGCATCAATTATACACTTTTGTATGCACCAGTTAGTGCATGAAATGCGTACTTTTTAATGGCCTCCCCGCTGTGTTGATTTAAGTGATGTGTGAAGGATTTGCCTGTAGTGCCTTCTGGATTTAATATTTCCTTTACAAATAATTTGTGCTAAAAAGTTGAGCTGATAGGATCAGTGACAAGAGTACAAACGACACGGTTCTTAATCTCAAGGGGTTATGCAACAAATGCACTTTTTTGTGGAAAATGGAGATTTACAAAATTACTAAATTTGTGTGATATGTTATTTCAATCCATTTCTAATATCTATGTTATTTCTTGAGAGCAAAGTTCAACAAAAAGAAGCCAAACACAATAATTTAAAATTCCAAAAGCAATGTAATAAATGGTGGTTTAGAACCGGGAACAATCTATTTTGAGAGTCAAGCAATCTGCAAGAAATGTAGTAGTTGCAAGGTTGCTAGAAGAATATAATACAGAGAGAGAGATTTGAACTGAGGAAATAAAATCTCAACAAGCAACCATCTGGGAGACAGAAGCTGTCTTCCCTAACAAAGACTTACTGTGTATTAAACTGGCAAACAATTCTTGCAGCACTGGATCCTGAAACTAGCATATGTTAGAAGACTATGCTAGAGACATACAATTTTACTAGTATGTAGTCATTGAATGGATATACCTACTAAGGTAAGATAAATACAAAGGATTTATGATCAAATAATATTTCCTTGATTATGACCATGCCAATATTATCTTCACCTCCTGGATCACTATCTTGCCATGGTGAAGGTCAGAAAGGTCAGTCAAATTGAGGTCCACTGGAGAAGGATCTGACAACCCACTTCAGTATCTTTGACATGTAAACCTAATGGATTAGCACAACCAGAGACAATATGTGCATGGCATGCTGCGATCCACTGGATCATGGAGAGTTAGACTCGACTGAACGACTAAACAACAACATTATCTTACCTAATTCATAAACCATACATCTTTTGAATATATGATTTAATTTACATGCTTCTTTATCATGTTGACCATCTGGATGAGCTATTCCAAATATGTACAAATACATCACATATAATAGTTGTCAAACTGAGATTCGTCGTCACACTTGAGATAAAGCGCAGTTTGACAACTACGATGGATCGCAAAGGCCTGGCCATGTGTCATGGGGCGCACATGCGCATTGCGGGCGACCTGCGCACTGCTTCGGGGCGTGCATGCGCATTGCGTCAGGGCACGCATGCACATTGCACTGCATTAGAAGCGAATACATATTGCGTCGGAGCCACGCTCATGCGCATTGCGCTGCGTCAGCCCTGCACGAGCATTATGTTATGGTCGCGCACAAGTGGACCGTGCACGCGTCAATGGACACGGGAGGCAGAGAAGGGGGGAAGAGACACACAAGGTAGGAAAGAGACAAACAGGGGAGTAGGGGAGAGACACACAGGGGAGGAGGGGAGGTGGGGGGAGAGACACAGGGGAGGAGGGGAGGTGGGGGGGAGACACAGGGGAGTCAGAGAAAGGGGAAGAGACACAGGGGAGGGGGGAAAGACACAGGGGAGGGAAATGGGGGGAACAGACATGAGGGAGAGGGGGAAGAGACACAGGGGAGGGGGAAAGAAACACAGGGGAGGGGGAAGGAGATGCATGGGAGGGAGAGGGGGGAAGAGACACAGGGGGGAAAAGAGACGCAGGGGAGGTGGAAAGAGACACAAGGGAGGGGGAAAGAGGCACAGTGGAGGGTGAAAGAGACACATGGGAGGGAGAGGGGGAAGAGACACAGGGGAGGGGGAACAGAAACAGGGGAGGGAGAAGGGAGAAGAGACACAGGAGGGAAAGAGACACAGGGGAGGGAGAGGAGGGGGAAAAGACAGGGGATTGAGAGGAGGGGGAAAAGACACAGGGGAGGGGGGGAGGGGAGGAGGGGAAGATACACAGGGGAGGGGGGAAAGATGGGGGGAGAGGCTCGCAATGAGCGCTGAAGGTGCTTGGAGGACCAAAAGCCTCACATTGTGTGGCAAACAGCATTGCCAGCCTTACAATTTTAATCCCGTCATATATATATATATATATATATAGAGAGAGAGAGAAAGAGAGATAGATAGATAGATAGATAGATAGATAGATAGATACATGGCCGGTTTACCCATTAGGCCAACTAGGCAGGTGTGTGGGGTTGCCTCCCTATTAGGGGACCCGGTTTTTGACCTAAAAAAAACTACAATTTTATTCTGGCATAAAAAATTAAATAGTACACTAGGTGGCGCCCGTCTGGAACTAGAGCTATAAACAGAAACAGAAAGAGGCTTTGACAGCTGTCACTGCTTGGAATGGTGACCTGCTTCCTGCAGAGTGCCCACATGTAGAGCTGCCTGAAGGTGACAGGGGGGCAAGAGATGGTATACAACATGTCACCTGTGTGTAGTGATTGTACTGACACAGTAATGATGTGTGCTTAATGAATGAGGCCCTGCACATAATACTGACGAAAGTAATAATCATAGAGTGAGAGAGGCCAGAAAGGTATCTAAATATCCAGTAATGAGCAGCTGAGAGTTCTTTGTAGGTGTGTATTGATCTTCTATTTGAAATTCGAATTGTATGGGAAGGTTGCCAATAATGTGTGTGATCGTTATAAGAGTGAACAGTAAGGAGCACACAAGCACACACCAGGGGTTATAATACAGAAGGAATCAAGAAGTAGATTTTCCAGGATATGTACTTATAAGATGGTCACAGATAGACAGATGTAGTTAGTAGGTTTATTCCTGCTGACATTGTACCCTCTGACCATGTGACTGTACATTCTCAATAAATACACTAATCTGTCCTGAAGCTTTCACATTTTCTGTGTCACTCTCTTTGTATACAGTTCTACCTTATCCTAATAATAATTGTAAATATTTATAGAGAGATAAAGATTATTTATGTTTTGGTCTTTCACATTTCAGCTGGTAGAGATTATTGGAAGCAGTAATGCTCATGGTACCACATAATGACTGCAAATTCACATTAGAAGTAGAAAGCCTTATAGGGTGCTGACATCTCAGGGAAACACAGTATAACAACACATAACCTACACATAAACATAATATGTGACTGTATAACCTCACAGCTAACAAGTAAGGAAAGCAAATCAAGCAACACACAATGACAATAAAAATTAATTGCATAGAACAGTTAATTACTTTATTATTATTAATATTATTATTAAGGTTATTTACTTTATCATTTTTTCTATTTTGCACATTATTGATTTTTTTTTAAAACCACATTCTCTAATATCACACTTCTACAACCCTTTTACAAATTCTACTCATGGAGGAACATGAGTAGAATGCTGCCCTCCCATAGAAAAATATAAATAATTTGGCCCAACATCAAATGCATTTAATAAGCAAGTAGTAGCTTGATGTGTGTATGGGTAGTTATGCTGTAAAAATGGATGTAATGGGGAAATGTCTACCTGTTGCTAACATATCATCAGTTATATCTTAGAGGAAGAAATGCCGGGGAGTAAGGCACAGGGAGGGATCTTTTGGTGTTTGTTAAATATCTGTGGAAGATAGAATAAACTCTCGGTCTGTCTCTACACTAATTGAATGGTGTTGCTCATTTGATTTTTCTGCTTTTCCATGAATGATGTTCTGATCTGAATTGCTGGGTGCTGAGAAAAATATAAAGTCACGACCTGCAGATTGCTTCTGTAAGAGCCTGTAACCTGTGATTTCTGGAGTTCCTGAGAGTTGGTCCTGAGGCACGCTGGGAGCTCAGAGATTAAACATAAAAATCATAACCTGGAGATTGTTCTTGAAAGCTAAAGCTGGAGAATTATGGGTATGTGGACCCCTTGTCTCTGGTCATGACACTCATAATGAAATAAAAACAATGAATAATTTTACAAATGTTCATATACATAAGCTGGGAAGAACCGTGTCTGAACGTATGCACAACAAAGGTGTCTGGCCCCTCGGGTCATGAAATTGGTGCTGAACTACAGTAATAAATTGCATTATTACTATGTATGATTATTTGCGATGAATGTCAGACAGTCAGTATGCTGAGCACTATTCTGATCTATCTGCTTGCAATATGGTGCCATTGAGTTGCTGCACTTTGTTGATTAATTAATTCTGAATGGCAACTTCTTTTGTTGCCAAATAATAAATACTAGCGACTTGCCCGTCAAAAAATGATGGCAATAAAATTGTAAGGGAGGTAATGCTGTTTGCCAGAGAGAGTAAGTGTTTTGGTGGTCTTATATCCTTTGGCGCTCATTGCGAGCCTCGCGCTGAACGCCTTTGGCGCTCATCACGCGGCTAGCAATGAGCGCCTTCAGTGCTCATTGCGAATCTCTGGGTTGGTATAGTTTTTGTTATGATAGGTGCTTTTGCTCTTATTGTAAGGTCCGTGCTCATCTCCTTTTGGCACTTATTGCAAGGCTCTCCCCTGGTGTAGTTTGTGTCCTATGAGCAACATTGGCGCTCCTTCTGAGGCGCGCAGTGAAGGTCTTTGTGTTTTTGTGCGATTCTGTGTTCTTTTTTTGTTTTTGTTTTATGTATATATTTTTTTTTGGGGAAGGAATTAATTAATGAAATCATAAATGAATATACTTTACCTATTTGTAATTCATATATGCAGCAAGGAATGTGCTGAAGAGCTGACAATATGTTTTGATGTTCCTGCAGCATGTAATGTAGATTTGGACTGTTGGTGAGCTCAGGTGTAAGTGTCAGCAATGTGTGCAGTGTGTAGTGTAAATAGGCTGCGTGCGCGAGGGGAAGCCATTTGTGTAGCTGGGTACTTCTGCATTCTGTAAGTGAGGGTTGTAAAATGGCAGCGAATGTGTATGTGGTACGCGGGTTTGTATGATTTAGCGTCCTTGCTAAGGGTGTATGCTGTAGGTCGTACAGGTTTTTATAAAAATCGTATGTGCTTGGCGGTGTTTTGCGGCTTTAGGGGTCGTGTAGCCTTGTTTTAGTTTTTTTCAGCTACCATTTTTTCTCTCGCTTAGGGGATTTTTGAGTGTCTAAACTTTGTAAATTTGACTGGAATCTAAGTGTAACCTGTCTTCCAGACGTACTGGGTGTCGCCCCTTGCTGTGGGTAAGGCTTTGATTTTCTTAAGGGGTGTATTGTTTTTTTTTTTTATGTTTTCCGCTGTACCCGGGTCCGTAATGGATTTAAGTCCCGCAGGATGTAATTTTTTGTGTAAGTCCGTATTTAGTCATTGCATGTTTTGTGTTTTTTTTCAAAGTCCCGCTTCTGTGGGCATTTGTAACCGGTTGTGAGGTGCCGTAGAGCCTCCGTGGGAGCTTCCACCTCTGCAAATGTGGCCCCTCGTTTCGTGAGGGTCTGCATTTGAGGTCCGAAAGTCGTAGGGGGTCGTACGGATGACCGCCTACGGCGCTCATCTCCACCAGTGCAAGGAGTGCGGCCCTCGTGAATTGCAGCGGGCTCGCTATGCGAGCCTGCAAGCGTTAGCAACAACCCGTATTGCTGCCAACTATATATGTGGTGGACTTCATCCTATGAGTCTTTGATATCTGATTATTTGCTAATGTTATCTAAATTGTCCTGTGATTGCCAGTGACCTGAGCTGATGATGTGGATATACATTATCAATGAAAAGTGGTGTTGTATTCCTCTCTTTAGACTGCCTTGATCACTCCATAATGGGGATGGTGCACTGTGATAACTGTTATAGTTTTATTTAAGCTCTTAACAACATGTTCCAGCCCAGTACTTCATCAGATACAAAGACCAACTGGTACTAATAAATCCGTTATTATTTCATAACAGTTTCCACCAATATGGAGGGCAAATGTGCCACCACTCTCAGATAAACCACAGCACTTGCTTTCTTACTGCAACACTTTCCCATCAATCTTTACTCCTCTCCCTTGAATTACAGCTCTTGCTTTCTTATAGCAACACTTCCCCCTTAATCAATCTTTACTCCTTTCAGTTCTCTCCCTTGTCCCTCTTAGTCCTTTGTCACTTTCCACGTCCTCCTAATGCAAGGGTCCGTATTTGCGGCCTGCAATGAGCTTTCGGCTCATTGCAGCCAACGTTGGAGCCTCCACCTCCGCAAATGCGGCCCCTCGCTTCACGAGGATTTGCATTTGCGGTCCGAAAGTCGTAGGGGGTCGTACCGATGACCGCCTACGGCGTTCATCTCCACCAGTGCAAGGAGCGCAGTCTTCACTCCTCTCCCTTGAACTACAGCTCTTGCTTTCTTATAGCTACACTTCCCCGTTAATCAATATTTACTCCTTTCAGTTCTCTCCCTTGTCCCTCTTAGCCCTTTATCACTTTCCACATCCTCCTAATGAACCACTTTATACTAACTAGCAGTTGTATTTGGACATCATAATCAGAACTGAAAAACAAAGACAACTGATTCAGCCAGAGAATGTATAAACATCAAACAGCCATAAAAATGTGGTGATGCTTGGTTGTCAGATATTTCTTATTTATATTTCTACTGCAGCTTACCACTTCATGACCAGCAGGAAAAAAAGGTACTTTTAGGAAACAAAAAGGTTGCTGAGTGCCCCCTAAATCCTTACACCTTGTTTCTTCACTTCAGTGGTTGGGTCATGGCAACAAGTTAGTGACATTCTAGAATGCCACCCAGTATCAGAGCTACTGCTGGTACATTCGTATGTCTGGGGTTTGCTGTTTCTCCTGTTCAGGGTAGAATTGCCTGGTATTTTGGGGCTGGACCACTCTAGTGATATACTACAGGATATTTCTTCCTGTGAAGGGCATAAGTGAGCTAAAAGAGGTGGCTCTCAGAGTGGGTTATCATGTCCATAGAGCTAACCTATTAAGGTTAGTTCATTCTCTGATTGAGCACCTCTATTTTGGTATTTTGCTACTACTGGTACAGCAGGTTTTTTCTTGGGGGATTCTTAGGTTATAAGGGGAAAGGGACAGATCACTATTTTTATAGAAAGGTGATCTGATCACCTTGGAGTAATCAGACTACATACATATATATATTTTGTTTATTTTATTGACGCCCAATTTATTATGTACAGGAATCCTCCAATCACTAGCTCCACCACTGAAAATATCATATTTATTACTGTATTCTTCATGTTATTTTTGTTATGCTTATTATTTGACGTTAATTCAGAAGTAGCGGGCGGATATTCTATTAGAAACTGAAATGTTAATTACCTTACCTTCCTATCTTAAACCTGCAGCAATAGAAGCAGGAATAAAACAGAAACTGAAAGCTGAAAACTGAATCTGGAAATCTAAACTCAGCAATATGTGTAGCCATGGCATATTAACCGGGAGCAGACAATCCAAGTAGAGCCATAACAACCCTAGAAAAAAGGGTAACTCCAGACTTTCAAGGTATACAGCCACAAATAACCCCCCTTATTGATCACTGTGTATCACTTGCCCTTATGACACCTATACCCAGAACCAACCCAAGAAGGGGTATTGTGGACCCAGATGATTATATTCCTTATATGATACAGTGCTCAGTTGCCCCAGGTATAGAACTTTACTGCAAGGAAGAGAACTGTCTGATCTGAATAATTTTTGACATCTTGGATAACATCAAAACTTTGAACTTAGCTTTTAACGTGCATACTGGAGTCAGTTATGCTCCATGAATAATATGTAAATGAGTAATACAATGACATGTTAAAATCAGTACAAGCTGTGGATTTTCTATTTTTTTTAAATTAATTTATCTGAGAGTGGTGGCAAATTTGCCCTCCATATTGATAGAAAACTGTTTTGAAACAAATACATATACATTACTACTATTTTGTATCTGAATAAGTAGTGCATAGGCTGGAACATGCAGAAATCTATCTGAACAAAAAACCAGGTTCAGCATTTCTGTGCGAGATGAGCTGTCTTAATTTTGAACCTATCCGCATTCTGATAGCATCTAGGTTGAAGCAACAGTCAGGTTCTTTGCAATGGAGTAGGTCAGTAATAGGTTTCCTTGGTAGTCCCTGTTCAGGAATCTTCTGAACCAGTATTAATGCGTTGGTAGTCTTTAGGTAACACAATGGTACAATGGTTGTAGCTATTGAATTGGGGGCTACCTAGCAATATCTATTGTGCAGAAAGGTTTGTTGCTCAAGCTTGAGGTTCTCAACATCACTGGTTCATCAATCAAATAATATTGATATAGGATCAAATGTTGAAATAGGGCAACCTTTGAGAAACAGTGATCACAACACAGTCTCATTTGAGATTGAATTAAAAAAACAAAATTTTAAGGGGCCAACAAAAACTCTTAATTTTAAAAGGGCAGATTTTAACGGTCTAAGGGCAGCTATACGTAAAGTATAGACTGGGACAAAGAACTGGCAGGTCAAAATACTAAACATAAATGGACAACATTTATATCCTTACTAAATATACATACTTATCACCATATACAAAGTGGGAATAAAAGTAAAATGAGTAAATCACATCCAATGTGGCTTAACAAAAAAAAACACAAAGACAACATTTAAATCCTTACTTAAATATACATACACATCGGCGTATACCATGTGGGAATAAAAGTAAAAGGAGTAGATCACATCCAACATGGCTTAATAATGATTTAAAGATCAAGATACAGAGTAAAAAACAGGCATTTAAATTATACAAACAAGAGGGGACAGAGACTGCAAAAGGGCAATTAGACTGGCTAAAATAGAAAATGAAAAATTAATTGCAAAAGAGAGTAAGACTAACTCTAAAATATTTTTTAAGTATAATAATGGGAAGAAGGCGAGGAAGGAAGCTATAGGAACATTACAATGTGACAGAGGTCGTCTGAAAATTAGGAAAAGGCAGATGAGCTAAATAGGTTATTTTCTTCGGTATACATAAGGGAGGAACCAGTGGTTGGGACACTGCAACATAATGGGGCTACACTACTTTTGCCGAATAATTGGTTAATGCAGGAGGTAATCCAAAAGAGGTTGTAAAAATAAATGTTAATAAAGCCCCGGGTCCTGATGGAATACATCCAAGGGTACTGAGGGAACTGGGTTCTGTAATAGCCAAACCATTACATTTCATTTTTCAAGATTCACTCAACACAGGGTCTCTACCAGATGACTCGAGAAAAGAAGATGTGATACCTATATTTAAAAAGGGAGCAAGAGCAAATCCGGGCAATTATAGACCAGTGAGTCTCACTTCTGTAGTGGGAAAGCTTTTAGAAGGGTTAAAGGATAGTATACAAGAATATATCTATCTGAACAGGATTATAAGTACGAGTCAACATGGATTTATGAGGTCATGTGAAACAAATCTAATTGGTTTCTATCAGGAGGTTAGTAGGAACTTGGATCAAGGCTACTCAGTGGACGTCGTCTATTTGAATTTTGCAAAGGCTTTTGATACAGTGCCACATGAGAGACTATTGTGCAAACTAAGGGATACAGGAATTGCAGTAAATATCTGCTCATGGATTGAGAGCTGGCTAAAAGACAGGAAGCAAAGGGTTGTTGTAAATGGAACATACTCCGATTAGACTAATGTGGTAAGTGGGGTTCCTCTGGGTTCAATATTAGGTCCTCTCCTTTTTAACATATTTATTAATGACTTAGAGGTGGGACTGGAAAGTAGTGTCTCCATTTTTGCTGATGACACAAAGTTGTGCAAGGTAATTAAATCAGATAATGATGTGCTTTCCCTCCAAAGGGATTTGCATAAAATTGAGGAATGAGCATCTAAATGGCAGATGAGATTTAAAACTAATAAAAGTAAAGTTATGCATCTGGGAAGGAAAAATAGCCATGCAATTTATAATCTTAATGGAGCAAATATAGGGATATCAGATATTGAAAGGGATTTGGTAGTGCTTGTGGACAACCACCAAGGTAACAGTGCTCAAAGCCAAGCAGCAGATGTAAAGACAAATAAAATATTAGCTTGTATTAAGAAGGGTATAGAAGCAAGGGAAGCAAATATAATTATGCCACTATACAAATCTCTAGTATGCCCTCATTTGGAATATGGAGTACAATTTTGGGCAGCAATTCATAAAAAGGAAATTTTAGAGCTGAAAAAGGTACAGAGGATGGCAACAAAACTAATTAGGGGAATGGAGAGGCTAAGTTATGAAGAAAGACCAACCAAATTAAGCTTATTTTCTCCAGAAAAATGGTGTCTAAGAGGATATGATTACATTATATAAATACATCCAGGGTCAGTATAAAGATTTGTCAAGGGAGCTTTTTGTGCCAAGAGGTTTTCAACTGACAAGAGGACATCCCTTGAGGTTAGAAGTAAAAAGATTCCACCTTTAAGAAAGAAAAGGGTTCTTCACAGTAAGGGTGGTTAATCTGTGGAATTCTCTACCAGAGGAGGTGGTGACAGCGGATTCGATAGATAACTTTAAAAGCGGACTGGATTTATTTCTAATTAAAAAGGGAATTCAGGGTTATCTTGCATAATTAGAGAGAGTGTTTTGATCCAGGGAGAAATCCGATCGCCAGTTTCTGGGGTCAGTAAGGAATTATTTTTTTTCCCCTTTGAGACGTTTGGCTAAGTTTCACTTGTTTTTTATTCTGTTTGCCTTCCTCTGGATTAATTAATAATACAAAAAAATATATAATAAATAAAAATAAATAGTTGATTAATAATTAATTAACAATTAACAACTAATTAATAACTAATCCACATATTGCAGATCAGAGGAGATCTTAAAAGGTTGAACTTGATGGACTGAAAGTCTTTTTTCAACCTAAATTACTATGTAACTATGTAACTATGTATCAATCCTGCTGCTATCATTTGTCTCTCCCTGCCATTCACTAGCAGAAAAGCAGACACACATCTCAGGTTGATCTTTGTTGAGAACATCTGTGAATTGGTGGTGATTTGCCTACATGGGTGTTGGCTTGGTTAATATCTGCCTGTTATCATGCCCATTCTGCAGCATCATTGTTCTTTGTCCCGGGCATGAGACATTGTGAAAGCCAGAGTGAGTGTCAGTGAGGGAACTGTCGAGGGAGGGCTTTTCTCTGGGCCATCTGTCATTCAATGTTGGCCTTAGAAATACTCCAGTAATAGAATAGAGATTATGGAATCTATGAAAAGAGAATAAGGACTGAGAGAAATACAGTATGTGTAATAACCCCACCAACATGCAGTTGATGCAGGTGGACATGTGGAAATAAAATGTGAAAAACATTTTAAGCAGAAATAGTGAAGCCTAGGACTTCTGACACCTGACAGGATGCATGCCTTATAACATTATGAAGTCCTATTCCTGGTTCAGTAATAAACATTCTATAATGTATGAAGAGAGTGAGTCATTCATCTGGCACCAACTATGTATATAAATTTAATTCACTATAGTATATAACATTTGTCATTTTCTAACATGATGATTAAGAGATGTGTAAAATAATAAGGAAGTCAAAATATGCAGATATAAAAAATAGAAATCTTTATGTTTATTGATTTAAACTTTAGGTTTATTCGCCCAGTTCTATTTTCTGATTAAACTCATTATCTTTTAACAGTTCCATCTCTTTTTTTGTTGCTGAGATTTTATCATTATCTTAATGTGTTCTTAATGTTTTTTCATTTTGTTTTCTTTTACATTTTGGCTTAACTAATTTTCTACTTTATAATTAACATGCTGTTAAGATGTATTTAATTATTACTAGGAAACTTTTCTTATTTATTTTAAATTGTAAACATATTGTATTGCAGCAAAGCCAGTCGACAGCACTAATATTTTTATTGTACATTTGCTGGTCATTCAAACATGCTCAATTTACTTCTTGCATGAATTATTTGTGTCTTAAAAATTACAATTACAAAATCATAGTAAACTGTTTATAATCTAAAAATCCTGGAGAGCATTTAGATGTAAGTGTACATTTTTTGTGCTTTTAATGTTGTCCTCTCCTTTATATTAAAGATGTGCAGACTGCATTTATCCAAATTGGTTGGCTATGCAACAATTGTAGACTGCAAACACTTGTAAAAAGATAACATTTCACCTTCAACAGGAAATCTCGTATTGTTTCCTAAATGAATAATCAGAGTTTTGTAGTATATAGTGATACCTTCTTTTATTAGACAAATATCTTAGTTAGAATATCAAGCTTTGAGAGTTGCGTTTCTCTTTATCAAGTCAGAAGCAATATTGATTAAGGTTTAGCATGAGCACTGGAATACAGAGCAGAGATTCTGAAGGGTAAGAAACTGACATGGGATAAAAGACAGGCATCATAAAAAAAATCACTGATCTGGCAAGAGTTTCCTATATAAGAGGAAAGACGGTTATTAGTTAGGGCCATAAATACCAACAGATATTAAAGATTTGAAAAACAACAATAAATCATGGGAAAGAACATTGGCAACATCACAAGATATTTTGATAATGTGTTGGAAAAGTCCATGTTTAGTCCTGTATCATTAGTGTTGAAAATTGTGATCATCTCCATTTCACATGCTTTTCTCTCCTGGATGTTTTTGAAATTCCCTTTGAGTATTTTGATTTTAGGGTTTTAGAATGTCTGTGTAGTTTCATACATAGATGTGATTCTTGGCTATTTTCCTAAATGTAATATCCCATATTTCACATATATTACATTGTATTATGTAAACCACATTGGATTATGTGCATGAATATGACACTCTCACGTTATAGCTCTGGTTGTTATGTGTGGCTGTATCATCTTTACAGATGTGTTGACATAGTTTGAAAAGAGTTTTGTTGCATGTCAGTATGTCATGTTAAGAAATGTATGAATAATAGAGAAATATTAGTACAACATTTAGATAAAATGTGACTGTGTGGATGAAGAGCTCTGTCCCACTCCTCATCATGGCTTGCACAAAGGAGGGCAGGTAGAACTGATGAGAGAACATGTGTCAGTTATCAGTTGTTTCAATCCTAAGCAATAGGCTCATCTAACCCTCACATTTTACTTATGTAAACAGATTGTTTTTTTTATACACCCCAGTCATTCACTTATAATACCATTTCTTCTAATGTACAAAAGTCACACAAGCTAGGGGTGTGAGTGATGGCAATGTATATTTAATACATTGAAACAAAGAATGTACATGAGTTTCCCTGTTGGTTGGTGAACATGGTTACTTAGAAAATAAATCTGGGTAGGGCTTCCATCAGGTAAAGAAAATCCAGGGGCAGGATACATTTCAGGAATGGTGGCAGGCAAGATAGTTTTCAGGGACATGCAAATGGTGAGGGTTGGGAGAAGGCAGAAGTAATAGCAGGGGGTCACTGTGTAAGTTAAAATTCAAATATGCAACAAGAATATTTATCACTAGGATTATATCCTTGATGAGGTAAGGCTGAGTGGGTCTAGAACCACTTTATAGCTGTTTCCTCCCAATATTGACACAGTGTAAACATGTCCAGGAATTATGCCCCCTGCCTCAGTTATGTGATGTGTCATCCTAGATTGATGCACAAGGGAGGTAGAGGTGATGAAACTCATTCATGCAGAGGCTGAGCTATCTGTAGTGTGGGAGCCCCACTGAGGCTCTCCATCCATCGCGCCCCCCACCCCCCAGCTGGACAATGATACATGCTTGATTTAAAAAGATTATTTCTACTGAACATCCAAGCTGTGGCAGTATGGAGCAGTTCAACATGCAGGAAGAGGTAAGAGAGCAAGTGCTGGTTGACAGCAAAGTCCAGATGAGATTGGTTCTGTGAGGGAGGAGCAAAGGAGATAGTGATGGGTGCTATGTGAGATAGGTGCTGAAAGGATTGGGTTATGTTTGGGGATGGAGGCTGACAAGGAGTGAATGCTATATAGGGATTAATGATAAGACGGGTGGGTGCTGTGTGGGGGTGGAAGTTGAGAAGGACTGGGTGCTATGTGAAGATGGCCGATGAGAGGGACTGGCTGCTATGTATAGATTGTATATGTATATATATATATATATACTAGCGAATTGCCCGTCAAAAAATGACGGCAATCAAATCGTAAGGTAGCTAATGCTGTTTGGTGTGTAATACTAAAATATATAATACATTAATAAATGAATATACTTTACCTATTTTGAAGCATTGTGATGAAGAGCTGGCAATCTGTGTTGATGTTGCTGCAGCATTAGTGGTGTGGAGCTGCTGTATAAGCATGCTGAATGTGTGCAGTGTAACACTGTGCGTGCGCGAGACCAAACCGTTAGCGTAGTCGTGTACTTCCGCATTGGTGTAAAATGGCGAGTAATGTGTGGTATAGGTCTGTATCGGAATATCCGTAGGTGTTTTGTGGTGTTTTGCGAGTTTATAGTGCTGTAGCCTCGTTTTCGTTTTGTTCGGCGGCCATTTTTTCTCTCGCTTAGAATTTTTTTAGTCTCTAAACTGTTTTATTTCGCGTAAAATCGAGGTGTAAGTTGCATTTTTGAGGTCCTGGGTGCTCCCTCTTGGTGTAGGTAAGTTTTTTATGTATGTGCTGTGTGTATGTATTGTGTTTTAAATGTTTGTATGTCGGCGTGTTGCGTCCGATGTTTGCGAGGTCGTAATGTGTGGTAACGTGTTTCGTACGTTGTTTGCGTTCCTCGTAAAATTTAGCGAGTGTCGTAATTTGTGTGTCGTGTTTTTTGAGTAGCGACGTGAATTTTGCGAGTGTCGTAATTTGTGTGTCGTGTTTTTTGAGTAGCGACGTGAATTTTGCGAGGGTTTGAGGCCCTTGCCCAGTGACCTCGCCAGCAACTGAGGCCCTCGCTTCGCGAGGGGCCTCAGTTGCTGACATGGAGCGCCTTCGGCGCTCCATGCCAGCAACTGAGGCCCTTGCCCAGTGACCTCGCCAGCAACTGAGGCCCTCGCTTCGCGAGGGGCCTCAGTTGCTGACATGGAGCGCCTTCGGCGCTCCATGCCAGCAACTGAGGCCCGTGCCCAGTGACCTCGCCAGCAACTGAGGCCCTCGCTTCGCGAGGGGCCTCAGTTGCTGGCATGGAGCGCCTTCGGCGCTCCATGCCAGCAACTGAGGCCCTTGCCCAGTGACCTCGCTACGCGAGGGCCGCGGCTCGCTACGCGAGGGCCGCGGCTCGCTTCGCGAGCCACGGCCCTCGCTTCGCGAGGGCCGCGGGCTCGCTACGCGAGCCCGCAAGCGTGAGCAACGACTCGTACGCTCACAACTATATATGTGATATATATATATAGAGAGAGAGAGAGAGAGAGAGAGAGAGAGGGAGTATATGTATATATATGTAAGTATGTGTGTATATTTCTGACTCCCTTGTCTGCACCTTTAGTGGGTGTGCCATAAAGGGGATCATCCTGTGTGTTCTGTAGCTGTGCAGAGCCTCAATCAGAAAGGAAGTAAGGGGAGCAGCTATAGGAAGAGGAGCAACTATGGAGAGGGTCTTGTGGGGGAGCAACTATGGGAAATGGTTTTGGGGAGGGGGTCCAACACAAAATACATTTTACAACTCCCCCTCGGGGAGGGGGCAAGTTTATTTTTGTACCAGAGCCCTCCATTCTCTAGCTTCCCCACTGCATACATAGACATGGGTTATGTAGCATGGGAAAGAAGTGTATGGCTCGATTATGTGGATACTGGAGATAAAGCATTTTTGAACAACTTGATGACAAGTTATAAACAACGTGAACCTTAAGTAATTGAATATACACAATACAACTGAATCTACTGGCTAGTAAGACCCGTTCCTGTTACAAGGCAACTATCCTCCTATTTGAAGATGGCTTGTTAAATTGCAAATTTATTTTAAAGTTGGCTTGCTAGCTGTCTGAATTTTAAACTATTAGGTGTCCTGCCACTCAAATGCTTTGGTCATCAAGTTAATCACAGTTTATATCATTTGTCAACAAGATTTTAGCAATGCAGTTGCAGTTATGTGGAACTAGCTTCCCATGAAATGGTCTACATTGCTTTGTCATATATTTTCAAAGGGAAGCTTAAGACTCATCTGCCTATCTAAGCATTTGAGTAAAACATACCAGTGATTTATGAATTCTATGTTCTCCAAGCCTTTAGCTATATTGAAACTTTTTTATATTTAAATGTAGGAATAACTCAGAGGCAATATTTTTAAAACATTGAAGTCCTTCTACAAAAACAGTAATATGTATGTTGTTTTTATAAGTATTACATGTTATTGTGGTAGTACATTTTGAGTATATACATATTTCAAACGCGCCTAGAAATCTGTTTTTCCCACAGAACTTCTCAATAAACAGTATTTCTACTAGCTAAGTATTCTGGGTAGTGACATGCAAATGAGACTCAAAATGCGCCAACTTTTTGTCTCACACCCACCTAAAGGAATTCCTTTAGGACTATGTGTCCTGCTCTCTTGCAGACAAAAGTGTGCTCAGAATGACCTCACCTTCCTGTACATACACTGGAGAGTTTTTCAATCACCTTTATACCCATCAAATTTAGTGTCTTATTATGGGACAAATTGTTTACATATTTCATCACATTATACATACATTAAATATATTTAAATGTACATATTTAATATAAAAAAAATGTTCAAATATTACAAAATGATAACAAAAGGATTCATATTTTTTAAATGTGAATAGTTTACAAAACATAGAAAAAGGTGAAATAAATCTAGAAGGACAGTAATTCTTTCTTTAATGATAAAGCTTAAAAATTTTTAGCACAAATAATTGGTAGTACATAGTTTAGTATTCAAGCAACCTTTTCTTTCTTAAAATGCAAAGCAACCTAAGGGAATATGTTACACTGAGAATGCTTTGTTTTATATCTGTAAATAGCATGTACCCTTTTAAAGCTATTTAACTGTGTCTAGTATAGGAAAGATTGTGTAAAATAATATTGAATATTATTACTGTTCATCCAGTGTTGAAGCAGTTAAGATTAAATTGTCATAACTGTGTCTTTGCCTAGATTCGTACGCAGTCATTGGGGAGTGTAATTAGCAATCAGCTAGAACGATTTAGTTATTGTGCTGCCGCTCTTAAAAAGGATCTGCAAAAGCTCCAATTAAGCCACTCTTTATTTTATACAGCATGTATTTCTTTGTAGTTATTACAAGAAGGGCAGATCTATTATTACTCTCACAAAAGTAAAAATTGCTTTTACTAATACTGTCTGTAGAAAAATACAATTTCATTCAACCCTTCTTTTTTCAATGGCCCTTATTCTATATTTGCTGAAGACACAGAACAGGAGTATCAGTCAAATATCCCTACTGATAAACTTTGCACAGAATATAATGTTCTTTATGGGATTTGGTATATCAGTCAATTTGTATTTCATCATCACCCCAATCAAAGTGTGTCAGGGGTTTTAAATAGAATTTAGGTAGGATTTTTTATTTACAAGCTACTAAAGACGATATTTAAAAATGCAATATTCACTGCATATGATGGAGGAAAAACACTTGCAAACGCCATTACTGGACTCCATACTCTGCATGCTTGCATTGGTTGCATCATCTCTTGGTGACCTGAAGGTAGTACAAGTCATCTCAAAGTAACACAGTACTCTATCATCCCAGGGCAGGAAAACTTTTGCTGAAGTGTTAGATAATTGCACTTGTAAGTTAGAAAAGATTGTCCTACTCCGCTATTAACTTTATCTAAGATGATTAGTAGATTTTCACAAACAGATTGCTTAAAACAGATTGAAAAAACATAAAGCAAATTGCAAGCTCTCAATGGTAATATCATGTAATATAAACAAGGCAAGATGTGCTTTTATCTGTATTATTATGTTAACAATTCTATTTTTTCTTGTATATGCTTTGGAAAATTTGATAAATATTTGCTTTTAGGATATCCTTTTGCAAAATTTAACACATTTAAATTAAAAACAAGCATCAGTCTCTTTCTGACTGACATTAAGCATGTTTGTTTGAGTTTACAGGTATATAAAGTGTATAGAGTAAATATGTAAACACTTTGCAGTGATTTCAAGGTTGAGCAAACTTAATTTTCCAAAGAATATTAATCAAGATAGTTTATTATAGCTATATGATACATTGTCTTTTTCAACTTCAAATTTCATTTTGATAAAAAAAATCCACTTATAGTTAAAATTCTCCTATTCAAGACCAGAAAATGTAACTGCACTTTCTGTTATTCTTCAATATGAAATGAAAATAGAGCCTTTGTCTCCCAAACTAAGTTCCACATAAACCTGGAAATCTGTTTTATATGACAAAAGGTTTCATGAGAAAATCAACCTACACAGTTTATTTCTGTTGGAAACTTTCTGCAGTCATTTAGATGGTTCTGGTGTAAGGGTCTCTAAGCTCCTGCATTCACTCTCAGTTCCCCAAGAGTATATGTCCCTGCAACTGTGTTGTGTCCTATGGCTGAGCCCTGAATCTGCCTATTCTAGACTTTGCCTGTTAAAACTTCTGGTTTGACACCATTACCTGCCTGTTCTAGTGTTTCTGCCCACTAGGGTTAATTTCCCCAAGTTCATGTGTTATAGAGTGCTAGTTGATAACTCTGTGCCGGTTGTCCCCGTTTGTCAAACTCACTACCCCAGAGGCATTGAGCACTATCCTGAGTGCCAACTCAACTCTAGGTGTAAGCCATTGGGAAAAAAACATTATGAGATACAGTTGTGCTCAAAAGTTTGCATACCCTGGCAGAAATTGGGAAGTGTTGGCATTTATTTTGAAAATATGACTGGTCATGCAAAAAAGTATTATATTGAAGGATTGTGTTCATATGAAGCAGTTTATTATCACATAGTTGTTTGGCTCCTTTTTAAATAATAATGATAGCCAAAATTACCAAAATGGCCCTGATCAAATGTTTGCATACCCTTAGTTCTTAATACTGTGTATTGCCCTCTTTAGCATCAATGACAACGTGCAGTCTTTTGTAATAGTTGTCTATGAGGCCCCTAAATGCCCCCAGGTCATGCAAAGACTTTGGTCGTCATGCAAGAACCACATGTTTGAGATCTCCCTAGAGTGGCTCAGTGATATTAAGGTCAGGAGACTGTGATGGCCACTCCACAACCTTCACCTTTTTCTGCTGTAACCCTTTGGAGAGTCAACTTTGCCTTTGTGCTTAGGGTCATTGTCATGCTGGAAAGTCCAAGAGCATCCCATGCGCAGCCTTCATGCAGCAGAATGCAAACTGACTGCAGGATTTTCTGAAAACATGCTGCATTCACCTTGCCATCAATTTTCACAAGATTCCCCGTGCCTATAGAGCTCACATACCCCCAAAACATTAGTGAGCCACCACCATGCTTCAAAGTGGGGATGGTATTCTTTTAACTATAGGCCTTGTTGACCCCTCTCCAAACATAGTGCTTATGGCTGTGACCATAAAGCTTTATTTTGGTCTCGTCACTCCAAATTACAGTGTGCCAGAAGTTGTAAGGCGTGTCAAGGTGTTGTCAGGCATATTGTAACTGGGCTTTTTTTTGTGGTATTGGTGCAGTAAAGTCTTCTTTCTGGCAACTCGACAATGCAGCTCATTTTTGTTCAAGTATCGTCGTATTGTGCTCTTTGAAACAACCACACCGTCTTTTTCCAGAGCAGCCTGTATTTCTCCTGAGGTTGCCTGTGGGTTTTTCTTTGTATTACGAACAATTATTCTGGCAGTTGTGGCTGAAATCTTTCTTGAGAAAGGATAGATACTTCCTACATTATAAGGGAATAATTCCTGAATAAATCACAAAATTGTAATATTATGAAACTAAACAATTAGTAAGTGTAATATATATTATATCAAAATTAGAAGAATTAGAAGAATTATAATCTAATTGTAGACCCCTATGAAAATTATAACAAGGAATGATACATAAAATCAGAAATGTATTAATTAGTCTAAAAAATAAACAAAGAATAAAAAAATACTGATTTCCTATAGATTGTCACTATAATATTAGTATAAATACAGACAATTTATCTATTAATATACAATATACAATAGTCTTAATATATGTGGATCATAATTAATAAAGCACGATATAAGCCAACCTATATACTAAGAAGTGTGTTAGTGAAATCATATATACATTATTACATTAATTAACAAAATTGTACTGGTTCACTGAAAAACATGCATAGCATCTTAAGAAAAGAAAAATTAAGTTGCAATGTGCTAAAAAATACTAAATGTTAATGAAGAACCCCAAAACTGACTGGGTCCCTTGATCTATAAAGTAATCCTCTATAAACTCTTAGAATCCTATAATCCGTCAAGGAAGCCTCCAAACTGTAAAGTGCATAAAAATGTCATTGCCTAAATCTCTTATCTAAAGAATAATCTGAACAAGTGTAAGTCAATATATACAAGTATATTAATATGGCCCTAGGTAACATATAACATGAAAAAAACTATAAATTAGGAATGATATTCCAAATATGGAATCATAAGTCAACACAGTACTCCAGAGACAGCCACAAACTGCCTAGTACAACAACATCTAAACAAACCAAATATATATTCTAAAATAGAAAAAAATATATGTGGTCAAGATGTATAACATAGCTTGTGGTATCTACTGTGTGGTCCGTATACCATGAATATAGGTGACAATAAATAGCACCTATTCTTATCTTAGCTGCTGGTTTGTTATTGCCCTATGTTGTGAGCACACAAAAAAGAAAACCACCCATCTATTATAAAAGATAATATGTTGCGCAATGAATACTTTTGATTCACAAAATGTTGCAAATAATATGCAGAGCAGACTTTCTTCCATTATACAATTGTTAGATGAACAATATCAATTTATGAAAGAAGCATATAGCTTCAGATCAACATTATGTAATTAAATTCTGCATTACTTTTTTCCTTTACTCAGGAGTTGCTGGTATAGCACAGTTAACTTCCTGTTTGCCTATAGAAAAGGATGTAGCTTTCATTTACATCATTGTAGAAGTATTGATTTTAAAATATAGTACAATTAGCTTATTATTATTATCACCTTATTATCAGCTTCATAAAGCATAGATATTCATTTGTTTTAATCATCATAACTGTGCGAAATTTTAATAAATGAGGTTTGGAATCTTATTCCCCCTTACATGTCCTATACGATTTTCAATAGGCAATTTGTCAGCATTCAGTCGTCTGACCATAAACAAAATGGAGACCACTCAAAACTCTGAGGGATGTAACACACTGGAAGACTACCTACTAAAGTAGACTGTAGTGCCGTAACAATGACGATTGTTTTGCTGCTTTCACAGCAGCTTTTTTAAGATGCAGACTGATTGATGTGGGCCTTGCTAGAAATGTAAATAGCCCACCAACCCAAGACCATCAGTGTTACTGAGCAAACTTACCTTATTTAACAGATGCATTGATCCAAATCACCACTAGTACAACACTTTGGTTACATATATAGCATCAGTATATTAATAGCATGTGTCATGGCCCAGGGTTGAGGGCTAGAGATGTCGCGAATAGTTTGCCGGCGGATTGTTCCCGGCGAACATAGCATGTTCGCGTTCGCGGCGAACAGCGAACATATGCGAGATTCGACCCGCCCCCAATACTTTATCATTGAGCCAACTTTGACCCTGCATGTCACAGTCAGCAGACACATTCCAGCCAATCAGCAGCATACACTCCCTTCCACACCCTTCTACCTCATGGACAGCAGCCATTTTGGAATCATAACTAACTTGCAGTCTTACAGAGAGGAGGTAGAGTGTAGGTGATGCTGATTGAATAGGAAAATCAATAGCTAGGCAAGTTTATTCAGTGTCCAGTGCAGTTCTAAAGGACTCATCAGATCTCTGCTGTAAACACAGCACCCCAAAAAGCCCTTTTTAGGGCTATAACATCATTTTTTTTCTTTATTTTTTTTCTGTGTAATCTAATTTCATTTGCCTGTCTCCCTGCTAGCCCCTGCTTGCAAGTGTGTGTGTCAGGCTCACAGCTTATACTGTGTGTGCACAACGCATACAATATAATATTGTTTACTAGTTGTCTACTTTTAAAAAACCCAAACTTTTATTTTCTTAAATCTAAGTGCATTTGCCTGACCGTCAATCAAAGTTCATTTGCTTGACCGCTAACCAGAGTGTGTGTCTTGCTTACAAGTACTGTGCCTGGTTCAACCAATCCAATCTATTTGGGGTACCAACAGTCCACATTTAAAAAACCCAAACTTTTATTTTTTTTAAATCTAGGTGCATTTGGCTGACCGTCAATCAAAGTTCATTTGCTTGACCGCTACCCATAGTGTGTGTCTTGCTTACAAGTACTGTGCCAGGTTCAACCAATCCAATCTATTTGGGGTACCAACAGTCCTCATTTAAAAAAACCAAACTTTTATTTTCTTAAATCTAAGTGCATTTGCCTGACCGCTACCCATAGTGTGTGTCTTGCTTACAAGTACTGTGCCAAGTTCAACCAATCCAATCTATTTGGGGTACCAACAGTCCACATTTAAAAAACCCAAACTTTTATTTTCTTAAATCTAAGTGCATTTGCCTGACCGTCAATCAAAGTTCATTTGCTTGACCGCTACCCATAGTGTGTGTCTTGCTTACAAGTACTGTGCCAAGTTCAACCAATCCAATCTATTTGGGGTACCAACAGTCCTCATTTAAAAAACCCAAACTTTTATTTTCTTAAATCTAAGTGCATTTGCCTGACCGTCAATCAAAGTTCATTTGCTTGACCGCTACCCATTGACTCAAGTAGCTGCCTGTGCTGGGTCAGTTTGGCTTAATTGCTGGGCCCTTTTCCTGCCAAGATGGCGACCGTCAGTCCATGGGCCTCTATGTCCCCTTCACTACCTTTGTCCCTGCTTGTGTGCTTATTTGGGATGGCCCCCCTTTATATCTCCGGCCCGTGGCCTTGTAAGGGTCGCCCCCTCAATCTCTGAGTGTGGATATGCAGGGATGGGGCGTTGAATCAGTCCTACCTTCTTCTCTGCTCGCTGCAAGATCAACAATACCTAATTTTTCAGGCATGTGTACATGCCTAATTTTTCTGGCCTCTGGTGCTGCACTGTGGCTTCAACAACCAAACCCAAAAAAAAGGCACATAACAGGGATGAAACTGATAGGAGTAGTACTACTTAACACACCACTCATATCTGGTGTAACAGTAGTGTACATTTAAAACAACACTACTGTAATAGTGTAATAATTTAAAACAAACACTACTGTAATAGATTGCATAGCAGTTAGTTGTCTGCAAGCGTGTGTGTCAGACCTACAGCGTCTACTCTACCAACTTCTGCAAGTGTACAGTGCCACTCATATCTGTTGTCACAGTAGCTTGGACGCATAGTACCGATCTGTCAAAACCTGTAATGATGAATGAGTTCTAGAGTAGCCTGGTTCCCTTATCCTCTACAGGTTGAGACCTAATGTTTGGGTGACTCCAGACCAACACATGAGTACAAGCAGCACACAAACTCAAAGCTGCCATCCTCCTCCTGGTGCAGCATCATAAGCCACGTCAACCACTGCTGTCCTCCTTGCCCCCTCTCAACCATCCGCCACTCCGTCTCTCGCCTTGAGCAGTTCCTGCTCATCTGCCCATAGTCAGGTGCCTGTAAAGGACATGTTTGAGCGTAAGAAGCTAATGTCACAAAGTGCCCCAAAATTGAATTGATATGACCAACAAAGCATCTTTTTTCATCTCCTGGTTCTAAAAATCCAGGCCTTATACACGCCCCCTGATAGGTGACGTAACAAGTATTAAACTGATAAGAGTAGTACTTACAAACACGCCATTCCTATCTGGTGGCACCTTTGACTGCACGTGCCGTGCCCCAAAATTGAAGTGATACGACCAACAAAGCATCTTTTTCCATCTCCTGGTTCTAAAAATCCAGGCCTTATACACGCCCCCTGATAGGTGACGTAACAAGTATTAAACTGATAAGAGTAGTACTTACAAACACGCCACTCCTATCTGGTGGCACCTTTGACTGCACGTGCCGTGCCCCAAAATTGAAGTGATACGACCAACAAAGCATCTTTTTCCATCTCCTGGTTCTAAAAATCCAGGCCTTATACACGCCCCCTGATAGGTGACTTAACAAGTATTAAACTGATAAGAGTAGTACTTACAAACACGTCACTCCTATCTGGTTGCACCTTTGACTGCACGTGCCGTGCCCCAAAATTGAAGTGATACGACCAGCAAAGCATCTTTTTCCATCTCCTGGTTCTAAAAATCCAGGCCTTATACACGCCCCCTGATAGGTGACGTAACAAGTATTAAACTGATAAGAGTAGTACTTACAAACACGCCACTCCTATCTGGTGGCACCTTTGACTGCACGTGCCGTGCCCCAAAATTGAAGTGATACGACCAAAAAAGCATCTTTTTCCATCTCCTGGTTCTAAAAATCCAGGCCTTATACACGCCCCCTGATAGGTGACGTAACAAGTATTAAACTGATAAGAGTAGTACTTACAAACATGCCACTCCTATCTGGTGGCACCTTTGACTGCACGTGCCGTGCCCCAAAATTGAAGTGATACGACCAACAAAGCATCTTTTTCCATCTCCCGGTTCTAAAAATCCAGGCCTTATACACGCCCCCTGATATGTGCTGTAACAGGTTTTAAACTGATAAGAGTAGTACTACTTAACACACCTTATAATAATGCAGAGAGAGGCAATGCAGTGAGAGGAGTCTGAAGAAGAGGAGTCAGAGGAGGAAGGTGGCTTTGAGGAGGTGGAAGACCAAACACAGCAGGCGTCCCAGGGGGCTTGTTGTCACCTTTCGGGGACCCTTGGTGTTGTACGTGGCTGGGTGGAGGAAGAGATCTTCAATGACATCAGTAAAGACAAGGAACGGGACATGGCTAGCTTGGTATTCAACCTTGTGCAAATGGGGAGTTTGCGGTTGTGCAAATGGACTGTTTGTGGTTGTTTGCGGTGCGTTGAACGGGGAGTTTGGTCTGTCACTGTGAAGCGGGCCTAACCCTTACACTACCTGATCGATACAACATCATACCTGATGTTTTAAAGCACGTTATTCCAAACAATTTAGGAATGTTAGGTAATTTATGCCCTTTATGGCTTAAAACCAGACTCTGCATCAACTATGTAATTTTCCATGGGAGTTTTGCCATGGATCCCCCTCCGGCATGCCACAGTCCAGGTGTTAGTCCCGTTGAAACAACTTTCCCATCACTATTGTGGCCAGAAAGAGTCCCTATGGGTTTTAAAATTCGCCTGCCCATTGAAGTCTATGGCGGTTCGCCGATGTTCGCTGGTTCGGTTTGCATTCGCGGTCCGCGAACCGAAAATTTTAGGTTCGTGACATCACTATTGAGGGCATCAGGTGCATTCTAAAACCTTCCTGCTTTCAGCTTTCAGGACCACCCTTGGAACCATCATGGGATGGAAATCTCAGCACCCAGCTTGCTTCTCCAGTGCTCAGGAACAAAGGACCTGGAAACTAACAGGAGCAGATGTAGGTCCTCTAAGGATAGGACCTAGCAGGGGAGTATCTGCAGACCAGAAAGTGATTCAGCTAAATACAATAAGTAAAGCCTTCTCTCAAGAATGACAAGAACACCATAGTACTTAGCTAAACTGAGCAGCTCATCTATTGTTTTTTTTTAATAAAAAACATCACCCAGTCAAAACATGACACAACCTCTGACATCATTCCCCCTGAGCAACCCCTGCTAGCCATGAACTTGGCTGATTAATCCTCTTAATCCTCTCTCACCCACCCTTTCATAACTGAATCCCCATTATTCCCTGGACTCTGTCAGTGTTTCTCCTGGTCTACTGGACCCCTCTACTAAAGATTTTGTAACTTGTAGTTCCCTTTCCCTAAAGAAAATATAACAGTTTAAGACCAAACATAACTGGGTACAATTCATTCACCAATAATTACATACAGGAATAAACTATACATAACTCAACAGCGTGGAAAATAGTTATACAACATGGCTGTAATAGTCAAAGTGTCTATTTAAGCATAGTCAGCCTGCTGATTGGCTGAATGCCAATCCTAGTACTAGCAATGAAGCTCCAGGGAGGTCCTATTTGCCCAGGGAATTTGAACAGGTAAATCAGCAACAGGCATTGACTGAAAAGGCTTTTGAACTGGGCAGGGCTGGAAAAAGTGAGGTTCAAAAGGGTTCCCCCCTGACCCCCGAGTCCATTCGTGGCATCATGCATTAGTTTTATGAAAAACAGTCTTTATAATGTAATTGAGACAATGGTGGATTAATAAATAGAAATAGGACCCAGAGTAAATAAATAATTTAAACCGGTTTTAATTTTAATTTCTAGTTTATGTATTAAAGTATTCATAGTTTCCTACATGTAATTATTTTTGTCGCTGACTATTGTATAAAGTATTATGCACTAAGAAAACTACTTTACTCTCTACTGTAATATGTATTCTAAAATTTCCAAGGAAACATGTAATTTACCACCAGAGGTTAAATTGTGGATACATTTTATTATAGCTGAAATCTGTCTTCACTTCAGCAAGCTATCCATAATAGTGTCCTTAAGTCTTTCTAGGTTTCTCCATATTACATGGGTCATCTTCTCGATAAACACATTGTTGTATTCACCATCCTAATACGTTGACCAAAATTAGATTTTGTAGAAAAAATACTGAGACATACTAATCAACAGGAAAGTAATTAACATTGAAAATTGCTGCTGCATGTGCCTTAATTTACAATTATGTGACACTGATAAATGGGTTTCTAAAGACATGCAACTTACTTGATCACTTGGCAGGGATGTCAGGATGCACTATAAATGATTCATAACCATTCATCTTTTCAGTACATGAGGTACCACAGAAGAGCTTTAAATCTAACGCACTGATTAGGCCTGCTATTCTTAAATTCAGTTAACTACTGCTTAATGCCTTATATTTAATTTACTAAGATTACATAATATATCATTAAAAAGCAAAAAGTTTTAACATTTTTATATTGTTTGTTTTTTTGCAAAATGAAAACATGTTCTTATATTTAAAAATAAAAAATAAATGTAACATATTTAAAATATACTCTTTTGCAGAAAGATACTTGATAACAAACAACAATGTTTTTAGAAAGTGAAAAAAATAAAATACATCTTTTAAATAATTACCCTTTAATTTAATTATGTTGCGTTGGTGTCAACCATTTTTTGTGCTATCCTGTTTCTTCAGATGGGAGAAAACCTTAGCTACTGATGTTGATACATTGCAAAGTTCTAGTGCTTTCACTAGTACTAATGTAATTTTCACTAGTTTACAAGGACAGTACCTCTTAAGAAAGCAGCTAAAATAAGGGAAATGTACTAAAAGGACACTCGATGAGCCACAATCTAAAGCAGCTCATCACACATCTGATCTACTTAGGTCTCCATGTGATTTAATACATCACTGGTATTTTAATTAGGTCAGTGTTGAGATGTGGTAATTCCTATGCAACACAGTATATACCCCCCCCCCCTGTATGTTATAGGGGTCAGGCAAATGCAGTGTTGTCCATCTGTGCAAGCCAAATACCTGCAATGGTATGCAATATGTCAATAATAATGTATAACAGAAAAAAGAAAAAAAAACTACAAAATAATTCCATGTCCATGCATTGTCAGTTACACTACATGTTAATAAAATATCCATTCCACACTCTATAGTAACCTAACACTCCTATGAGCCCAGATATCCCACAAGACCGCCTCAACACACAAGGTTTTCTACAAGAATCTCTTCTGTGATTGGCTCTTTTACTAGCCATTCACAGAGGGTTCACAGTACTAGTAATCCCTATTCTAATTGACTGTCATTTCAACCATTAGGCGAAAATAAGGCGAGTAGGGGTAAATAGAGCCCTCTGATTGGCCGAAGAATCCCATGTATTCTGATTAATTAATCAGAAAAATGGACAGTATCATTCTCTTATTTGGTACTGAGTAACCAATCAGAGCTGCTATATTCAAATATTGGATTCTGATTGAATAAACAGTATATTAGGCCAGGGCATTGTCAGAAAGTCATTAGTCGGCTTGGGGGCTCCTTGGAGTAGGTGTGCTATTAGTTATGTATTTGTTTATAGAGCAGTGGGCTTTTGATAGGTAGGTAACCTTTCCTCGGTTTGAACCAGGATCTTCAACCAAGATTCAAGAGGACCAATGTGTGCTATCAATATGGATGTGCCCATTTATCAATTGAGGATGAATACAGATCGTAGCTCACCTTGTTTACTAGAGCTTGCAATGTTATGAGCCTTCATGAAATAGGTATAACATGGGAGAAAGAGGTTTAATAAATGGCTGGCATGCTAGCGATCTGTTAGTAAATCTCCCAGCCCATATTGTAAAAAATGTTCTATTAATCTTTTCACGAATCACACCAACTTGTCATTGATTAGCCTGCAATAAGTAAATTGAGTACCTAAATGTTGCACAGTTTTAATTGTTATAAACTATTATAACAGTGAGCTGTACAGCTGTCTGCCACTAGGCAGCATTTCCTATCTTCTATTTAGATCGTGACTCTGCGATGGTATAAGATGTCTTCAATCAATGGCAAAAATAATTGGATCAATATTGAGCTCTGTCATAAATCTGTCATCAGTTACATTTTTTTTAACTTATTACTAGTAATTTTATTATTATAGCTAGAACATGCATACAATGCAGGTTGTAGAGGGATTTCCCTAATGTGTATGCCAATTAATATATGAGAAGAAAATGTATTGTGAATTCCTAATAATGTGCATCATGCATGAAAACACATTAAAACAAATAATAGAAACATGTTTATTCTTTTGTTAAGAGAGGATTAACCAATGAAAATATTTAAAATACATGAAATAAAAGAAAAACATCCAAATCTTATTTAATTTATAAATTGATTTCCTTTCCTAATTTTTTGTCATAGTCAAACAATTTTCCAGACTGGTGATCTTGTTGTGAAGACTGAGGGATATTGTTTCGAAAAATTGACATGTAACCCAGAGCAAGTAAACCATATCTGTGTTCAGCAAACAGTGATCTTACAGTCAACATACACAAGCAGCCCTGCTTAATTATTCGCACGCAGCCTATTTACACTGCACACTTGGCACATTGCTGACACTTTCTCCTCAGCTGATCAACAGTCCAACTGTACATTTTCAGATGCAGGAAAATCCAAATAGATTGTTAGCTCTTCAGAATATTGATTGCTGCATAATAAATATAAATAGGTAAAGTATATTAATTTATTAATTCATATTAATTTATTAATTCACTGTACAAAAAAAATGTATATTTTACACTGTACCTATATATCTTTCTTCTCAATGAGCGCCGAAGGTGATCGTTGCAAAGGAGGAAACTTGAAGTACACAAGGGGAGAGGCTCGCAATGAGCGCCAAAGGTCCTCAGAGGAGCAAAAGCCAGAGGAGCATTGCCATTGCTTCAAATTTTATTGGCAACATTTTTTGACAGGCAATTCACTAGTCTTAATCATAAAAGAGTAAACCTATATTAATATTCTAAATCACCTGAAAGAGAGCATATGTGCAGGCATATCTTATAATAGTTTCTGTTTTAATATAAACCAACAATCTAATAAAATATGATCTTAGAAAATACACATTAAACCGATGATTTGTTTTAGGGACTGCTGTGAAGCTTTGCTGAACATTCATAAACCTTTTTTATATTAGTAAATACAGAAAGGCTTTCTGCAGGTTAATTATTTTAAGTGAATAATCAATGTTTTCAGTAAAGAGAAAAAAATATTGATTTCAGAAGAAACAAGTGTTTAAAAAAGAAATAAAAACTCACTGAAAGTACTTTTATAACTGAAAATGTATCACCCATATACAAATAGAAGACAATTGTAATTAAGCGTTAGTGATATAGGTTTTAGTATTTGTATTTCAATTCTATTTGTTGAGTATTTTTTTTTCTGTGAAGCAGTTTAAACCATTTGAGATCCTGTTTGAAATAATCTCCATACTAATCAAGAAGATCTCTTAGTCCATAAATTCAGAAAACCAACAGATGATCAAATAAGATTTGGATTTGGATACTGAATAAGCATAATACTCTACATACTTACCAATCGTAGACACTATTTGTGTAATTTAATCGTTACACCCTTGACCCTCATTGGCCTCTGTAGAAACATCATCTGTAGAAACATCCTTTTATTGCTTGTTGGACATACCACCTTAAATACTTTATTATCAGACATACCTGCTGGAATTAAAAATAATTATTTATTTTTTAGTGTACACCCTGTTCTCATTATACCTCTGAAGATATAATAAATAAAGATATCTCTTTTAATGCTTTTACTTTTTTTATATCTAGAACCATTCATTGCAGAAAAGTTTTTTGCTGGTTTACACCACTCTAAATATCCATTTAATAGGCACACTACTTTGTGTATTTTACCATGGACATATTGATATGTACTATTTTATAAATCAAATTAAATGTCAAAACCTGACATGTTACAGTCATCACACTGCAATGAAATGCATGTGTTGGATATGCTGCTCTCTTGTCTTTGATTGGCTAAATGCTGTTAGTTAGAAATAATGGATAGAAACATAATTACAAATAAGAGAATGAGTTTATCTAGCTTTATCAAAAAGAGAGCTAGAAACAATAAACAAAATCAGTCAGAAAATAGGATAATATAGGTTTGTCTAGCTTAATCAAAAGAGAAAGAAACAATTAACTATATCAGTGATATGATAGGGTTAAAGATTCATAGATGATTTATTATAGATTTATATCTACATGGGGAAAATCCCAATTTTATATCCAAATCAATAGGGAGTTAACCCCCTTTGAATCACTTGTTGTTAAAGAGAGTAAATCACATACTATATCTAAGTGCTGTAAGATTTTAAATAATCTACTTGATAACAACAAGTCTAGCAATAAGCTTAGTTGGGAAAGTGTTAAATATTACTGGGAGATTTATAAAAAATCTATCGTATAGAGAAATTCAATTTAAAATATTAAACAAATGGTACGGTGTTCCAACAAAAATTATTCCATGTTTCCCCCAATCATCTGCCCTTGGACATTAAAGCATGTCTTATCCAGATCTTTATGGCAGCTAAGTGGCTGATAGCATCTGGATGGACCCAACCCTCGGCTACTAGTATGAGTGTAGTGAGAACAATAGTATCTAGAAACTGTCTATTGGAAAGAGACTTCCAGATTCTGGGAACTATTAGAAATCTTTCTATAAAATGGAAAATATGGGATGAACTGTTTAGAGATTAAAATGATGGATTAGATTTATTTTTTTCCTGTGATGTAAATGATTACATATGTATAATTATAATCAATATATATTTGTATGTGTTGAAATTGTCTGTATGATTTTTTTTTGTATTGTACTGTAAAAAAAAAGTGAATAATAATATAAAAAAAATAAAAAGAGATGATTTATTTGTTTCTTATGAGTTAAGAACGCTCTCGGCAGAAAGCTGATAAGGTGAACACCTGGCTTGGGAAATGTTCCTGGGAAAAATTAGTATATGTTTGGTTTACCAAAAAGAGAGCTTGTGTGACAATATGTTATGTAGGATGTTTTTTTTTTTTATATACTATTAAAGCAGGGTAGTTTTCCAGTTTGTCTCTGGTGCTCACCTACTAGTGAACGCACTGTGTAGGAATTTTCCCAGTTAGAATCAAGTCTTAAAGGACTTCCCAGCTTGCATATACATACACAAGCAGTCCTGCTTAATTATTTTGTTGAGATTCCTAGTATCTTAATCATAAATAAAAAGAGTAAACCTATATTTTAATAAATATTTTAAATCACATGACAAATCAATCAGTCAGAAATGAAGGACTATATAAGATACCAACAGTATAATAGAAAAGCTCATTTCTTATAAATTAAGTAGAAATAGATATTGCACAGAGAATGATTTAGCAAATGGTAGATGTATCTCATTCAGAGGATACATAAAAAACAAAGTAGCAAGAGAGAGATTATTTCAACTAGAGGGGGAAATGTGAGTCACACAAACTAAAAAAAGTAACCATTGCTAACTGAGTACTTTATTCATTTGAAGAAACAAATGTTATCAGGCTAAAGACTGCAAATGTAATATACAATTGCTACTTTGTTTTAAATAGAATGATGTTGCCATGTTGCTAAGGCTGTTTGATATGAGAAAAAGTGGTTATATAGTTACAAAGAAGAACTGGAACAAAATAATAATGAAATAAACAAAGCGAACATTTGCATCTTTGCTAAAGTCTAATCAATATCAGGAGAAAAAAAGAGAAAATATTATAACACAGTCAAAATACGTTAATAAATAAATGAAAAAGGGACTGTAGTAAATTAAAAAAGAGTGACTTCCAAATTGAGTAAATCTATGTTATCTTGGGAACAAAATAATTGATATCTTAATAAAGAAACAATGAGGCTATAAAGGTGTAATAAAATCAACACCCAACACTCATTTGTTGAGAAAGAGAGTGTATGTTCTAAATTGACAAAGAGTGACTAAGAAAATAAAAAGAAACCTCCTCTAAAGTTGTTCATGAAATAAACACTCATTATTTTTTATAACAGTAGAAATAAAGTACTTTGCTATAAGGAAAAGTAACCAAACACAATACATCAGAATTACACTTAAAAGAAAGATAAATATATAATTGAACTAATTCAATAATAAATAAATGTAAAAACAAAATTTTAAAGCAAAGTAAAGATAGTGTATTACAAAACAACAGCCACAAGGACCATTAATATAATAAGAGGTCTAACTAACTAAATCCCCATAAAGGGCGAGCACTCTCTATAAAAACGCATTAAATTAATACTGACATAGGGCCTCATTCAATAAGGGTCCGTAACTCGATCGCAAATCGCTGATTTCCTCAGTTACATCCTCGCATTGCTCTATGTTTACTTTGCTATTCAATTGGCCGGGCTCGCAAGTTAGTCCCCCTTCCCGATAATCGCAAACCATGCTATCGGCAGTAAGCATTTGCAGGCTTGAACATGATCGCGGATGCAAGCACGTAACTCGTGGTTCAAGCCTGCAAACTCAGAGCACTGTAAACCCAAATAAAAAATTAAACCCAGCACTGTAAAGCAATGGGTGAAATTAGAATTAAAAGAACAACATTCTCAATCTCACACATCACGGAAATATAATTTTTTTTATTTCATGTTTAATTTCCGTCCAAAGTCCTACTGGCTTGAATGACCTCCAAACCCATATCTCATTATTCAAACCCTTAGGACTTCAATGAAATATGGAGGTTGGATACCAAAATCATACGGGCTTGGAGGTTGTAGCCTGTAGGGCTTTATGATGAAAATTGAACATGAAATAAAGTATTTATTTATGCCGATGTGCGAGATTGAGAATGTTGTGCTATTAATTTTAAGACCTAACATCACTTTCACTTGTAATAAAAGAACAGGATTGCTTTTGTATTTGCTTATGAAGTGCTATGATTTAAAAGTAATCCCTTTGCGACACCTCCTTGGCCCAAGTAACCTCTGGTTCGAAGTTTAGCCATTTACGGGATTCATGGAAGGGTAAATGGGAGCAATTGAATAGTGAATCAGGATTTTTTGTGGCTGCAACTCTTGCGGCCATGAAAGATTAAAGGCTTTGAGGGAAGTAAGCTGCGACTGAACAACTTGTTAGGAATCGTAGCTTGTTGGACGTAACTTGATCGGAGCCCGCAAACGGAAGGCAATTGAATAGCAAAGTAACTTGCAACCTCCAAACGTAGCAATTGAATGAGGCCCATAGAGAGGTTTAAAGAAACAATGGCCGACTTTATTAATGTGTTTATAAATAACATGACCTCTACAAACCAATCACGTGGAGAGATGTAATGGGCCAAAATACAGTTGGAATCAGAAGTGATTTAACTTTTGTTTGATAATTAGTAACAGATAAAGTATAAATTAAAAGATTCTCCCCATCAAGGTATTTTTCTTAAAAAATAGTAACTGTGAAACTGTCTCATTCACAATAATAATAAAACACACTGGAGATATACTGAACATAGTTATAAAATCTCCATGATGTCATAAATAAAAAGCTTAATGCAGTTTTTAAATGACAGTTTTCAATTATATACAGTACTTCATGTTTGTTTTATAGATACTGTAATAAAAGTTACATTTTAACAGTTGGTGCACACAATAAACATGTACTGTAACTTTTGTCTAGAATAGAGAACTCTCACTCTGGGTGTTTGGAGAGTGCAAAATATTTTACACTTACTGCATTAAAGGTACTATTTACAGAATGTATAACAATTTGTTTTAACTGAGTACAGAGAATGCACTAACCATACCAGTACAAGATTACTAAGCACTGACTTTCGTCTTTAATCGTATAATGTTCATTCCATTCAGCACCCTTGTTAAAGGTATATAGTAGTTTCATGGATTCTTAATGCATCTGATAGAGGAGAATTAATAGTATATGCAAAAAAAGTTTGCATCAAAATCCCAAAATAAACATTAATAAACTTCCCCTGATGTTTGCAAATTTCTTCAGTTTTCTGACATTTGGTTTTGAGAAGGAATGCCCCTGAAAATCCAAGCTAAATTAGCATAAAATTCATAATTTGCTTTGGTCAATTATAGGCAGCTAAAACATTGCTACAATGTCTTGGAAGTCAGTCTCTGCAGCAAAGCATCATGATATGTGTAGTATTTTGGTCCCATCACAAGGAAGCAAGGAGGAGCTCAGACATTGCTGCTCTGTATTATGATTTTTTTTTTTTACCTTAATGCAGTGTTTCTACTGGTAGGTACCAAGTGCCTATGTTAGCACATCTGGGGATGTGGAAACTATTTTTTAAAATAAAATTTCACGACCCAGGGGTGAGGGGATCATGTACACCCAACCCCCACCCCCTGATTTCAGTTTAACTGAACAACCCCTGGGTGGTGAGGATTTGGATATCTCAGGGCCAACCCTGCTTATTTCAGCTCAGGAACACCAGTCATCAGGACCAAGGATCACAGAAGTGGACAAAGTTCCCTTCCAATAGGACCAACAGGGAAACCAGGATACAAGCAAGTGATAGCTCAGCAAAATAACAAAAGCCTTCCCTCTAGAATGACATAGACACAGAGTTTGTGTATCGTCAAACAGAGCATAACTTTAATGGGAGCAGTACAGTACACTGTACTCTGATAAACACATTCTCTGATAAACATAGAAGGATCCAACCCCATATTCCTGGGCCATTTGGAGGAGCTCTCCGTCAATTTATTTCATCCTCCATGATCAACCTGTGCTGGCCAGGAGCATCGCCTATGGATCACCAAACCCCCCCTTTGTTCAAAGCCTTCCAGGGGGTCTTCATTCCGAATAGAAGTCCCCCTTCCCTTGCTCCCTGAATTCACCTTACCGGGACCTAGTACCCCCTTCCTATGTGTCCCGATATAGGAATTAATGAACCCTAACCAGGCCATCATGTTTGCAATAGTCCCAATGTGCATGTGGCCATGACACAATACTTTATAATGTGGAAACTTACACAGTACTATACAATCTCACACAGTTTCAACAATTTCCAGCCAGGGCACATAACATTTTGACAGCTCTAAAACTGTATAGAATGAATCAATGCATTATATGTTTCTGATTTAGGCAGCATGTGTTAGATTAGAAAAAGTTAAAAGCAGGGAAACTTCCATATCTTTAAAGTGATGAATACAGTTGCTAATACAGCCATTTTTCTCAGTGTGTGTATGACATATAATAGTTGTCAAACTGCGAGTTATCATCACACTTGAGATCCTCGCATAGCGAGGAGAGCCATTGAGGCATGGAAGCCTTCCGAGCTCAGAGCACTTAAGCGAGGCGAGCAGTTGAGGCATTAAAACATACAGGACTTAGACTGAAATGAGCGCGAAGGCGCTCCTGCGAGCCTTGCAAAGTGAGGCAAGCCATTGAGGCATTGAAACACGCAGGACTTAGGCAAAATTAGCGCCGAAGGTGCTCTTGCGAGGCAAGTAGTTAAGGCATTGAAGCTCGTGGGACTTAGCCTGCAAGCAGTTAAGAAACAGTTGAGGAACGCGGGACATAGAAACAAAAATTCCGATCTTGGAATCTCGGGGGCAAAAAAAAAGACCTTGCAAAATTAACGGACGATCCGCAAAAATCAAAGAACACGAAAAACAAGAAAAAAATATAGATAAAATAAAAAGACACTCACACACAGCACAGGGGAATGCCAGGATGCCTGGGAGTGAGGTTGCACACAAATGTAAGCCAAATTTGCTGAGTTTTGGCACTTGAAAAATGTCTAAGCAAGAAGAAAAAAGGCAGACGAAAAAAATGAAAACGAGGCTAAAGGAGTCTGAAGTGTGCAAATCACCGCCAGGCACGTACGAGTTAGCCGAGAACTTAGGAGTTACAAAATATACCATTACAAGGGACGGAAAATGCTAGCGAGCCAAGTAACACATAGAAAAAAGCCACAATTTTACAACACTAACTTGCAACTAATAACATTGTGATTCTAAAATGGCGCTTTATCTGCCTAAAGAAATGGTTTGGCCTTGCTTACTCAGCCTATTTACACTGCACACTTGGCACAATGCTGACACTTTCTCCTCAGGTGATCAACAGTCCAACTGTACATTTTCTGCTGCAGGGAAATCCAAAGAGATTGTTAGCTCTTCAGGATATTGATTGCTGCATATTAAATATAAATAGGTAAAGTATATTAATTTATTAATTATTATTATTATTATTTAAAAAAAATATTAAAAATAGGCTAAATATCATATTTTACACTGCCTTTACTTTATGAATACATAAATGCTTAAGACTTTCTAATACATTCATTCATTCATTATTAACGTACATAAATTTAATAACTAGTAATTAGTAATTTAAAGGAAAAAAAAATCTTTCCACTGCACTAACAAACATTTACATATCTGTATTACTGCTCATTGACTGACAGTGACAGGAGTCTCAAAGTAGTTAAAGATTTAAATCACTTTATTATGCTCTGAGACCTGCAAAAAATGTCTAATTTACACTGCACTAAAAAAAAGTATATTTTACACTGCACTGACATATTTGTGTTACTGCTCATTGGCTGACAGCGATAGGACTCTCAAAGCAGTTACATTTTTAAATCACTTTATTATGCTCTGAGACTCGTAAAAAATGGATAGTTTACACTATATTAAGAAAATTGTATATTTTACACTGTTCTTATATATCTGACTTCGCGATGAATGCCGAAGGTGATCGTTGCAAAGCAGGAAACTTGAAGTACATGCAAGGAGAGGCTCGCAATGAGCGCCGAAGGTCCTCAGAGGAGCAAGAACCTTACATTGTGTGGCAAACCGCATTGCCATGGCTTCAAATTTTATTGCCGTCATTTTTGACCGGCAAGTCGCTATTTGTGGAATAATATTGATACAATAACAGGAACTCACTTTGATATAGTTTACTTTTTCCTGCAATTTTGTAAAATAATAACCAGTAGATATATTTGTATCTTAACTGAAATTCTCAAAGGTAGCCATGCTTTTATATATAGATTTCTTTCTGGATAGTAGTATATGTTTATACAAATATTCACTGTGCTAAGTTGAACTTAATATTCATTTTATCATGCCTAACATATGTTAGCCAGCATAAATATTTTGTGTTTCTAAAGTCCCACTGTCTTTTTATGTTTTTTCCTTTTTTAAGCATATAATTAATTAATATTTTTTTAACTGAGTAACAAAAACATGTATTTATTTCCCTATATGTGTTACAATAGGGATCTAATGAGATAGAGCACTAAACATATGAGTTGCTCTTTTCTCTTCTTCCTCTTGTTTATGTCCTCTTTGAAATACCTCTAAATTGCTACCAAGGCATACACCAAGTCAGATATCTTAAACCAGAAACTCACACCAATCAATCTCCTTTTCCTATTTCTAGCTAGTAGCCACAGCAGTGAGCCTGTCCTTGCAGGGTACAAATTAATCACTCAGTTCTAGCATTCTGCCTTAGTACATTAGTCATAGTTAAAAAACCCATAAGGGCTGAAAATTGAACTGTCCAAAAAGATGGCAGTCACGCAGTAGTATGGATGGAAGGCAGATGGAGTACTGAATGTGTATTGACATTGGTTTCTACACAGCTATAGTGGATTTTACAACACATATTAATCACTATAATATAGAATAAGAACTTTCAGAACTTTCATTTCAGTCTAAGTGTTACCTATAATATCTAGGGTATATTGAACTTAGCCTTTAACACACAATAATATCACATATATATCCAAACAGACACTACAATAAACAATCTCTACATGTACACAAATTAGAACACTGAGATAACACATTTGGCAACAGCCTTATTAAATTGCAATTCAGCAAATTCTAACAGGCTCTATATAAGCACAGAGCATATTTTTTTTTTGAGAATTTTTTAGTTCGTGAAGACCATGCTTTTGGATAGAAGTTCACTGACTAAATACTTCTGTAAAAAAAATATGCTCTGTGCTTATATAGAGCCCTTTAGATTTTGCCGAATTGCAATTTGGGCTGCTGATCTGTCTGAAATCTTAAAAAGGATCAAGACTGCTATTATTTGAATGTGAGTGCAACATCAATGTTTTTATTTATGTTTAATGGTCACCCTTAAAACTACCCTAGACTCATCCACTTTAGCAGCTAAAACTAAATGAGTATTGTCAATTGAAAGAAGGAATGACCACCTATCATTTGAGAGTACATATATACATATGTATATAACTATATCTTTAAAATATAAGGTGCTTTTTCTGTAAGGGTAATGTATTCTATCAAAACTTATTATTCTATGTCTTTTCAATGTAGTATTATTATTCCTTTTGTTTTGACCAATTAAAGTACAATTTTACTTTTTTCTATCTTATTTGCCAAATCTCCTATCTCACTGCTTGCCATGGGTTGGTTTCTTGATTCCTTTCATGCTTATTTCAGAGGTGTAAGTGAAATTGTACATTTGCATATGAGGCACTACTGTTTCAAATTGTTTTTTCCTTTTTCAGAGCAATGTGTATTTGGGATTTGGTTGCTGCTAAAATACATAATTTAGGGGTTTCGGGCATGACTGACTTGGTTGACATGGTTGACCCAATTAAAATATGGTTTCAACATTCAAAAACAAGCCTTTTGGGTTGTCGCTGTGCAATAGTCCTTTATACAGTGGCCACAGATTGCTGTCCTTCTGTGTGTGTCCAGCAGTTTAAAGAACTGTGGCCCAGCTGGGATGGGCACCTATGGGTACATCAGAATGGTGAGGCTCTGTCCCATTTTCAGATTGTACATTTTTGTCTATCTATTCAGAGAAGTTAGAGCACTGGGCAGCTGATTTTGGCACAGATTTCTTCCAGATTGGGGCAGCAACTGAGACGTCAAATATAGGAATGCCAAAGATGGTGGTAAAAAGGATCAGGGTATGGAGTCCCACTCCTTCAGGTTGCGCAGCTTCTTGACTATAGCTTGCTTCTCTTACAGATAGAGTGCTTTGGGCGCTAGGACATTCCTTTTATTTATCTGTTGTTTTTGTTGCTCCATGCTGGAGGCAATAACCATAGTATAACATCCATCAAGTGGCTTGTGAGACATGTGAAGGATGTCAAGATCTTGAAGTGGTCACTTGTCTGAGATTATTAAGAGAAGAGCCTGGCGGGAGGTTCGGGACCCATTACCCCTCAATATGGCAATATTGAAAGTGAACAAATTTATGGTGAATTTTGACAGAGGCTTGGAGTTTATATCTTTCAGACATGATTGGTTTGAAACTGGCAACACAGGTTTCTTATTTTTAGCAGACGTAGTTCACAAAGTTGGTATGGAGCTCATGATGCTTGCCTTTAAAGAAGGGGTACAACTGGCTATGGGGTGGGGAACGGAACCACATGTGTTTTTATTTGGCTGCGCTGGGGAGGGGTTAGTGACCTGCTTAGCAGTGGGATGAAGGCTAACAGCCCTATTAAGTTGCGATTCAGCAAATTTAATAGGGCTCTATTTAAGCACATAGCATAGTTACGTTTTTAGTTAGTGAACTTCTATCCAAAAGCAAGGTCTTCACTAACTAAAAACTTCTTCTTCTTTTGAATTTGCCGAATCGCAATTTAATAAGGCTGTAAGTGTTTATGCATTGGCAGCCCTGGATGGTGTTCAGGGTTAAGTGATTCTACGGTAGGACAGCTCCTCCCCCAGTAATATTATAATGTTTTATAGAGTACTCAATAAATGTTGTTTTGTGTGAGGTACTGGGTTTTTAGAGGGAATTTGTGAAATGGTTCTTAATAAGGTGTGCTCGCCAGTCAGACCATTCTTGGATCATATAGTTTAATAAAAAACAAAGCAAAAAATATATAAATTTGATTTTGTATTAATAACAACAAACATTTTTTTAAAGGTAATGCTGACCACAGTCACTCCTGAATTTCATCACCTGATCTAAGAAACCATCTCTTTAACAAGAGCAACCATCCCTTTAACAGAAGACCAGTGGCAGGCCTACATCTCATCTCCTGATTCAAGCAGCCATTACTTTAACATGAAGTATCTTTCAAGAATCAAGCATGCATATATTGCTATGTTTCTTCTGTAACTTACTTAAACTGTGTATAACCTATGTATTCGATTTTATTACCATGCCATGTGTAAAACAGACATTTCCCCCTCTTAGCAATTCCATACTACTCCTTGATTCTCTCCCCTCTCCACACTCTTTTTACATTGAGGTTGCTCAGACCACTGGCACTCCTAAATCTCATCTCCTGTTTCAAAAAAACACTTTGCATATTGTTGTTCTTCCGTCCTTTAGTCATGTGCGACTCTCGTTGACCATATGGAAGAGCCACGGTAAGCACATCTGTCTTTGTTGTGCTTATCCATATGGTTTTCTTGGCAAAGATACTGAAGTGGGTTGCCAGTTCCTTCTCCAGTGGACCACAATTTGTCTGTCCTCTCTGCTATGACCTGCCCGATCTTGGGTGATCCTACACAAACCCCTTCACCAGAGCAAGGTAGCTATCCAGAAGGGGACTTTGCCTATGGGTGCAAATAATTAACTGGCTTCCTTTAATTTAAAACAATAACTGAGTCATTCACGTTTGTTTTCAAAATAATTTGAAGAAAAGGGGTTTTGTACTATTGCTGTTCTCTTAGTATTCCTTTTGAGCATTATGGAAAATAGAAATATATTAAGGATGGAGGAACACAGCATTATTTATTTACCACCAAGACATCTTGTATTTTGAATGTATAAATTACAAATCTCTTTATTTGTGAACCCAACAATAGAATAAAAAAATCCATGGAGGATAGAAACACAGCATGGTGCTCAGCAATGTGATATCTTTTCAGTTTGTGAGTGCATACATTACATTTAGTTGGTTCTGTATTTATCATACTAAATATGAAGAATCTCTATACTTGTTTTGAGCACCATCATTTATAAACTTACTTTTGTAATGCATGAAGTGTGGCAGTGGTAGTTTTTAACATTTTACCTGCTCAGTTGTTCCATTATCAACCTCTTTGTCCAGGTTTCTATTAGCTTCTTAAGATTACTAAAATCTTGATCACTGAGATCTCTACTCTATGATCCAAACATGTAAAGTTGATGTTACACCTCATTGCTTAACTGTTGCATTGATTTTGCAGAAGTTCCTATCTGCAAAATGGGATTGTGACAGCTACAACTGCCAGTAATCTTATTAAAAATAATGTAAAGCTTAATGATTTACAAGGACATGCCCTGAGACAGAAGTTACAATAAGCAGACTAGTAAATAAAATGGATGCCTGCAGGAATTAAAACTGCATATAAACGTGAAACATGTAAAGTTATTTAAAAGAACATATAGAAAAAAGTTGACCATAGTGATCTTTTAAGTATGTCCACACAGTATCGCAACATATAGCCAGTGAACATCATCCATGTAGATGAAAGAAGTATTTTAGGCGCCACTCCATATGTGTGGTAACTTAAGAGAAAAGCCTCTGAGGGAAAGATTTTTTTGTTAGTTACAGAGCCAATAAAGAAAAAAGAACCTTACAAACTAAGTGACACATACCAAGGAGGGTTCCTCATTGCTCTCTAGCCATAAAGAGTACTCACAGCCTGCTGACAGAAGACTGGGAAGCTCAGCAGTCACCATACCAATGCTGCAGAATGGTACTCACTAAGTTAACACACTATACAACCCTAACATAACCCATTAGGCCTATTTATCTATAGCCTGGGCATCCCTAATACCTGCAATGAGCCAGGGGATCCCCAGTATTTTCTCTACCCACACGTTATGAACTGGGGGATCCCCGGCAGTATTGCCCTTTGCCCAAGCACTATGGGTTGAGTGATCTTTGGGGACTCCCACTGTCAATACACAAGTCCCTTAATGGACCCCTGTGGCAGTAACTAATCCCAATACCACCCAGGTCCTTAACAGACCCCCATGGCACAGGTTTTACTGTTAAGCGCCATGGGGGTACATGAGGATGCCCATGGTTAAGGTTAATCGAACATGGGGGTCCATTGAGGACTCCCATGGTATAGAGGTTCATGTTAGGTGCCACGGGGTCTATGAGGACCCCCATAGAACAGGGTTAATGTTAGATGCTGTAGGAGACCATGAGTTGTAGTTATTGCTGCCATGGGGTCTGTTGAAGACCCCCATCTTATGGAATTAATGATAGGTGCCATATGGGACTGCTAAGGACCTAAGTGGCAGAGAAAATAATTTCTTTATAATTTTAGGTGCCATGGGGTATATAGGGCCCTAAGCAAAAACAGTCAGAGGTGCTCAATCTGAAAACAAACAACACCTAAGTAGGTTTGTTCTATAGGCTGGGAACATACTCAGAGAACAGCACTCTTTTAACTCTTTTGTGTCCTTCACAGGGAGAAATATCCTGAAGTAAATCAGTCTGGTCCCACTCAAAAGAGCGTCCTGAAATGCCAGGCAATTCTGCCTTGCATATGAGAAACAGCAAACTCCAGAAATAGGGTTTGACCTCTCTTGAGCCTCGCCAGTGAGGTATAGCTGCACTCCCTAAGGAGTGAGGAAGGAGTCCATATCTGGAGCCCTCTATCACCCTTGGGTGACAAAACCTATGCAATAAACAGTCAGAGGCACACAAACTGAGAATGACCAGCATTCAAGTAGGTTTGTTCTATAGGCCTGGAAACTTGAACCTGGAATCTTTGAGCACATCTGTGCCCTTCACAAGGAGAAATATCCTGTAGTATATCAGTCTGATCTCACCCAAAAGAATGATCCAGCCCTAAAATAGGGACCACCATAGTTATAGATAAATATACCATAGGGATCTATTAAGGACAACTGTGATATGGGGTTAATTTTAGGTGCCATGGGGGTCTGGGGAGCCCCCCATTGTATACAGTTCATTATAAGTGACATGGGGCTTTATAGGGACCACCATGGATATAATTTAGATGCCTTCATTTTTGCCGAAGGCGCTCCTTGCCAGCAACTGCGACCCTCACAAACTTCACGTCGTAATGCAAAAAACATACTAGACAAGTTACCACATATTACGTCGTTGCAAAAGTTGGCCGCAACACGCGGACATGAAAAAATTAAAAACACAATAAATACACACAACACATACATAAAAAGCTTACCTACAGCAAGAGGGAGCATCCAGGACCTCAACAAATCAAGTTACACCTTGATTTAACTCAAAATAAAAGAGTTTAGACACTAAAAATTTCTCTAAGCGAGAGAAAAAATGGCCGCCGAACAAAACGAAAACGAGGCTACAGCACTGTAAATATGCAAAACACCACAAGAAACTCGCAAAACACCACAAAAGACCTACGGATATTCCGCTAAGAAGCATACCACACATTACCCGCCATTTTAGAACAATGCGGAAGTACACAACTACGCTAACGGTTTGGTCTCGCGCACGCACACTATTACACTGCACACATTCATCACGCTCCACACCACGAATACTTCAGCAACATCAAAACAGATTGTCAGCTCTTTAACAGAATGCTTCCTGCATATATTACTTCAAAATAGGTAAAGTATATTAATTTATTAATGTATTATTTATTTCATTATTATACACCAAACAGCATTAGCTCACTTACAATTTCATTGCCGTCATTTTTTGACGGTCAATTCGCTAGTTATATATAACATACTGTATGTGGAACTGGTAAGAATGCTCTGCACAGAAGTTAGCTGCAGATCATTGCACCCTCACAGTCAAGACAGATGTATGTACTTCAAGTAGTCCTAAGTAAACACTTGAGCTTTAAATCTAGGTTTTCTGCCCTAGCTAACCATGGACGTCTGGCAAGTCGTTTAGAAATCTGATGAGTGTTATCTCAATTGTTATAGCAACCCAAGGCTACAAGGCAGATGCTTTTCATCACACACATACACAAAGGTAAACAAAGGTGTAGTATGGGAGAGTATAAATATGTTGTTTTGATAATCCAATAAAGGTTCAGTTATACTTTCACATATACACAGTGTGAGACTTTTTTCTGTGTATTGTATGCTGACTTGGGAAGTGGTCTTGCCATGGGCCACTAGTAATCTGTATCCAGTATTCTCTGCCTGTACCTTAGGGCCTTGCCCTCTTCAGAAGCCATCTTTTGTGCCACAGAGAACAATAACTACACAATTCTGCTGGGGTAGGTTTGAACTAGGTTCATATCAAGCCCCCTTGAAGAAGCAGATTGTGACAGTTACATATTAATTGAGGATCAAACTTTCGAGATCTCCTCTGATCTCCAATATGCAGATTAGTTGTTAATTGATCAAGAGGAAGGCAAACAGAAAAAAAAAGTGAAACGTAGCCAATCGTCTCAAAAGGGGAAAAATATGAATTCCTTCCGGACCCCAGATACTGGCAATCGGATTTCTCCCTTGATCAGTACTCTCTCTCTAATTAATATAGCCCTAAATAACGCAAAATATTTTTATTATTTTATTATTTTGTACAAATATATACAGTCCCTTTTTAAAGTTATCTATTGAATCCACTGTCACCAACTCCTTTGATAGAGAATTCAACAGATTAACCACTCTTACAGTGAAGAACCCTTTTCTTTCTTTAAGGCGTAATCTTTTGACTTCTAACTTTAAAGAATGTCTTCTTGTCAGTTGAAAACTTGGCACCTAAAGCTCAAACGCTCACTTGACAAAGCTTTATACTGACCCTGGATATATTTATATAAGGTAATCATATCTCCTCTTAGATGCCTTTTTTCTAGAGAAAAAAAAGTTTAATTTGGTTAGTCTTTCTTTATAACTTTGCCCTCCATTAACCTTATTAGTATTGTTGCCCTTCTCTGTACTTTGTCCAGCTCTAAAATGTCCTTATTAAGTGGTGCTCAAAATGAAACTCCATATTCCAAATGAGGGTGCACTAGGGATTTGTACAGTGTCTGAATTACATTTGCTTCCCTTGCTTCTATAAACTTCTTAATACATGCTAATATTTTATTTGCCTTTGCAGCTGCTGCTTGGCATTGAGCCTGTTGCCTAGGTGGTTGTCCACAAGTACTCCCAAATCCCTTTAAATATCAGATACCTATAGATTTGCTCCATTAAGATTATAAATTGCATGTCTATTTAACTTTACATTTATTTTTTATTAAATCTCATCTGCCATGTAGATGCCCATTCCTCTATTTTATGTAAATCCCTTTGGAGGGAAAGTACATCATTATCTGATTTAATTACCTTGCACAACTTCATGTCATCAGCAGAAATAGAGACTCTACTTTCCAATCCTACTTCTAAGTAATTAATAAATATGTTAAAAAGGAGAGGACCTAATACTGAACCCTGAGGAACGCCACTTACCACATTAGTCCAATCAGAGTATATTCCATTTACTACAACCCTTTGCTTCCTATCTTTTAGCCAACTTTCGATACATGAGCAGATATTAAATGCAATTCCTGTATCCCTTATTTTGTGCAATAGTCTTCCATGTTGCACTGTATCAAAAGCCTTTGCAAAATCCAAAAATACTACATCCACTGAGTTGACTTGATCCAGGTTCCTACTAAACTCTTCATAGAAACTAATTAGATTTATTTGACATGACCTATACCTCATAATTCCACATTGACTCCTACTTATAATCCTGTTCAAATAGACATATTCTTGAATATTATCCCTTATTAATTCTTTTAAAAGCTTCCCCACTACAGAAGTGGGGCTCACTGGTCTATAATTCACAGGATTTTGCCCTTTTTAAATATAGGTATCACATCTGCTTTTCTCCAGTCATCTGGTAGAGACCCTGTGTTGAGTAAATCTTGAAAAATTAAATATAATGGTTTGGCTATTACAGAACCCAGTTCTATCAGTACCCTTGTATGTATTCCATCAGGACCCGGGGCTTTATTAACATTTATTTTTTCCAACCTCTTATAGATTACTTCCTGCATTAACCAATTATTTGGCAAAGGTATTGTAGCCCAATTATTTTGCAATGTCCCAACCACTGGTACCTCCCTTGTGTATACCGAAGAAAATAATCTATTTAGCTCATCTGCCTTTTCCGGATCACACATTTTCAGATGGCCGGTGTCACATTGTAATGTTCCTATAGCTTCCTTCTTCGCCTTTTTCCCATTAATATACTTAAAACATATTTTAGGGTTAGTCTTACTCTCTTTTGCAATTCATTTTTCATTTTCTATTTTAGCCAGACTAATAGCGCTTTTGCAAGCCCTGTTGATTTCCTTGTACTCCCGTAAAGCAGTCTCTGTCCCCTCTTGTTTGTATAATTTAAATGCCTGTTTTTTACTCTGTATCTTGATCTTTAAATCATTGTTAAGCCACATTGGATGTGATTTACTCATTTTACTTTTATTCACACTTGGTATATGGTGTTAAGTATGTATACTTAGTAAGGATTTAAATGTTGTCCATTTATGTTCAGTGTTTTTACCTATCAGTTCTCTGTCCCAGTCTATACTTTGTACTGCTGCCCTTAGACCATTAAAATCTGACCTTTTAAAATTAAGAGTTTTTGTTGGCCCCTTAAAAATTAGTTATTTTTCAATTCAATCTCAAATGAAACTGTGGTGTGATCACTGTTTCCCAACAGTGGCCCTATTCCAACATTTGATACTATATCAATATTATTTGTGATGCCTAAATCCAAGATAGCTTCATTTCTAGTAGGTTCTTGTATAACCTGGGCCAGATAATGATCCCTGAGTGTAGTCAAGAACCTGCTCCCTTTAGCTGAACTGCTGGTCTCACTTATCTATTTTATTTCAGGGTAATTAAAATCTCCCATTATTAGAACTTGCCCATGCTTAGCTGCATTTCCAATCTCTAACAATAATTGTATTTCCTCACTTTCAGCTATATTTGGGGGTTTATAGCATACTCCTACTAATATTATTTTGGAATTTGGGGCTTCGCTATTTAACTCTACCCACAAACATTCAACTTTATCACAAGTTCTGCCATATGTATCTTCTCTGACTATAGGCTTAAATTCAGGCTTAATATACAGACAAATCCCTCCTCCTCTTTTACCATTGCCTCTATATTTTGTAAATTGGTTATACCCATCCAGATTAACAGTCCAGTCATGAGATTCATCCCAACCGCCTATTAAATCCCATTTTTCATTATTTGCTAATAATTCTAACTCTCCCATTTTTCCTGGCAAGCTTCTGGCATTAGCAAGCATACACCTTATGTTATGAGTCTGTAGTTCTGAAGTGTCTGCCACTGTACTTGAGTTACTTAGTACTACCTCCCTATTGACTATACTACCCCTCCCCCCATCTCCTCCCCAATGAGTTGTTAATTCATCCCTTGTACTCTCTACACTTTCTACCCCATTACTTATATCTAGTCCCTCCCCACCACCTGCTAGTTTAAAAACTCCTCCAGACTTTCTACCATCCTATCCCCTAGCACAAAAGCTCCCTCGTCATCAAGGTGCAATCCATCCCTGCTGTAGAGATTGTTCCGAAGTGAGAAGTCAGACCAGTGCTTAAAAACCCAAACCCCTCCTTAGTGCACCACATCTTTAGCCATGCATTAACCTCCTTAAGCTCCTTCTGTCTCACTGGTATGCAGGTGGCACTGGTAGTATCTCAGAAAATACTACCTTGGAGGTCCTTGCCTTCAGCTTATTACCTTGTTTTCTAAAATCATTCTTTAGGACACTCCATCTTCCACTAACTTTCTCATCAGTACCAATATGTACCAAGACCGCCGGTTCATTTCCAGCCCCTCCCAATAATTTGTCTACCCGATCCACAACATGACGAACCTGAGCACCCGGGAGACAGCAGAATTGTTAGGATCTGGGTTACAAATCACACTGTCTACCTTTCTAATAAAAAATAAATATATATATTTATTCTTCCTCCTTTGCACTATAAATCTGCCCTCCCGTTTTTTTGAACTCCCTCCTTTTATTTAAACTCCTACACTTTTACTAGAATTGCACTGGATACTAGAAAAGTTTGCCCCCTTTTTATATTAACTTCCGCCTTCTCACCTAGGCACAATTAGTGCACTCTGCAATTTATCAGTCTTTACTTACAAAGGAGAATCCACTTGCAAACAGCCCCAAAACAACTCACAAACCTTTAATACTAGTTTAACACAGTCAAGCCACACCCCTCTCACCCGGGCACAATTAGTACACTCTGCAATTTATCAGCCTTTACCTGCAAAGGAAAATCCCCTTCCACTTACTCCTTTTACTGTTATTCCCACATGGTATATGGTGATAAGTATGTATATTTAGTAAGGATTTTAATGTTGTCCATTTATGTTCAGTATTTTTACCCATCAGTTATTTGCCACAGTCTATACTTTGTATTGTTGCCCATAGATTGTTAAAACCTGCCCTTTTAAAATTAATAGTTTTTGTTGGCCCTCTCACAGTCTCTTAAATGAGACTGTGTTGTGATCATTGTTTCCCAAAGGTTGCCCTATTTGAACATTTGATACCATAATTGTATTTGTGATAACTAAATCCAAGATATCCTCATTTCTAGTAGGCTCTTGTATAACCTGGGCCAGATAATAATCCCTGAGTATACTCAAGTACCGGCTCCCCTTAGCTAAACTGCTGGTCTCATTCTTCCAGTTTATTTCAGGGTGGTTAAAATCTCCCATTAATAAAACTTGCTTATGCTCAGCTGCATTTCCAATAATGACATGTCCTCAATTTCAATTATATTTGGGGGTTTATAGCATACTCCTACCAATATTCTTTTGGAATTTGCTGCTCCTCTATTTAACTCTAACCACAAACATTCAATATTACTGCTAGTTCCAGCATAAATATCTCTTTATTGACTATAGACTTATATTCAGGCTTAACATACAGACAAATCCCTCCTCCTCTTTTAACACTTCCCCTATCTTTCCTAAATAGGTTATAACTATCCAGAATAACAGTACATTCATGAGATTCATTCCACCATGTTTCAGTATTGTTTACTAAATTCTATTTTTCATTAACTGCTAATAATTCTAACTCACCCATTTTTCCTGGCAAGCTTCTGGCATGAGCCAGCATACACCTCATGTTATGAGTTTGTAGTTTTGAAGTGCCTGCCTCTGTACTTGAGTTAGTTAGAAAAACCTCCCTATTGACTATACTAACCCTCCCCATGTCATCCCCCATGAGTAGCTAATTCATCCCTTATACCCTCTACACTTTCTACCCCATTACATTCATCTAGCCCCTCCCCCCACCTACTAGTTTAAAAACTCCTCCAGCCTTTCTACCATCCTATCCCCTATATGAGGAATCAAGCCACAAATCTGACACAATCAAGGTTGATTATAGCATCATATTTGATGCATTCATGCTTCTGAGAGGTATTTCTTCTGCTTCTACAGGTGGTGAGAGTACACATTGGATTTTGTTAAAAGCTCAGTATTTATGAGTAACGCTAGACTACTGGAACAATGCAATGGCCTTTAAGTAAATATTGATGGGACGGGTACTGTCGGGGTATGATTTTAGGTACTTTACCAGTCTTTCTCATAGGTTAGTTATTGTGTGTGAAATGATTGCTGATAGCTGACTGCAGAGTAAAGTTTGTTTGTTTTATACGTCACATGCATGTCTATTGTTCATGTATTCATTATTCATTATTTTTTATTATCCATATATCATGTTCAGTACCTTTTTATTTTTAGAGTATACTCTCTCAACATATTCTATTTAAGCATATTCTGTGAAAAAATGGAGTGGGATATGTTCTTTATCATTAGATGTAAAATTACTTATAGTAATGTTGTTTCAAATTGACAGCTTCATTATTTAAACACAAAAATGTGATCGCTTATTGCACAAACATTTTATTTAGTTTCTACTGTCTCTTTTATAGCTGTTATATTCTATAGAATAATATTTAAAAAATTCTCACAACACATTAGTGGAACTTCACAAGCATATTAGAAGATATTAAAGGTTACAAATCACTATCAGTTCCTTTAAAAATCATAATAATGGTACCCTAGATCATCATGTCTGTGTCATAGTCTGGCACTTAAATAATAATTCACTGAGAGGTTTAAGTCTGTGGCTTATCTAAAATATTAATAAGAGCTTCACCAACAACACATTTGGGAAATGTGGATCAGGATATCAAATATCCTTCAGAGGCACATATATTACATATTAGACTGATAATGAGACTCAACATGTTTCTTCAAATCATTTAATGTAGTGTGTATGTAGGAAAATACTGCAGCATAATGTAGTAATGTAATGCTTGTTTTTCACTGTGAGATGTGCCAGTGTTAAATGCCAAAAAATGCTGCTAGAGTGGGTTTGATGGTTTCTGTAAAAACTAAACAATTAACTTTTTTTCAAAAGTCTAGCTAAATAATATTCCAAGTAATGTAGCACTAAAAATCAATTGAATTAGAGGGACACTAATGATTTAGCTATGCAAATGAATTCATTGTATCCCCTTTATCTTAACTGTCACATAAATTGTATACTTCACTTACTTCTAAGAAGCCCCTGGAGTAACAGTGTTTCATCTTCTGGGACTACCTTTTTTTTTTTCTTTTATGTAGGTGCCATGTTTAGCAACTGTGACATGAGGCAATGCCCACTGGGAGGGTCTTCCCATTGCTAGTGCATGCAGCCATACAAATGAGGGGGCAGTCCCAGAAAATGGAAAAACTGTTACTCTAGTTTTCTCCCTCTAGGTTGTGTATTTTGTTGTGTCTTTTGTGCGCAATATCTCAATGCCCAGATCAGGACATCATTCCGGAAGAGGCAGGCACAATCAGATCTTGTTAGCCAGATATATTTAAAACCAAAACAATAAAATAAAAAAAACATGGCCCTTCACCCACTGTTGCTATTGCTACCATCCCCCTCCTTCACTGGATTCCAGATACCAGGGCCTAGAAGGGTTCATCTTATTGTCTGCCTTCACATTTTATGACTCTTTGATCACACATGGAAAGTTTGCCAGATGTCTTTTTGGTTAATGTATTAACCCATCTCTCTCCCTAGTTCCCACATTCCAACAGATCATAAACTATTGTGAGAATGTAAGGAGCCGGGACAGATTATTGAGGGCCGTTATGTAAGCCATTGGCTGAACTGCTCCTTGTATCCAGCTCTCAGGGAGTTAAAACACTTAAATTCCCCTGGTCCAGTGCTTCACTATAAAAACCACAGGAAGTCCCAATGAAGGGGAGGGTGTGTGCTGCTGATTAGGCTCTGTCCTGAGTAGTTTGGAAGCTGAAGCCAGAAGCTGGGGCCTTGCCTAGGAGACAAGCTGGAAGGAGCCTGAAAAGTACAGCTAATTGAGAGGACTGACAGCTGCCTGAATTGCTGCAGGGATGGCCAAGGTGAATCGTTTGGAGAAGCAATGTGGTGAGTGAGATCCTGCGGTTTCTTGAAGCTGGAAGGAGCCTGTAAAGTACAGCTAATTGAGAGGACTGACAGCTGCCTGAATTGCTGCGGGGATGACCAAGGTGAATCGTTTGGAGAAGCAATGTGGTGAGTGAGATCCTGCGGTTTCTTGAAGCTGGAAGGAGCCTGTAAAGTACAGCTAAGTGTGGAACTGACAGAGGCCCTGTTTGAAGGTACCAGACTGATTATGCCCCAGGGAAGTTGCTGAGTGTGGAACTGACAGAGGCCCTGTTGGAAGGTACCAGACTGATTATGCCCCAGGGAAGTTGCTAAGTGTGGAACTGACAGAGGACCTGTTTGAAGGTACCAGACTGATTATGCCCCAGGGAAGTAGCTGAGTGTGGAACTGACAGAGGCCCTGTTGGAAGGTACCAGACTGATTATGCCCCAGGGAAGTTGCTGAGTGTTTGACTGGTACATATGCAATAATTTAATACTGCTGTATCAAAGGGTCCCTAGGGTGAAGCATACGGGAGAGATGGGCGGGCCCTATGCTTCATCCGCGGCTACTGATGTAGAAACATGGAAAAGACTACCGATATACAAGAGACTGTTTGTATCCTGGCCACAAGGTGGCAATATAGCAATAGTCGGAGACTATTTGTAGCCTGGCCACAAGGTGGCAATCTTTCAATACCCAGAGACTATTGGTAACCTGGCCACAAGGTGACAAATTATAAGGATTAAAATACTGTCTTTGTCACTAGGTGGCGCTATTTCTACGAAATTACTCCTTCCCGAGTACAACGGAGTGGGAGCTCCGTCCTGAAGACACCGGGGTGTAGTCTTTTTTTCCCCTGTTGCAGGTAAGCTGCACAGGTATAGTCAGGGCGTTCCTGTGTCACAGTCAGTCCGTATATGTAGATGTTTATTTTCGTTATTTAAGCAAAGTTACTGCTCCTGTTTGTTTTTGTTATTTCATAATAAACATGTTTGCTGCCTCACCAGAAGGTATCCGTTTCTAACTCAAGAAAGCACAGCTCTACACGGCCATCTTGGTCACTCTGGTGTCAGAAATGGGATTACTTATTTTGTCCTGGTTTCAAGGACTGCCCCGCCTTCAACATGGAGGATCTGATGAAGACATTAATGATGGGAGTGGTGGCTCAACAAGAGACTAACAGGCTGTTGGCCATTCAAGTGAACCAAACCCAGGCCGTTCTTGAAAAACTTTCCGTGGGTCCAAAACCTGATGCAGGAGTTAGAGCCAGCCACCGATTACCCAAGTTGAGTCCAGAGGATGACATAGAGACTTATTTATTGTCATTTGAGAGAATTGCAATGCGTGAGGCTTGGCCTCAAGCCCAGTGGGCCGAAATTCTTGCTCCATTCCTCATTGGTACCGCCCAGCAGGCCTATCATGATCTTACAGCTGACCAGGCCTCCGACTATACAGTACTTAGGAGGGAGATCCTAGCCCGCGAAGGAGTGAACCCTGCCGTGAGTGCCCAAAGATATCATCAGTGGAGATATTGCCACCAGCAAGCAGCCAGGCAACAACTATATAATCTCCTCCATATCACCAGGAAATGGTTATGACCTGAATTGAAGTCCCCTGCACAAATAGTGAAAACCCTAGTCCTGGATCGCTATTGGAGGGCCTTACCCAAAGAGATGAGAGATTGGGTTGGTCAAGGGGGCCGTACCACCATGGAGGTAATGATTGATTGGGCAGAACAATATCAGGCCTGTAGAGAAGTATCTGAGAATCCCAGGCTGGATGCACCTCTAGAAGAGAGAAGGATCCGATCTGAGAGAAGGAGGCCTGCTGAGAGAGACACTGGCGCTTTCAGGGGACCCCCACACGATGTCCAAAGGCTCGATAAAAGGGAACCCAGAAGGACGAGAGGAGAAGAAAGACCCTCATACAGCCCAATAGAAAGACAAAGAACATTTGGAAGCAGGTTCAAGTGCTTTCATTGCGGAGAGCCTGGTCATATAGCCGCGAAAATGCCCAAATCCTAAGGTACCCATGCAATGTGAGCACGGACTCAAACAGCCTCGATGTGACCTTATAACACTTGTAGGCCTAACAGAGCCAGTACACCGTTTTACAACAGAATTCCTACACAACGGGAGGAAGGTCCGAGGCCTAATAGACTCTGGGAGTGCAGTCACTTTAATATCCGGAAGAAGCGGGGTCTCCCTCAGCACAAGGACGGGGAAGAAAATGGGCATCGCCTGTGTACATGGCACAGTCATGACTTATCCCACCCAGACGTTTCACATAGAGGTACAAGGGATCAGAGCAAACATGACAGGCCCCGTGGTTCCTAGACTCCCATATCCGGTGGTCTTGGGACGAGACTTCCCTCACTTCGACGGTCTGCTCCAGATGATACCCCATCAGATTAAGGTGAACAGCCAGAATATACAGGTCAGCTCCGCAGGAGAGCTTGGAGAAATATTCCCATTTGATGATCCTGATCTGTTCTCTTCCCGACCAAAAAATAAGAAATCGAGAAAAGAAAGAAGAAAACAGAAAAGATTAGGAGCAGCGTATAAAAACAAACAGATCCAAGGGGAAGTCCTAGCAGCCTCTCAGGACAGACCCAATGAAGGGACCGAAAGAGAAAGTACGGCAAGTGACACAAGCCTCCCCGGGGGTGAAAACCCAGCAGTTCGGGAGATTCCCCAAATAGGGAATACAGAAAATTTTGGCCGAAGCCAAGCAAATGACCCCCTGTTAATGAGAATACAGGAAGAGGCCGCAGAGGTAAATGGTATCCGGGTACCAGGAAGAGAACATCCAACAAGTCCATACTTCATAATCCAAAATGACCTCCTATACCAAGTTATAAAGACTGCTGAGGAGGTAGTGGAGCAGTTGCTCACACCCCAGAATTTCCGAAGGAAAATCATGGACTTGGCTCACAGCCAACTCTTGGGGGGTCACCTAGGCGTAGACAAAACCATGGCACGTATCTTAAAAAGATTTTATTGGCCCTGGATATACGAGGAAGTAAGAAGATATTGCTTGTCGTGTCCTGACTGCCAACTGACAAGCCCAAAACCCAGCCTGAGGGCTCCTCTGGTACCACTACCCATCATAGATGAACCCTTCCAAAGAATTGCCATGGACCTATTAGGGCCACTTGAGAAAACCTCCAGGGGTCATCAGTACATCCTGGGAATCTTAGATTATGCGACCAGGTACCCCGAAGCTTTCCCATTACGCACGGCAAGCTCGAAGAGCGTGGCCAAATAACTTTTTCTCTTGTTCTCTAGAGTAGGCATTCCGGAAGAGATACTCACTGACCAAGGCACTCCCTTTGTCTCCAAACTCATGTCTGAATTGTGCAGACTGCTGCATATCCGAACCCTGCGGACCTCGGTGTATCATCCCCTAACAGACGGACTGGTCGAAAGATTCAGCCGCACCCTAAAAAGTATGATACGGAAGGTTGTTGACCGTGATGGAAAAATTGGGATCTGCTGCTCCCCTGCCTTCTGTTCGCCATACGAGAAATACCTCAGGCCTCCACCAGGTTTTCACCCTTCCAGCTCCTGTATGGAAGCCATCCTAGGGGTCTCCTAGACACAGTCACAGAAGAATGGGAAGAGCAAAGAGTGCCTGGGCAGAATATTATTGAATATGTCCAAAGCCTAAAAGAAAGAATGGCCCAAGTCATACCCTTAGTCAGGGAAAACATGGAACGGGTCCAGGCTCAAAAGAAGACCTATTATGACCGCATCGCTCAAGTTCGGAAGTTTCAGACCGGAGATCGGGTAATGGTGTTATTCCCTACTGCTGAGAGTAAGCTACTGGCCCGATGGCAGGGTCCTTATGAGGTCATAGAAGCCATTGGAGATGTAAATTATAAAATCAAACAACCAGATCGCCGGACAACTGAGCAGATTTACCATATAAATTTATTAAAGGCCTGGAGAGAGAGAGAAGCCGAAGTAAGTTTTGCCTCCGCGATTTCTGAGTTGGAGGAACCCGTGGCAGGCATACCAATCTCCACAGAATTGTCTCCTCTACAGAAGGCCGAAGTGTTACAGATGATTACCCGTCATCAGGACGTTTTTTCAGTATATCCAGTGAGGACCACAGTGGTTTGTCATGATATCATTACAGCACCAGGCGTTAAAGTAAGGGTTAAACCATATCGGATACCAGAAGCAAAAAGGGAAGAAATAAGAAATGAAGTACAGAAGATACTGCAAGCTGGAATAATTGAGGAGTCATCCAGTGATTGGTGCAGTCCCATCGTCCTCATACCCAAGCCTGATGGGAGCACACGGTTTTGCAGCGATTTCCGGAAACTGAATGCCATATCCCAATGGGATGCTTACCCACTTCTCCAGATTGATGAGTTGGTGGATAACTTGGGCAAAGCCCGATTTTTGTCCACGTTGGATCTCACAAAAGGCTACTGGCAGGTACCCCTAGCCAGGTCTGACAAGGAGAAGACAGCATTCTGTACACCGGAGGGACTGTTTCACTATAACGTGATGCCATTTGGGTTGCATGGTGCCCCTGCCACCTTCCAACGATTAATGGACAAACTTCTGCGACCCCACCGGGGCTACGCAGCGGCATACTTAGTTGACATCGTCATATATACCCCTGATTTGGATACTTATGTGGAAAAACTCAAAAGAGTCCTTAAAACCCTTCGGCAGGTGAGACTGACAGTAAATCCGGCAAAGTGCAACCTTGGTAAAACAGAGGTAAAGTGCCTCGGGTATGTTGTAGGTCGTGGATTGGTTCGGCCTCAACTGAATAAAGTTGAAGCCATACGGGCCTGGCCAAAACCTCTACGGAAGAGGCAGATACGAGCCTTTTTGGGTCTGATCGGATACTATCGCAGATTCATCCCAGACTTTGCAACCTTGGCAGCTCCCCTAACTGACCTTACCAAGGCTAAACTCCCAGAGACGTTGAGATGGAACCCGGAGGCCGATGCAGCCTTTGATACCCTTCGGTCAGTACTATGTAAGGAGCCAGTCTTAATAGCACCCAACTTTCACCAACGATTTGTGCTGCAGACTGACGCCTCTGAGGTAGGGTTGGGGGCCGTATTATCACAGGTGCTGGATGGAGAGGAACACCCGGTGCTCTATCTCAGCCGAAAACTGCTGCCGAGAGAACGAGAGTACTCCGTGGTGGAGAAGGAGTGCTTGGCAGAAAAGTGGGCCGTGTATTCACTACGATACTACCTCTTGGAAAGGCGCTTCACTTTGATCTCGGACCACGCTCCCCTGCAGTGGATGCACCGGAACAAAGGAGCAAATACCAGAGTGATGAGATGGTTCTTATCCCTGCAGCCCTTCAGTTTCGACCTGATTCATAGGGCAGGAACTCTCCAGGGCAACGCAGATGCCCTCTCCCGGTTCCACTGCTTCTCGGCGGACGCTCACTCCCCTGTCGTTGAGCTGAGGGGGAGGATGTGTGAGAATGTAAGGAGCCGGGGACAGATTATTGAGGGCCGTTATGTAAGCCATAGGCTGAACTGCTCCTTGTATCCAGCTCTCAGTAAGTTAAAACACTAAAATTCACCTGGTCCAGTTCTTCACTATAAAAACCCCAGGAAGCCCCAGTGAAGGGGAGGGGGAGTGCTGCTGATTAGGCTCTGTCCTGAGTAGTTTGGAAGCTGAAGCCAGAAGCTGGGGCCTTGCCTAGGAGACAAGCTGGAAGGAGCCTGTAAAGTAAAGCTAATTGAGAGGACTGACAGCTGCCTGAATTGCTGCGGGGATGACCAAGGTGAATCGTTTGGAGAAGCAATGTGGTGAGTGAGATCCTGCAGTTTCTTGAAGCTGGAAGGAGCCTGTAAAGTACAGCTAATTGAGAGGACTGACAGCTGCCTGAATTGCTGCAGGGATGACCAAGGTGAATCTTTTGGAGAAGCAATGTGGTGAGTGAGATCCTGCAATTTCTTGAAGCTGGAAGGAGCCTGTAAAGTACAGCTAATTGAGAGGACTGACAGCTGCCTGGATTGCTGCGGGGATGACCAAGGTGAATCGTTTGGAGAAGCAATGTGGTGAGTGAGATCCTGCGGAACTGACAGAGGCCCTGTTTGAAGGTACCAGGCTGATTATGCCCCAGGGAAGTTGCTGAGTGTGGAACTGACAGAGGCCCTGTTGGAAGGTACCAGACTGATTATGCCCCAGGGAAGTTGCTAATTGGTGAACTGACAGAGGCCCTGTTTGAAGGTACCAGACTGATTATGCCCCAGGGAAGTTGCTGAGTGTGGAACTGACAGAGGCCCTGTTGGAAGGTACCAGACTGATTATGCCCCAGGGAAGTTGCTGAGTGTTTGACCGGTACATATGCAATAATTTAATACTGCTGTATCAAAGGGTCCCTGGGGTGAAGCATACGGGAGAGCCGGGCTGCCCTATGCTTCATCCGCGGCTACTGATGTAGAAACGTGGAAAAGACTACCGATATACAAGCAACTGTTTGTATCCTGGCCACAAGGTGGCAATATAGCAGTAGTCAGAGACTATTTGTAGCCTGGCCACAAGGTGGCAATCTTTCAATACCCAGAGACTATTGGTAACCTGGCCACAAGTTGACAAATTATAAGGTTTAAAATACTGTCCTTGTCTTTGCCACTAGGTGGTGCTATTTCTACGAAATTACTCCTTCCCGAGTACAACGGAGTGGGATCTCCGTCCTGAAGACACCGAGGTGTAGTCTTTTTTTCCCCTGTTGCAGGTAAGCTGCACAGATATAGTCAGGGCGTTCCTGTGTCACAGTCAGTCCATATATGTAGATGTTTATTTTCGTTATTTAAGCAGAGTTACTGCTCCTGTTTGTTTTTATTATTTCATAATAAACATGTTTGCTGCCTCACTAGAAGGTATCCGTTTCTAACTCAAGAAAGCACAGCTCTACACGGCCATCTTGGTCACACTATACTTTGTTCCACAAGTGACTGAGGTGACTTTATATGATATTATATCCTAGGGCCTACTTCCAGCACAAAAACATTATGTTATACAATGACCAAAATCATCCTATTAGATCAAATCACTATTCTAAATGTTATAGTATTACTTTTTAAATAATACTCTGAAGAGGGGCTTGGCATAACATTGTCATGTCCTAAATACAACCTGAACACTAAGGATTATATAAACAGTTCTTAGTAGGCCATGCTCCTTGAGGATCTGGGTACCAGATCAGAGCCTGAGGCCTAACATTACACAGGTTATTACAGTCATAATAAAAATAACCCATGGTAGAACAAAATAGTCCTTGAGTTCCGGGAGGTGACGGTTCGATCTTGGGCCCTATAGGCTCTTGCTGGGGGGTTACATGGGGTCTCCCATCCTGGCCCCCCATAAGTCAGTATTATTGTTATTAGCCTTTATTTGTAACTAGCAACTTGCCAGTCAAAAATTACAGCAATAATGGGAGCCTCCCCCTCTACTTTACTTGTCTTGCGATGAGCACCTTTGGCACTCATTGTGAGCCTCTACCTCTCCCACCCTCTACTTTATTGGCTTCGCGATGAGCGCTTTTGCGAGTCTCTCCCCCTGTCTGCTTCCACACTTGTGTCTAATTTCTCCCCTCCTCTCTCTCCCTTGTGTCTCTTTCCCCCCTGTGTTTTTAACCCCCTCCCTCCTATGTGTCTCTTTCCCCCTCCACTGTGTCTCTCCCCCCTCTCCCTCCCCTGTGCTTTATCTCCCCTCCCCTGTGTATCTTCGCCCCTTCTCTCCCTCCCTTGTGTCTCTTCCCCTTCCTCTCACTCCCCTGTTTCTTCCCCCTCCTCTCTCTCCCCTGTGTCTCTTCCCCCCGTGTCTCTTTTTCTCATGTCTGTTCACCACCTATCCCTTCCCTGTGTCTCTTTCCCCCTCCCCTGTGTCTCTTCCCCCTCCCTGCCCTGTGTCTCTTCCCCACCTCTTCCTCTCCTGTGTCTGTTCCCTCCTCCCGTGTGTCTCTTCCTCCCTGCTCTCCCTCCCCTGTGTCTCTTTCCCTCCTGTGTCTCTTCCCACCTCTCCCTCCCCTGTGTCTGTTCCCCCCTCCCCATGTCTCTTCCCCCTCTCCCTCCCATGTGTCTCTTTCACCCCTCATTCACTGTGTGTCTCTTCCTCCCTTCTCTGGCTCCCTTCTCTCCCCCCCCATGTCTCTCCCCGCCTCCTCGTGTCTCTTCCCCACCCATTTACCTCCCCTGTGCCTTTTCCCGCTCCCCTGTGTCTTTTCCCTCTTCCTCTCCCTCCCCTGTATCTCTTCCCCCTCCTCTCACTCCCCTGTGTCTCCCCCTCCTCATCTGTGTGTCTCTCCCCTCTTCCCCTGTCTATCTCTCCCCTCTTCACATGTCTGTCTCTCCCCTCCTCCCCTATGTGCCTTTCCCCTCCTCCCCTGTTTGTCTCTCACCTCCTCTGAGTGCCTCTCCTCCTTTGCCGTGCGAATGCGCGACTGACGCCACACAACGCGGATGACCAGCACAGTACGCATGCGTGGCTAATGCTGCACAACACGCATGCGCGCAACCAACACAGTGCACATGCGCTGCTCAGGCCATGCAATGCGCATGCGCGGGGCTGCAATAGGTCGTAGTTGTCAAACTGCGATTTGTCGCAAACGTGACAACGAATCGCAGTTTGACAACTATTATATGTGATGTGCCAACATATTCTGTAGGGCTATAAAGGTATACAAAAAAATGATAATACAATATTAAACACATGGAAAAAGGGTTGAGGGCCCTGTCTTTGAGCTTATAATCCTATTCAGAAAGTTTTTTTTGTTTCAAAGCGCCTTACAAGATAGAAAACTTGCAAACTTACAGTCTAAAGGGAATGGAAAAAGAAAAAACCTGAGCAAGAAAAACAGGTAATATTCGGTTTGGGATGGTTTACATTAGTAGGAGAGGGAAGGGGTCTCAATCAATGCAAGTGTGGGGTGAATGGCTCTAGGTTAGAATATGTTATCTTCATGTAGTTGTCACAAAATGTAACCTGCAAATGGGAATATAAGGTGATTGTAATTTGACTGTTTATACATCTAGAGTGAAAACTTAGGAACACTTATTCCTATGGTATTTTCTACCAAATGTCTTATTGATATATAAACATGTTTTAGGATCAATTTGTATAATAAAAAATGGTTACTTTATTAAATTAGGGGTAACAACGGCGTATTAAAAACACATATAAAAAATCCAGGATTAGGACATGACATTTACCACTAGAATGATATATAATTTGACTCTTAATAGAGGGGTAATTTATCTCTACAGGTGCTTGTGTGTCAGGATAGATGATTAAACCTGATGTATGGTCCTCCTAGTAAAGTCCTTTAGAGGGGTAAATCACTATTCTTACTGCCTGTTTATACAGTGTGTTAAAGAGACAACTCACAGAAAAAATTGCAGGGAGACTGCTTTGAGTAATACCCCCAGCACTGTCTGTGTGTCTATGAACTTATCTTGCTGAGTGGATCTATATAGTAAGGTGCTATATATCTGGAAGTTATAATAACTCTAAAATTCATCTGGATTTTTCTTCCAGTGTATGGTTGAAAAACTCCTTTTAAGTTGTGGAGGACAGATAACTCACCTCCTTAATAGGTATAGTGCTCTGGTTCTTCTCTTTTATATATAAAAGTCCTTACTGGGAAATTGCCACTGTGATATATGCTCTAAATGAGCTCTGGTTTTTTGCCTCTTATATATATATGAGTCCCTGCTGGGAAATTACTGCTATTAAGCGTGTTCTCATTGAACTTTCAAGGGACCATACTGCTAAGTAAGGAGCAAAATGCCTGCAATTAAAGAGCAAAATACCTGCTATTAAAGAGTTTGTACTCTGTCAGTTACTTATCTTTCCATTACAGCACTTATGCGGTCTATGACTCATTTGGATAAGGACAGGGAGGGTAACCATGCATACTACACACAAACACTCAGTGAGAAAAATGCCAGCGTGTCCTTGACATCGGGACACACTACGTCATCAGAAGCCGACGCGTTTCGACGTCATCAAGACGTCTTCTTCAAGGGTGAGCTTGCTAAGGCCGTTAGAGCCCTTTTTAAAGTGTTGCCATCTCCATGGCAACTAATGGGGAACTATGGAACATGAGCAGTAACATGAAAACGCCCCCTCTGGTTGTGGGCGGAATGACATGATACTTACAGCCTGCTGGATGCACGCTGTAGATTTTAGAAAGTGCAATAAATAGAGTATCATTCTCTTAGTAACGTGACTTCTTAAAAGGAGAAAAAAGGCTGTATGAAGGGTGTTGGATCTTGTTGTATACTGAACCTTATAAAGTAGTGGCATGTCAGCATGTATGTGTACCAATACTTATAAGGTTCTGATAGTCTCTAAACTTCCTTGATTGTGACAAAAAGTACTTATTTGTACTTGCTTATAATATCTACTATATATATTGAGAGTCAATATCAAGTGCTAAATTATGTCATAATTTGTTCAGGGAGATCTCTGTGCTCCTATATTTTGGGCTCCCAAAATAATAATTGGTACACTTTCTGGTGGAAAAATGACAATATCTTGGATATATATCTTAAAGATGGATGCATATATGAATTCCCAATTTAAGGGGGAGGATGCTGATATTTTCTACCTCCTTTAAATGATTAAATGGAAAAGAAGCGAAAAGTTATACATTGTTGATAGAGACACATTAAGTGCTTGAGTGTTTGCAGTGCATAATAGACGGATTCTTCTTTATTGCACAAAAATTACATTAAAGTAAAAGGGCTGATAACTAGGTGTGCAAGAAGTGAATATTGGCTGGTGGTGCCAGAGGAGGAGGGATCTGAAAATTAAAAATAAGGTAGGAATAAACATGATTATAGATGTGAAAAGATGCTTTCCAATGGATTGAGAATTATCAAGAAATAAATGTGCTAGAGCATAAATCATGACATCTTTTGATGTTATGATAGATGGAAGATAGATGCAAATGTTGATTAATTCAGTGTATTGTGATGGTGGAAACTAATAAGGTGTATGTAAAGACATCCTTACTCTAGCCAGGACTACTTAGAGTAAAGGAAAAAGGGGAAGTGGGCGAGGGGAATAGGCGGATGTGGGGATAGTTAAGCCCCAAGTGGTTATGTCGATGTGATAGGTGTATAATCATGTGTGAATAAAATTTGCCCAAATCAAATAAAGGAGGTGAAGGTGAAACCCTCATTGAGACCTTTGGGAGTCAATGCTTTTAGTTTATGAATCCACCGAGCTTCATGCTGTAATAATTTCTTGTCCAGATCACCCTGTCTAGGGCCTAAGTGTACCTTTTCCAATACTGTGAAAGTCAACACTTCACTTTTTCCTTTGTGATAATGTTTCACATGGCGTGCTAAGGGTGTATCAAGATCTTTCTGGATAGAATATATGTGTTCCCCTATGCGTCTGCGTAGCTGGCGCAGCGTTTTTCCTACGTAGATTTTGCTACATATGCATGAGGCTACATATATTACGCTTGTCGAGCAGCAGTTTGAAAAATCTTTCAGCACATAGGTCTCCCCACTGTGTGGATGTACGTATATTTTTGTCGGTTTTATATATTTACAAAATTTACACTTTCCACACCTAAAACACCCAATTGGTGGATTTAGCCATGTGTTTGTGGATCTATTCTCCTTAAAAAAGCTATGTACCAGCATATCCTTTAAATTTTTCCCTCTACGATATGTTATTGATAAATGAGATGACAGATCATTTTCTAAGTCGTCATCACCTTTTAGTATATGCCAGTGTTTGGATAGAATCTCTTTTATTGCCAGTGAGTCATATCCAAACGTCATTATACATCTAGGCTGTGTTGTTATTGACTCAGAGCTTTTTGCAGATTGTCTATTTAGCATTTCCGTTCTGTCACAACCAAGAGCATATTTGTATGCTTTTTTTAAACACTTATTCGGGTAGCCTCTCTCCAGAAATCTCTGTCTGAGTTTATCTGCCTCTGTCTTGAATTCAATATCAGAGCTACAATTTCGTCTTATTCTCAAATATTGTCCTTTGGGGATGCCTCTTTTTAATGGTTCAAAATGTTGGCTGTCCCACATGAGCAAGGTATTGGTGGCTGTGTCCTTTCTATAGGTGGTGGTGGTGATTTCCCCCTGGTTATCTTTCCGAATGTATAAGTCTAGAAAGGTGATTTGGGAAGGATGTATTTCATGTGTAAATTTTAGACCTATCTCATTGTTGTTCAATAGGTGCATGAGGGTCTCAAATTCTGCTTTGGAACCAGTCCAAATTAACAGAATATCATCTATATATCTACGCCAAATTAATGCGTGACTAATAAGATGTTCATAAAGTGGATCAGAAAAAAGTTTTTCTTCCCACCATCCCAGTAAAAGGTTGGCGTAGCTGGGTGCACAAGAGGTTCCCATAGCCGTCCCTTTCTTTTGATGGAACCGTTTTCCATTGAACAAGAAGAAATTGTGTTTCAGAATGCATTCAAGTAGTTGGACCACGAAATTGTTGAATTTTTTAAGATTGTTACTTTTAGCACTCAAAAAATATTGTACTGCCTGTATGCCAAAATTATGTGGTATGCTGCTGTATAAGGCTTCCACATCTATGGACGCAAGCCATGAATTCTTTGGTACTGTTAAATTCTCAAGTTGTCTCAGTATGTCATTTGTGTCCTTTACATAGGAAGGTAAATTTTGAACTAAGTCACGGAGATAGAAGTCTACAAAAATACTGACATTAGAAGACAAATTGCCTGTTCCTGATATTATAGGTCTTCCTGGAATAGGAACCATTTTTTTGTGTATTTTAGGCAAAGCATAGAAGGTGGAGATGCTAGGGTATTTTGGCAAGAGAAAACCAAACGTTGGTTCATCTATGATATTATCTATTTTACCTTTCTCTAATATAGATTTAAGTATTAATCTATATTTTATGGTTGGATTTTTTGAAATTATTTCATAGGTGGAGTTATCTTCCAAGATCTTGTAACACATTTTTTTGTAATTCTCATTGCTCAATATAACCAAGTTCCCACCCTTGTCTGCAGGTTTGATTTGTATGTCTTTAAGAGACTTAAGTTCATTCAATGCTACGTATTCCTTTTTAGTCAGATTGAAATGTCTTTTGAGTTTCATATAGTCAAGTTTTTCTATTTCCATAGTGACTTGTTGTAGGAACACCCAAATATTAGAGAACTCTTTGAAAACCGGTGTAAACTGGCTTTTATTTTTCCAGATCTTTTTTGGTTCCTCTCTATTTTCAGAGCAGGAGATGTTGTCTTCCAATAGAGACATGAGAAGTTCAAAGGTTTCAATGTCCTCTTTGCTTATTCCCAATCTCATATGTTCTTTTTCTTTTTTAATTTTGTAAAATTTTTGTAAAGCCAGTTTCCGGGCAAAGAGATTGATGTCTTTAATGTGTGAAAATTTATCAGATCTTGAAGTGGGGACAAACATTAGGCCTTTTTGTAATACTGATCTGTGGTCTTTGTTCATAATAAATTCTGAGAGATTCACTATTTTGAAACTATCATCTGTGTCTGACTCTATTGTCTGATTATTGTTATGTTGGTTCATATCTTTTTCCTTTTGTCCCTCCTTTCTGGGCCTTTGTCTAAATACTGGCCCTCTCCTAAAAAACCCGTAGCATTGTGTTGATTTGGTGTTCTTGTCTGAGAGAAATTTCTTGTATTATATGCTTCTCTTCTATATGATGCAGTAGGTCGTCTACCTCTGTTATGCCAAGTAGAGAGTTCATCTACATCTGAATTTTCATATTCAGAGGAGCTTATGTCTGAATTCTTTTGTAAGGGAGCTCCTGTAGGGAATTTTTTAAAAATTCTGTTTGTTTGGAAGTCAGTTTTGTCTCTCCAGAATTTCTTCTGTTTACGATCTTTTATCTCTCTTTTAAATCTATCAATGTTGTCATTCAGCTTTTTACAGAATGTTTGATATTCTGAGGATTCATTGAATTTATTGAATTCTTGTTGACACAATACAATCTTTGGTTTCAATAATTCTAGATTTTGTTTTTCGGTTTCAATAATTAGAGTCATCAACTCAGATGAACATTTTAAAAGGATCTCTTTCCATTTATGAATAAATGTCTCATTGCTTAGATTCACAGCAGGATTAATATGAACTCTCAAGCCTCTAGGTACAAAATGGTTTTTCAGATAGTTCTGTAGGCTACTTATTTCCCATACTGAACGTACTTGTTTCCTCAAAACTTTTTGTAATTCATCATATATGTTTTTTATGTCTTTATTCCCTTCACCTGCGGGTTGTGTACCCGTGCAGAAACTCTCTTCTGCTTCTTTTAGGAGGGAGTCTAAGTCCATATTTAGCATAGAGGGAATGGACATAATGAAAAATTCCTTAGCTTGGAATTATCCACTACATTTAGTGTTAGTGATGATACTGCTCAGGTCCCAGAAATTCTTTATTTCAAAAAAATTATATATCTTAGAATTTCTTGTTCCTTATGTGGATTAAACCACAGGTTATGTATAGAGTGAAAACTTAGGAACACTTATTCCTATGGTATTTTCTACCAAATGTCTTATTGATATATAAACATGTTTTAGGATCAATTTGTATAATAAAAAATGGTTACTTTATTAAATTAGGGGTAACAACGGCGTATTAAAAACACATATAAAAAATCCAGGATTAGGACATGACATTTAAAAGAAGGCTGAATTGTGTGAGACAAAATTACCACTAGAATGATATATAATTTGACTCTTAATAGAGGGGTAATTTATCTCTACAGGTGCTTGTGTGTCAGGATAGATGATTAAACCTGATGTATGGTCCTCCTAGTAAAGTCCTTTAGAGGGGTAAATCACTATTCTTACTGCCTGTTTATACAGTGTGTTAAAGAGACAACTCACAGAAAAAATTGCAGGGAGACTGCTTTGAGTAATACCCCCAGCACTGTCTGTGTGTCTATGAACTTATCTTGCTGAGTGGATCTATATTGTAAGGTGCTATATCTCTGGAAGTTATAATAACTCTAAAATTCATCTGGATTTTTCTTCCAGTGTATGGTTGAAAAACTCCTTTTAAGTTGTGGAGGACAGATAACTCACCTCCTTAATAGGTATAGTGCTCTGGTTCTTCTCTTTTATATATAAAAGTCCTTACTGGGAAATTGCCACTGTGATATATGCTCTAAATGAGCTCTGGTTTTTTGCCTCTTATATATATATGAGTCCCTGCTGGGAAATTACTGCTATTAAGCGTGTTCTCATTGAACTTTCAAGGGACCATACTGCTTAGTAAGGAGCAAAATGCCTGCTATTAAAGAGCAAAATACCTGCTATTAAAGAGTTTGTACTCTGTCAGTTACTTATCTTTCCATTACAGCACTTATGCGGTCTATCACTCATTTGGATAAGGACAGGGAGGGTAACCATGCATACTACACACAAACACTCAGTGAGAAAAACGCCAGCGTGTCCTTGACATCGGGACACACTACGTCATCAGAAGCCGACGCGTTTCGACGTCATCAAGACGTCTTCTTCAAGGGTGAGCTTGCTAAGGCCGTTAGAGCCCTTTTTAAAGTGTTGCCATCTCCATGGCAACTAATGGGGAACTATGGAACATGAGCAGTAACATGAAAACGCCCCCTCTGGTTGTGGGCGGAATGACATGATACTTACAGCCTGCTGGATGCACGCTGTAGATTTTAGAAAGTGCAATAAATAGAGTATCATTCTCTTAGTAACGTGACTTCTTAAAAGGAGAAAAAAGGCTGTATGAAGGGTGTTGGATCTTGTTGTATACTGAACCTTATAAAGTAGTGGCATGTCAGCATGTATGTGTACCAATACTTATAAGGTTCTGATAGTCTCTAAACTTCCCTGATTGTGACAAAAAGTACTTATTTGTACTTGCTTATAATATCTACTATATATATTGAGAGTCAATATCAAGTGCTAAATTATGTCATAATTTGTTCAGGGAGATCTCTGTGCTCCTATATTTTGGGCTCCCAAAATAATAATTGGTACACTTTCTGGTGGAAAAATGACAATATCTTGGATATATATCTTAAAGATGGATGCATATATGAATTCCCAATTTAAGGGGGAGGATGCTGATATTTTCTACCTCCTTTAAATGATTAAATGGAAAAGAAGCGAAAAGTTATACATTGTTGATAGTGACACATTAAGTGCTTGAGTGTTTGCAGTGCATAATAGACGGATTCTTCTTTATTGCACAAAAATTACATTAAAGTAAAAGGGCTGATAACTAGGTGTGCAAGAAGTGAATATTGGCTGGTGGTGCCAGAGGAGGAGGGATCTTAAAATTAAAAATAAGGTAGGAATAAACATGATTATAGATGTGAAAAGATGCTTTCCAATGGATTGAGAATTATCAAGAAATAAATGTGCTAGAGCATAAATCATGACATCTTTTGATGTTATGATAGATGGAAGATAGATGCAAATGTTGATTAATTCAGTGTATTGTGATGGTGGAAACTAATAAGGTGTATGTAAAGACATCCCTACTCTAGCCAGGACTACTTAGAGTAAAGGAAAAAGGGGAAGTGGGCGAGGGGAATAGGCGGATGTGGGGATAGTTAAGCCCCAAGTGGTTATGTCGATGTGATAGGTGTATAATCATGTGTGAATAAAATTTGCCCAAATCAAATAAAGGAGTTGAAGGTGAAACCCTCATTGAGACCTTTGGGAGTCAATGCTTTTAGTTTATGAATCCACCGAGCTTCATGCTGTAATAATTTCTTGTCCAGATCACCCTGTCTAGGGCCTAAGTGTACCTTTTCCAATACTGTGAAAGTCAACACTTCACTTTTTCCTTTGTGATAATGTTTCACATGGCGTGCTAAGGGTGTATCAAGATCTTTCTGGATAGAATATATGTGTTCCCCTATGCGTCTGCGTAGCTGGCGCCGCGTTTTTCCTACGTAGATTTTGCTACATATGCATGAGGCTACATATATTACGCTTGTCGAGCAGCAGTTTGAAAAATCTTTCAGCACATAGGTCTCCCCACTGTGTGGATGTACGTATATTTTTGTCGGTTTTATATATTTACAAAATTTACACTTTCCACACCTAAAACACCCAATTGGTGGATTTAGCCATGTGTTTGTGGATCTATTCTCCTTAAAAAAGTTTATACATCTACAACAACAATTCAGGGTGGGTGTCTGTAGGGGAGGGTTGGAGGGAAGTGGGTCAGAAGGAGCCAGGAGATGTACTGTGAAACGGGGGCTCCCCACTATTATAACAATTACCTATTTTTTCAGTTTTAATGAAGTTAAGCTTTCACCGTTTTACTTTATCTTTTTCTACTAAAATGTGATCATTTTTAGTAGTGTACTAAAATGAAAGCAAACAAAATTAATTTTTAAATTGTGACTGGAAGTGTTGTAGGGCCAAGGGAAGTATATGATTAATATACCAAAGCCCTGAAAAGCCTAAAAAACAACCATGAAGTACCAGTCACGTTTCATAGGTTTTTACTTTAAATACTTTTATATAGGGTTCTAAGGGAAGGAAAATGTATGTATTATGTACAACATTTACAATTTTAGCTGGCTAACATACAAATTACTTTTACATTTTCTGGTTGTATACATGGTATCAATCATAACTGTGGCATATTTAAAGTGGAAGCTTTATCATGCAGCCCTTTTTAGGCATAAACTTGGGATTGTGGGCCTCAGCATAATTTAATTTTAACGTACATACTACATAGGATTTCACGTGACATGACACGAAATTCATTTTCTAAAGTATGATTTTGTAATTATAAAATTACAGTTAGCGATTTAACAGACGCAATATAACAACATATGATATTGAATATATTTTCAATAATAACATTATCACAGTTATCATGTTTTGGCAACATGAAAATTAAATGGAAAACTTTGTCACTATAATGGAGGAAAACTGCCAAGCCATCCAAAAATTAAGTCAAATAAGTAAAATATGTTAGGTTTTGGTATATATGTGTCTAAGAAACATAAAATCATTTTGGCAGAGATAAACACAAAGGTATGTATTTTGCAAGTTTTAACTTTCTTTTAATTTTTAGTTCTTATAACAGGGCAAACTGTTTTTAGAATATTTTTAAAGCATATTTACTGAAATTACCGCTATGTGCAGTTCTTTAACAACATATGATGAAACAAATTTATTTGTGCTGCTTAATAATTCTTTGGAGGTTGATAAGCAAGGACACTCTTTGATCAGCACTTTGCTCTATTCAGTTAACAAATCAACTTATTTATAAGGCTTTCATCAATTCATTCTTTTATCCTTGTGTCCACCTGCTGTAAACTGAGGTCTATAGCTGTCAGTAGTTGGCACTCAAATCTATTTATGCAACAGGGACACCTAGATGGAAGGGTTATTAAGGAGGAGGAATGACAATCGATCGTCTCATGTACTGTAAACAGGAACAACAGACAGGGTCATTCCTTAGACCTTGAAAATGGTACATATGCTTTTTCTGCTTGATAGTAGTTAGCCATTACAGTATTATGGACAATTACAAGTATATCATTTTCAGTTTAGCTCTAAATCTAGCATTGTAGTTGTTGACCTTTTATGGTCCCATATTTATCCCAGTAACTTGTAATTACATGTGGTTTAAAATTATTGTATATTGTCTTGACTTCTGTGTATAACACTTTGAGAGTTGTACGGTGTTAACTATAGATACATTTCCAGTAAGAAAATAACAATAGTGGAGGGAAAGTGCAACCATTATTGGCAAAATATATATTGATGTAAACTGTCTCTTTGCCAGAGATTGAATATTACACATATTTTTTGATATCCACTGCAGTTAAAAAAGGACACTTTTTTGGTCAAGTTTGTATCAAACTAACAATGGCTCCTGTAAATCAAACCTATGTGAAATGCCATCTCAAATATCTGTTCCATAACTACTTTAAAAAAGCTATCACATGCCTCCCGTAATAATATCCAAACTCGATTTAAGTTTACTTGAAAGTGTTTCTGAGTGCCCAAAATAACGTGACTGGCTTGACAGGGCTGCTCATCGCGAGGCCCGTATGTGACTGGTTTTGGGGGAGGGGGGGAGAGGCTCCAAACGGCTTACGAGTTACAGGCTTAAATTAAAATTACGGAGTTAAGGGACGCCATTTTTTAAAAGCCAGCAACTCGGAAGTTGTCGGAGTACCGCCAAAAGATGCCAATTAATAAAAAAATTAACTTACAACCTCACACACAGCAAGCATAGGGGGAGTGGCCGGAAGTCTGTAAGTGAGCGTGCAAGCTAATTTGATATTAAATTGGCGTTTTTGTGAGGTCTGAAAATGGCTAAGCGAGGAAAAAATGGCTGCCGTAAAGCCGTAACTTTTTTAAGCCCGTAAATCATCAACACATTTCGGGCTTGGGGAAAATTAACAATTTCCCAAGCCCGCAAATGGTTTCACACCCTAAATGAAAGCAGGAGCACAGAGGAGGGAGAGGGGGGGAGAAAGACACAGGGGAGGGAGAGGGGGGAAAGAGACACAGGGTAGGGAGTGGGGGAGAAAGATACACAGGCACTCATCACAAGGCCTGCTAGTTAGAGGGGGGAGAACCTCACATTGTGTGGCAAACAGCATTGCCAGGCTTCAAATTTTATTGCCGTCATTTTTGATGGGCAAGTCGATAGTACTAAGTTATAATCAACAAGGTTTTTCACGAACTCCCATGGCACACAAAATTAATGTCTATACCATGAGGGTCTTTATGGAGCCCATGGCACCTAATATTAATCCCTATACCATAAAAATCTTAATGGACACCCATTGTATACTAAGCTATGACCATGGTTGTCCTTACATTCCTCCACCTAAAGTTAACTCCTATACCATGGGGGTCTCAACAAACTTCTGTGATATACAAATCTCCGACCCTGGGTTCCCTATCGACCTCTATGGCACCTACAGTTAACCCCTATGCCATTGAGGTCTCAACGGACCCCCATGGTCTACTAAGCTAAGATTAAAAAAAAAAAAAGTGTAGGGGTGCTCATCTGAGAATGAGCAATACCGTAGTAGGTTTGTTTTATAGGTCTGGTTACCTACTCAGAGAGCAGCCTCTTATTGGCTCACTTGTGCCCTTCACAGGGAGAAATATCCTGTAGTATATCAGTCTGTTCTCACTCAAAAGAGTGATGCAGCCCCAAAATACCAGGCAATTCTACCCTGGGGAGACTGATACTACAGGATATTTCAGGAGTTCAGCTACACCAATGAAGGCCAAAACGTACGTCTGTTTTTTTTCTGTTTCTCCTATTCAGGGTAGAATTCCCTGGTATTGCGGGGCTGGATCACTCTAGTGAGTGGGACCAGACTGAAGGGCAAAAGTGAGTTATAAGAGCTCACTTGTGAGTGGGACCAAACTGAAGGGCACTAGTGAGCTATAAGAGGTTACTCTCAGAGTGGGTTAACATGTCCATAGAACTAACCTATTAAGGTTATTTCATTCTCTGATTGAGCACCTCTAATTTTGCTTTTTGTTTATGCAAGTGACCCTTATGGATTAGTCTCCCTCAGAGTGATGGGGGACTCCAGACGTGGACCCCTTGCTTACTGTGTCTTAGGAAGTTCAGCTATATCTCACTGACTAGGCCCAATGATGGCTGAAACGTATGTTTGGAGTTTTCTGTTCCTCCTTTTCAGGGTAGAATTGCCTGGAATTTCGAGGCTGGGTCACTCTAGTGAGTGGGACCAGACTGATATACTACAGGATATTTCTCCCTGTGAAGGGCACAAGTAAGCTAAAAAAAGTTGCTCTCAGAGTGGGTTATCATGTCCATCGAACTAACCTATTAAGGTTAGTTCGTTCTCTGATTGAGCACCTCTAAATTTGTTTTTTTGCTGAAATATGATTGACACATATTTCAATCAATCAGAATTTTCAAAAAATAATATATTAGGCAAAGGAGCAGTCAAAAAAAATCTTAGTAGACAGGGGAGCTCTTTGGAGAAGGAGCTCTGTTAGGTTTTTTTTTTCCATTAAGAGGCAGGTTTGTGTGTCTTTTTAAAACTCCTGTAGCTGCGAGTCAGCTGTCTGGGAGTTCTTACAGGAGCCTTGAAATGGAGGCCAATATCCAAAGTGGTGTAAGGATAAGTATAGGAATCCATCTTGTATTTGTTAGATCACTTGTTAAGAGCTAAATCATGAGGTTGTGTTTTAGCTATCAGCCGACAGAGGGTGGAGGTGAGATAAGAGAACCATTCTTAAGATAACGAGATAGGATTGAAATTGACACCTCGCCCTTTCTCCCTCACTGGCCCAAAACAGACTTCTTGCTTTAGGAAATGCAAGCATAACTCTCAGGAAATGTAATCGTCCTTCTCGCACTCACAGGTTCCACCTAAGTATCATGGATTCCACCATGGCCCATCAAAGGCATCAATAAATATTTTTTCTAATAATCTTACAACTTTTTTTCTGGTTTGGTTAGACTTAAAGTTTTCAAACAAATATTTTGTTTTCATTGTGCAGTCGTCATTTAAATAATGTGCCAGATAACTATGGTATACCTTAAACATTTGAACCATAACTCCTAACATGAAGCAATTGATTAATCATATCAAAGATCTTGGAAAAAAATCTTTCACTGCCTCCACTTCTTCATGATCTTTATCTTTTTAACGTTGAGCAGCAGGCCAACTTTTGCACTCTCTTCTTTCATCCTCATTAATAAGTCCTTTAGTTCCTCCTCACTTTCAGCCATCAGAGTAGTATCATCTGCGTATCTGAGGCTGTTGATATTCCTTCAAGCAATATTGATCCCGGCTTTGGATTTATCCAGTCCGGTCTTACGCATGATGTACTCTGCGTATAAGTTGAATAAATAAGGTGACAATATACAACCTTGTCGCATTCCTTTTACGATCTTGAACCATTCTGTTGTCCTATGTTCGGTTCTGCCCATTCTTGGTTGACATACAGATTCTTTAGGAGGAGGATGAGATGATCTGGTACTCCGATCTCTTTAAGGACATGCCCCATTTTGTTGTGATTCACACAGTCAAAGACTTTAGAATAGTAAATGTTTTTCTGGAAATCTCTTGCTTTCTCTATTATCCAGCGGACATTGGCAGTTCATCTCTTGTGCCTCTTCCTCTGTGGAACCCGGCTTGCACATTTTCTTCTTCTTAGTATTATTATCAACTTTTATTTGTAACCCGCCAACATATTTAGTAGCGCTGTACAGGTAATAAGAAAAAGGAAGAATACAGTATTAACAAACTGCAGAAAATGGAGGACCCTCTTTTGAGAAACTTTGCAGAAAGCACCCTACAAGATTGGAAACTCGCCATTTACAATCTAAAGGGAATGGAAGAGGTGAAAAGACAGATAAAGATCAGGAAAGACCAGGGAGAAAATTAGAATTTATTTAGGTAGGAAGTTAGAAAGGGAGAGGGGAGGAAGGGATCCGTTAGAAAGTCATAGTGATGTAAAAGGCTGAAGGATGTAATAGTCACCCGGTGGTCAGATAGTATAACCTGCAAATAGGGATGCCTGGAGGGTGTGAGTTGTTTCACAGGTCTAAGTTAAATGATGTGTCTGGTATCTGGAGGGTGTGAGGTGTTCCACAGGTCTGGAAAGATAGAAAATAGAAGGACAAGCAGAGTTTGAGACCACAGTGTATAAAGAACAGGAGGAGGGACAAGGAGAGGGAGAGGAGAAGTGAGAGGAGGAAGGAAAGAAGGAGGGATATATGGTAGTTCCTGGTCCATATATTGTTGGAGTCAAGCTTTTAGATTCTTAAGCTTTACTTTGCTGGCATGTGAAATGAGTGAAATTGTTCGATAATCGGAGCACTCTTTGGCACTGCCTTTTTTTGGGATTGGGATGTAGACTGAACTTTTCCAGTCTATTGGTCATTGTTGAGTTTTCCAAATGTGTTGGCATAAGGTAAGCAATACTTTCACCGTATCATCCTGTAAAATTTTGAATAGTTCAATTGGGATTCCATCATCTCCTGCAGCCTTATTATTAGCAAGACATCCTAGGGCCCCATCTCATTGGACAAACTATTGAGGTCATCACTGCTGATTTGCGGAGGTGGAGGCTCCAACGTCAGCTGCAATGAGCCAAAGGCTCATTGCAAGCCGCAAATGTGGACCCTCGCAAATCGAGGGGCTGCATTTGCGGAGGGGGACATAAATTGCAATGAGCTGAAGGAGGTGGAGGCTCTACAGCGCCTCAGTTTCTGTAAAAAAAACAACTAGAAAAGCGGGACTTTTCAAAAAAAGACCTGCGGGATTAAGAAATCTGAATTTAGAAAAAAAAAAGCACGATCCACGGGACATAGAAAAAATAAATAAATACAAGGGCGCAATAAATACAAGGGCGCAATACAAAAGGAAATCGGGAATTATAGAAAAAAAAATACGAGACTGCATAAAAAACGAAGATAACGGCCAAAACGCTACATCAAAAAACAACAAAACAATCTGCAAAATAACAAAAAAAACATAAAAAAAAAACTCACACAGAGCACGGGGGGCAACCAGGACTTGAAGCATTTTTGGCACTTGAAAAAAAAAGCGACCAAAAAAAAAAAAAAGGCTACACGACCCCTGACCACGCAAAACACCGCCATGCAAATAAGACTTTTACCCAGGAACATACAAGGTACAAAATACACTATTAGGAAAGACGGAAAATGATAAATGGGAAAGGTAATATCTTAGGGAAATAAACCCATTAGTGCTTAACACTACAAATTCGGATACAAGGGCAACATAGGGTTAATCACATTCACATAATATTGGAAATTTATTAATGAAAAAACAACGTCGATTAAAAGAATTTAAAAGAGGATTAAAAACACTATGAATAATAATTCCTTCAATGGCTATTGTAACAACTATTACCACTCCATCATATATTATTCATAGAGTGTAGTTACAAAAGCAGATGGTTTGTGTAACTACACTCTATGAATAATATATGATAGAGTGGTAATAGTTGTTACAATAGCCATTGAATGAATTATTATTCATAGTGTTTTTAATCCTCTTTTAAATTCTTTTAATCGACATTGTTTTTTCTTTAATAAATTTCCAATATTATGTGAATATGATTAACCCTATGTTGCCCTTGTAAGACGGAAAATGATCCACACCTGCGTAACACATAGACAATAGCCGCCATTTTACAACACTTACTTGCAACTAATAACATTACCATTCTAAACTGGCGATTTACACCACTAAACAAACGGTTTGGCCTCACGCACCCCGCCTATTTACACTGCACACTTGATACATTGCTGACACTTACACTTAGGTCAGCAACAGTGCAAATGTACAGCTGCAGGAAATCAAATTAGATTGTTAGCTCTTCAGGATATTGTTTGCTGGATATATTAATTACAAATAGGTAAAGTATATTAATTTATTAGTTAATTAATTAATTATCATTAAAAAATATATATAACAGAGCGGGGCTCACAATGAGCGCCGAGGGTGCTCAGAGGAGTAAAAGTACACAAGGGGAGAGGCTCGTAATGAGTGCTGAAGTTACTCAGAGGACCAAAAGCCTTACTTTGTGTGGCAGACAGCATTACCAACCTTACAATTTTAGTGCCATCATTTTTGATGGGCAAGTAACTAGTAATATATATAAAATAAAATTAATATATACAGCTTATTGCAGTATATAGTGATACCTTTTTTATTGGACAAACATAGCTGACCAAACCGGACATTCTTTTTTTTTAAATATATAGCTCCGGACTTGAGAAAGAGAGGAAGCTCTTGAAAAGCTTTATGAATATGTTTGTTCAATAAAACAGGTATCACTATTTACTGCAATACTCTGATTATTCATCTGGATTACTGGACACTCACGCCTACCTCACTCTTCATTATATATATACATATATATATACATATATATATATTTGACGTGTGTGGGCCCTGGTGCAATGTACCACTTGCTCCACAGATATATCTACCACTGGCTGTATATATTTCATGCATACTTAAAACATTAAGCCCTTAATATACAATGCATGATCTCTTGGGTATAAACATATTTGGTTTTCAAAATGCACGTAGTTGGACTTAATACTGGTTATTAAATAAGTTAGCATGTTCCAGGGGATCTCAAGAGGTTTTATTATGAATATCTTTCCTATAATAAAATCTAAGCGAAAAAATCTAAGAACATTTCCTTTTTCATTTGAAGAGTTGACATTTTCCATAAAAAAAAATATATATATGAACAGATCATTTTCTTATGATAAAATGTTATCCCGAGTGGTCTGGGTTATTATGTAAATGTCTTTTTTATTTGTAATATTGCTTGTTACTGAAAATAAAACATTTTTATTTTCAAGAAATATTTTGCTAAGCAAAGAGTATGTTTATTGATAGTTTTTGTGAAGTCACTATTCCCCCAAAAATGTATTATTTATTTATCGTAATGTATTGTTTTAAAATACTGAAAACTGCCAATATAGAAATAATTTTATTACTATCCCACCTGAGAACAATATTTGCACAAATAAGCATTTGTATGGAATTACTGTATATACTCGAGTATAATCCGAGGCACCTATTTTACCACAAAATACTGGGTAAAATGAGTGACTCGAGTATAAGCCGAGGGTGGGAAATGTGCTGCCCCCTGTGTCCCTCTTGTGTCCTCCTCTTGTGTGCCCTTTTCTTGTGTCCCCCTCTCTCTCCCGTGTCTCTTCTCCCCTCTCCCTTCCCTGTGTCTCTTCCCCCCTCTTCCTTCCCTGTGTCTCTTCCCCCCTCCTCATTCTCAACCTCCCTCCTCATCCTCCCTCCTCATCCTCAACCTCCCTCCTCAACCCCCTCATCCTCAACCCCCTCCTCCTCAACCTCCCTCCTCAACCTCCCTCCTCAACCCCCCATCCTCACCCTCAACCCCCCCATCCTCAACCCCCTCCTCAACCTCAACCCCCCTCCTCATCCTGAACCCCCTCCTCAACCCCCTCCTCATCCTCAACCTCCTCCTCAACCTCCCTCTTCAACCACAAACCCTGCTTCCTTAACCCCCCTCCTCATCCTCCCTCCTCATCCTCAACCTCCCTCCTCATTCTTAACCTCAAACTCCCTCCTCAACCTCAACCCCCCATCCTCACCCCCCCCCCCCCCTCATCCTCCCTCCTCATCCTCAACCTCCCTCCTCATCCTCAACCTCAACCTCGCTCCTCAACCTCCCTCCTCATCCTCAACCTCAACCTCCCTCCTCAACCTCCCGCCTCAACCCTCTCCTCAACCCCCCTCCTCATCCTCAACCCCCCATCCTCAACCCCCTCCTCAACCACCCTCCTCAACCTCAACCCCCCCCATCCTCAACCTCCCTCCTCAACCTTAACCCCCCTCCTCAACCCCCCTCCTCAACCTCCCTCCTCAACCTCAACCCCCCTCCTCAACCACCCTCCTCATCCTCCCTCCTCATCTTCACCCCCCCTCCTCATTCTACCCCTCTAAATACCTCCCCCTCTCCCTTTCCTCCTCACTTACCTGCATCTGAGGGGGGGAGTGACTGGAGTATAAGCCGAGGGGGCCCTTTTTAGCCTTAAAAAAGGGGCTGAAAAACTTGGCTTATACTCAAGTTTATATGGTAAATGTATTTTGTTTTATCATGGATATGAGCTATTAATCACATTTGGGTTATAGATACTCATTGAACAACATCCACATCATTGGACCCCAAGGATCACATATTTTCTCTAGGCTTTGCAGAAGTTGCAAATTCACTGAATGTCAAAATCAGAGGCATTGCACAAACCCAGTCACTGCAGTACAATGTGGACCCCAACCCCCGGGGCCCCTCATTGTCTTTTTGTTGTTTATTTTTCTTATCATACTTACTATTGTTGGGTATGCAAATCTCCAAAGCAATAAAGCTTTGGTCACCTGCACACATCTTCTTTTATTCTCTCTGAACCAAGCACATTACTCTCCATTGGAGAGAGCAGAAGAAAATAAGTACAGAGGGAATCTGTAAACTGTCACAATAAAATGGTACATTATCAAAACAAATGAAGATGGCATCTATGATAGAGTGTTGCATGAAAGGTCCACAGGATTCCTAGCAAACATGAGAAAAGTTATGAACATTTATAAAATTGAGTTCAAATAAAAACATATTACAGGGTTTCCGACATTTAGCATTTTACCAATTTTGTGTTATCTATAACGAAAATTACAGTGTCAGCCTTATGCTAAATACATTGTGTCATGGATCCCTTTTCCAGTTACTGGATCTTAGCCCATTAAGCCACCATAAAGGACAGAGTGCTTGGCTCCAGCCACTGGCCTATGTGCATAAATACCTCCATTGTATTGTATTCTGTTTTGTTCCATTGTTTCCCAGATAAAGTTAAAGATAAATGTTCTCTATCTGAGGTTTGAACCACTAGACATGGAGACAGCATTATGTGTATTTGGAGGTTGGCCTATTGTTCACAGCTGCCAGACAGGATGCCAGGATGCCAGACTATTAGACCCCATGTATTTGTCTGCCACTCCGTGTCACTGTTGTGTTGTATAGGCCCCTGTGTATCTACCCTTTATAAATATTGTTGACATTACAAAAATAAAGCAGTTCACCGCTGAAACATATAGAAATTTTATGTTCTTTTATTTGCGTCTGGCGACTGTGACACTGATCCTATTTCCACCCTGCAAGTAACTTGTCCTGGTCACTACCACAGGAAGGTTTCCGAGACTCCTGACTGATACAGAAGCCAGATATCAGGGTGCTGGTGTCGAGATTTCCAAGAATCCAAACGTCCTTGTGGGTAGTTAACCTGTAGTCTCTAGCAGGTGGCCCTGGGCAGTAATAGCCCTACCCCTAGATCGTCACACATTGCAATCCCTGTAAATCTTATATCTAAATCTATGTATAATTCCAAAGGCATTTTTATTTTAAAATAACATATAATGTTATTCAACCTGCTCCATGTAACCATTCATGCAGCATCTTTCTAAACTAATTAGTTGCATATTTACATAATATTACATTATTTCTTTTAGCATATCCATTTGTTTTTATCTATTTTTCACTACTGGAGAACACTAATGAGGCAAAGCAGTAAAACAAAACAACCCAGAAAGATTAGTTATATATTTTACCATCTAAATGTAAAACAAAATCACTCGCAATCCTTTAATAAATTTCGCCCAGTATATAGTTACTATTCCAACCAAAATAAATAGCTTAATATGGATGACTATGTTATTTTGCACATGTAATACTAACTTCCAAATAAGCACTGCTTTTTTAAAAGAAAAGCACATTTACCTTGATGTGCATTCTAACAATGTTAAATGATATTTCAAGCCATTTGTCTGGCCCTTAACTTATTCACTCAGCCTACATGACAATATATAATTTAATTTTAAAGATGTTTTGTACTAATTTACAATACCTCAGCTTTTTCATCCTGACAAAGCCTCTCTTTTTTCTTTTGTGTTTTGTGCATTAAGACACAGCATTTAAAAACACATTAGTCCTAATTAGTTTTTGTTCACAGATTGAGTGTCTGCCAGAATCTCTTTAATTCTATATGTGTGAATATTTTCTTTCATGTTAGCATTTTTATTCCAAATTCAGCAAAACTTGATGCCCTAAAAGCCAAAGTGATAGATGGAAAACGATCCTAATTATAATGAAGCAGAAGCTCTCATTCAATTTATTGTCAGTCACAGATGTAATTTGCTTAGCTTGTTTGTTATTTCATGGTTCATCTCTCTGGTATTCGCTTTTGTCTTTATAAAACACATTTCCTTCATGAGTAGGAGCATATTCTTCTACTAGAACGTTATGATTTATAGAGAGGGCCTTAAGAAATGTGCAATTAATCTGTCTGGTATTTTTCCATGCTTTGTTCTGTATTGACCAAGAAGAGAATACTCATAATTGGGATGAGTGTGTCTCTCTAACCCCCCCGTGTCTCTCTACCCCCCTGTGTCTCTCTACCCTGCCGTGTCTCTCTACCCCCCTGTGTCTCTCTAACCCCCCGTGTCTATTTCCCTCATTCTAAACCCCCCTCCTCAACCTCCCGCCTCAACCCTCTCCTCAACCCCCTCCTCATCCTCAACCCCCATCCTCAACCCCCTCCTCAACCACCCTCCTCAACCTCAACCCCCCCATCCTCAACCTCCCTCCTCAACCTTAACCCCCCTCCTCAACCTCCCTCCCAAACCTCCCTCCTCAACCTCAACCCCCCTCCTCAACCTCCCTCCTCATCCTCCCTCCTCATCTTCACGCCCCCTCCTCCTTCTACCCCTCTAAATACCTCCCCCTCTCCCTTTCCCCTCACTTACCTGCATCTGAAGCTTCTGCTCCGGCCTCCGCTCCTTCCGGCGTCTTGACGTGGCGAGTATGTGACGTCACGTCATTAGCATATCGCGGAGAATACTCATAATTGGGATGAAATTTGTTATTATATGGAGCCTCTTATTCAAGTTGGAATAATCAGTTCAACTAAACTGTCATATCTATAGCATGCCCTTTTGAAAAGCATGATGTGATAATGTACATTTTTTTTTATAAATATAGCTGTCAATTATTATATTAACTTTTTTCGATAATGGAGAAGCCAATTTACTTTTTTCCCTGTCATGATAGATGGACCTTTGATCTTTGGTCTGTTCTACTAAAAGACTGACATGTTGTTGTGGGACTTAACAATATGGTTACATGGAAGGCACAAGCCAGAGAGTAAAGCTCTAGTAGCTCTTATTTTAAATATTTCTATTATTGTTTTCAAGCATATAAACATGTACAAACATATATAAAAGAATTACATAACATACAGAACCAGTACCATCACTAGGTACCAGGTTACATTCATACAGGTAAGGTTCCAATTATAATTATTTAGTATCGAATGGTAAGAAAAGGAAAAAATAAAGGGTATATGGCAAGAGTGGAGAAGACTGACCTACACATTTATTATCCATTATGATCCGCTGATTTAAGGTATTGGTCCCATTTTGACGAATTTATTAATTTAGGCCTATTCATCATTATCAAAGTATTAGTATTCCTCATTGTTTCTCTATTGAGATCTATGGCATTTTTCAGCTCAGCCCAAGTGGGGGGCTTTTAGTTTATTCCAGCATTTGACTATCCTCCACTTTGTTACCAAGAGGATATGGGAGATCAGCTGTTTGTCCCCCATTGACAGATGGTCCAAATTCATATGAAGTAAGACCAGTGGTGGAGGGCATTACATGTTAATTCTATACAGATTTTTGTCCAATATTCTCTTAATTTAGCACTTCCCCACCACACGTGTAGAATGGAGCCTTCAAGGCTGCAGCCATTCCAGCACAAACCATCCACCTGGGAACTGAATATTTTCATATTAATTTGTAACCTATGCCATCTATGGATTAGCTTAAAAAACAACTTGATATATGAGGATTTTATAGCCTATTTCTTCACCAATTTGAGGGCATTACTACATAGTTGATCTGTGAATACCATATTTAAGTCCCTTTCCCATTCCTGTATACCAATACCAAAATGGTATATTATCCTTTACTATTTTATTACATTTAGACAGAATATGTCCATTTTCCCTTTTTATTAACAATTCTTCAATTTTTAATAACTTTGGTGAATTTCGGATTTTGTATCCCTGAGTTTACAGTAAACTTTTCAAGCCTTCATAGTCTATGATTAAATAGTATGAAGAAACAGGAATCATACAAATGGCTGGAGTGGATATGGTTGAAGCTATTGTTGGTACCAATAGTAATCTCAAAAGCATAAAATACACTGGATGGAATAAATGTACTAGTGACACTCTAAATATATGAATATAAATGCGCAAGACATATAACCGCCCATATGAGTGCTTAGCTGTCTTAATACTGTGGTATATAGTCAAATGCAAACAGTATCCTATTGGATGTGATGATAGCTTCCCTCATATGGCAATTAGAATTGCTTAATCCTTGGGGAGCTATAACTTAGCTAAAACCAATAGTTGTCTAAAACAACTGAATAACACAAAAAAAGGGATAAGTGCAATTACCCATTGGTTGGGAACAAAAAAAGGAAAAATATAGTATAAAGCAGACCCAATAACAAAGTAAGATGTTATAGGTCAATATAACTATCAAGGAGAAAGTGTGAGAATATTTGTAATAATATTGAGGGTAAATGGAAAAACATTGCCAGTGTTTCCCATATAAATTCACCACATATTCATTAAAGCATAACATGCAATTCAAAAAATGGTGTTAATCCCTAAAATACATAGGTACACACTAGAGGAATATTGCACTGAAGGGGTAATTATTCAGACACTTCTCTGTTCAATAAACCAAACCAGAGCAACTGCACTTATCTTAATGTATTGAAAAGAAGTCCAGACGGCTCGTTTTGCCCTTCCTAGGGCTTAATCATGGGTTAATTCACTTCACTTCTGTGGTGCTTTTATAGCACCCTTCCATCCACTGATTGCCGTTTTTGCAGCCACCTTATTGGTCTATTGGATAGCGTGGTGACGTCACACGTTGCTACGTCACCGCGCTATCCACGTTTTGCCAACCACCTGCGTTTTGCCATCCAAGGCTGTTGTGTAATAGCGTGATGACGTCACAGCGTCATCTCGTGCATTGCATCTCTGGGTAATAACGCTGCTGAATGCCTAATTGCAATATACACGTTTTTAAAGAAGAAGAAAAAACAAGCCTAGTAAATTAATACTGGCAATGAGCATTTCTACTACACAAAGGGGGGGAAAAATATATATCAGAAATATATATATATGGAGCATAGTATAATTAATTGTATATACAAACGAGGTACATGTATCTATCCACATAATAATAATAGGTAAAAACCATGTAACCCCCATATATAAATATAAATATGATTATAATTGTGAAGTGCACATGAAATGTATGGAGTGCTATAGTAAATGACTAGGGAAAACTATGATAATTAAATAAATAATCTCTATAAAAAAGGGAGACTATGAATATTCTGTGTATGTGTGAATTTAAATGTGTGAATGTGATGCTGATAAGGCATATTAAATTGCTTGAGGAACGAACGGGTAAATGAACGTGAATAATGTGAGATGTGACTAAACTCGATTGTAAACAGGTATGTATGATAAAATTAATGTGAAATGTAATAATAAAGGGGGGGTGGAGAAAGGTGTTTGAGAAAAAAGAGAGGGGGTGTGGGGTTCTTGTCCTGAAGAGGTCTTATAAAACCAATAAATGATGTGGACTATAAGAAAAATGTGTAATGAGATCTCTTCTGTTACAAAAAAGCTGAGTATGTAAAGCCTTCATTAAGTCCTCGAGGACTTTGTGTATCTAGTTCAAATATCCATTTGCTTTCCAATTTCAGTAGTTCTTTATCTAGGTCACCTCCTCTGGGTCCCTGATGGATATGATCTATTACTGAAAATCTCATAGAGCAAGGATTATTACCATGGAATAACTTTATATGGCGAGATACCTGAGTATCTAACTCCTTAGTGATTGAATATGCGTGCTCAAGAATACGTCTTCGCAATTGACGTGTTGTTTTTCCCACATATAGTTTAGGGCATGGACATACCATTGTATAAATCACATGGGTGGAGCTACAGTTAATAAAGTTCTTCATTGGATAATTGATTTGTGTATTTGGATCTACAAATTCTTTACTTGGCTTTATGAATTTGCACGCTTTCCATCTCCCACATCTAAATAACCCCTTTGTTGGGGAATGCCATGATGTTTTTTTATTATTAGATGATTTATAAAAACTTCTTACAAGTTCGTCTTTTATGCTCTTATTTTTTCGATATGTAATAGACGCTTCATAGTCTAACCATGTAAACATTGTAAAGTTAAATTTTTCTTGAAGTTCTCGTAATGTACATAAGTTGTTATTCCTATATAAGTCATTAACATGCGCTACCCTCTTATTTTTTAGTAGCTTTATTATGGATTGATTTTCTTGTGTCTGTATTATATCTATTGGAGCTGCTAATGAGGGGTATCTCACTAGACCCATTTTATCCCTCTTCCAAAACTAGATTTTTAGAGGTGATCTAATATTGCTAGGCAGCCTTTTAAAAAAGCTGAATTGTAATTAGGGAACCATAAAATGGTCTGAATAGGAATGTCTCACAAAAGCTCATCCTCTAATGTTAACCATCTAGATTTGTTATAAATTGTATTCCAGCTGATTACCTGGGCAATTTTTTCATATATGTCTTTAATAGACGGGCACCCAGTCCTCATTTTTCACATTTCATACTAGCAAAGGTCCTCTTAATTCTGGGCCTTTTCCCCATATATGTCATGGATTATAGCCTGTACAGACCAGATAGAATAACTTGGTAGTTTACCAGGGGCGTATCTCATAAAATAGGTTATTCTTGGGATTATACTCATATTAACTGATGAAATTCTAGCTAGCCATTAAAGTTTTAAAGTTCTCCATTCTTCTAGATTCCTCTTAATGTTCTTCATTAAATCATTTAAATTTTCCAATAGTAGATTTTTTACTTGAAACAAAAATGTCACTCCTAAGTAAACTAAAGATGATGATCTCCAATTAAAAGGATAATACTTTTCCAGGGAGTCCCTTGTCTCCTCCGCTACCCCCCTGACCAAGGAATCTGATTTGTCAAGGTTAATTTTGAAAAAAAATACTGAACTAAATTGATCAAGGATCTCTTGTAGTTCTGGGCACGAAGACTCTGGGGAAGTCAGCGTTAAGACAAAATCATCTGCAAAAGACATGCATTTGTATTCTTCCTTCATTATGACCACTGCTTTAATCTCCTGTGAATCTCTTATAAGAATAGATAACGGTTCCATAAACAGGGTAAACAACAGGGGAGACGAGGGACATCCCTGTCGGGTCCCGTTGCTAATCATACATTTTTTTGTTTTATAATCTGGACCGACTATGTAAGCGTTGGAATTGGTTTATAGGGCTCCTACTGATTTTACTGCAAATTGTCCAAGACCAAACCTCTGCAAAACAGTCTCCAGAAATCCCCAGTTGACCCTGTCAAAAGAATTCTCGGCATTGAGTGACAGGATCAACGTGGGGAGATCTTTAGTCTTGACAAAATGTATAATATTCATCAAACGCCTTGTATTATCTGATGCCTGGTGGCCAGTTGTAAACCCTGTTTGGTCCTGGTGAATTGAAATAGGTATAACTTCCCTCAATCGGTTTGCCAATATCTTGGAGTACATTTTTATGTCTATGTTGATAAGGGATATGGGACAATAATTCCTGCACTCCTCAGAATTTTTACCCTGCTATAAAATGTTTACAATCTTGGTCTTTAATAATTCTGATGGTATTCTACCTAGATTTTTTATTTTTATTAAAAAGACCACAAGGTGAGCATTTATTTCAGGTAGGAGTATCTGATAAAATAGCTGATCGAAACCGTCCACACCTGGTGCATTATTCATCTTACCCTGTTGATAACTTCCATGATCTCAGATTCTGTGATGTCGTTTTTTTAAAAGACAAACATTTCTCCCATTATCCTGGGAAACTTTATTTTATCTAGGAATGTATTAATCTCTATGCTACTCGGTTTAATCTGCAGGGGATCATCCTCTAGATTATATTTTTTTTTATAAACATCAAAGAACACCTCGTCAATTTTATTAGGATGTGATTGTATCTTTCCATCCAAGCCGTAAACTTTCAAAATCTTATTTTGAATCAGCTATTTCTTTAGTTTGTTGGCCAAAAATGTAGATTTACTACCTAACATAAAGCAGGCTTGCTGATATTTCCATAGAGTATTATCTGCTTTATTCTGTAGAATTTCCTTTATTTGACAGTTTCTTTTGTTGATCTTTACCTTATGAATTTTATTAGGAGTTGTATATTTATCTGATGGAGCTTATACAATTCAACAGACAGTAACCTAAGGGGTTTCCCCCGTTGTTTATAAATGTCTGCCGCCCTTGCGATTAGAAGGCCACATATATGTCTTGTAGCAGCACCAAACATTTGCGGGAGAATCTAGTGAGTCTTTATTTATTTTGAAAAATTCTAGAGAATCTTTCCTCAGTGATTTAACATATTCTGGATATTTAAGTAATATAGAGTCTATGTTCCATCACCTTTTCTTTATTACCATCATTATGTCTTCCAAACATAAACTGATCATGGAGTGGTCTGATCAAGGCGTTAGCTCAATTTCAATTTCTTTAACCAAATTCAGAGTATTTAACAGCCTCATTAAATTAGCCCTTTTGGTTCCCTCGGTCCTCGCAAAAGACAGTTTTTTTGCTATTTGCGAGGACCGATTCCTCTATTTGTCTCTTACAGGTTCCTCTGCGAGATGACACAGAAAAACGGCCAAGAATAGGCTCCGAGAGAGCTAGGTAGTAGCACGCAGCCATAAATATATGAGTTGAACCTCGCACCTTGGAAGAATTCCTATGGGCACAAAAAAATGCCAGGAAGGGATCCTAAAGCCTATACGTGCTGCCTCGGAGCAGCTCGACACGTCTGATGCTCGCCCCTGCTGCCTAAACACATCCCCATGCTGCAGGGGTCCCTATAGAGACCCCTGCAGCCTCCCCACATTAACCCCTTTACAGCGAGGTCCAAGATTGACATCGAAACTGCTGTGTTTAAAAATGTTTACATTTCCCGCCGCGGGTCCTTCAAGGGCTTGCAGCAACACTATTAACCAATCCCGGCGCTGCACCTAACATTAACCCCCGCTATGCTGGGGGTCCCCATCGGGACCCCCAAAGTGTCCCCACATTAACCACTTGCTGCAGGGGTCCATAGGGATCTCCGCAGCCCTCCCACATTAAACCCTTGTAGCAGGGGTCCCCGACCGGCACCGATCGTGACCCAGCTGCATTTAAAAATTTAAATTTCCCGCCTATACAGAGCCCCATGAGAACTTAAATTTAACCCTATAACTCACGGCGCTCTATACAGAGCCCCATGAGCACTTAATTAACCCTCTCACTCATGGGTCTCTATACAGAGCCCCATGAAACTAAAATTATCCCCATTCCTCATGGGGGTCAATACAGACCCCCATAAGCCTTTAATTAACGCTGTCACTCATGGGGGTCAACACAGAGCCCAATAAACCCTTAATTAACCCTGTCACTCATGGGGCTCTAAACAGAGCCCCATGAGCACTTAATTAACCCTGTCACTCATGGGCCCCATTAACAGAGCCCCATTAAACTAAAATTAACTCCATCACTCATGGTGGTCAATACAGATCCCCATAAGCCTTTCATTAACCCTGTCACTCAATGACACCTTCTCATTAACTGAAAAGGCTGTCAATCAAATTTCAGGCAATCAGAAGGCGCAAAGGTATGAGTTTTTTTTTATTTTATGTACCTTAGTTTTTTTTTTGGTAACATAGTTTTTATTTTTTTATTTTTAATTAGTAGGTTGGGGGTTTAATAGGGGGTTAGGTAGGTAGTGTTAGGTAGGTAAGGGTTAATAGGTTAGGGTAGAGGGAGGTTAGTTTAGATTTAGTGGTTTGTTGGGGGGGAGAATAGTGTAGTGTAGTGTTTGTACTTAGTGTCATGAGGGTCCTCGAGGACCCTTGTGGCACTTATGGGGTTAATAATAGGCTTATAATTGTCCTATGAGGGTCTTCATAGACCCTTATGGGACTGATTGGGTTAAATAGAGGCTTATGGCGGTCTGTATAAACCCTCATAAGTGATGGATTAAATAGGTCTAGATGGGGTTAAATAGGCTCAGTTAGGGTTATTAGGTCCAGATCGGTTTAAATAGCGTCTATGAAGACCCTCATAAGACAATAATAAGCCAATTATTAACCCAATTATGGTTAGATTGGCCCAATAAGGGATAGATAGGCCCAGTTAGGGTTAGATAGGGTTTAGTATGGGTTAATGGGGTATAGATAGGGTTAATAGTGTAGTGTGGTACTTAGAATTTGTCATGAGGGTCCTGGAGGACCCTCATGGCAGTTGTAGGGTTAACCTAGGGGTTAATAGTGTCCTATAGGGGTCTATATAGACCCATATTGGACTAAGGGTGTTAATTATAGTCTCATGGGGCTCTGTATAGGGCCCTATGAGTTTTAGGGTTAATGAAGGGCTTATGGGGGTTTGTTTTGATACTGTAGTGATGGGGTTTATTCTCATGGGGCTCTGTATAGTTATAGGGTTAATAAAGGGCATGTGGGGGTCTGTATTGACCCCCATAAGTGACGGGGTAATTAAAGGCTTATGGGGGTCTGTATTGATATTGTAGTGATGGGGTTTATTTTAGTCTCATGGGGCTCTGTATAGGTTTAAATAGGGTTAATTATTGTCTCAAGGGGCCCTGTATAGAGCCCCATGAGTTATAGAGTTAATTATAGTCTCCTGGGGCTCTGTATAGAGCCCCATGAGTTATAGGGTTAATTAAGTGCTCATGGGGTTCGGTTTAAAGTAGCCCCCCCAGAAGGGGCTAATATTTTTTAGCGCAGGCCCTTTCAGGACCTTTACAGTCCTTTAAGGACCTGCGAGGTGGGAAATATGAATTTTGAAATGCAGTGGGTCGCAATTGGCGCCGATCGGGGACCCCCGCTGCAAGGGGTTAATGTGGGGGGGGCTGCGGGGGTCCCTATGGACCCCTGCAACAAGAGGTTAATGTGGGAATACTTTTAGGTGCTGCGACCGTGAATGGCTAATGGTGTGCCGAGGGCCCTTTAAAGAGCTGAGGCGGAGAATTTGAATGTTTTAAATGCATCGGGAGCCTGATCTATGCCGGACCCCCCGCTGCAAGGGGTTAATGTGTGGGGGGGGGGGGCTGCGGGGGTCTCTATGGACTCCTGCAGCAAGTAGTTAATGCTGGTAACCTCGGGGTCACTTCCAGCATAGAGGGGGGGGTTAATTTTAGATGCCGGGGGGGTACTTGGAGTACCCCCCACGACTGGTCTTGTATGTAGGACTGCCGCGGAGGTCTCGATTAGGACTCTCACAGCAATTGACAAGGTGGGGGAGCCTGCAAGATCATCTTGCAGGGTCTCACTACTCATGCACTGTTTCTCCATGTTGTCACGGACATCCCTGCTGCGTAGCTCATACATTGCTAGGAGCAGGGCTAATTTGATAGCATTGTAACTATTCAGAATTTGAAGCATGTAGGGCTTAAGTACAAACCTCGTATCTACAAGGCTGGAATTTAATAGGGCTCTAAGTCTGTAAAGATATAATCAATTCTAGACAAAGTTTGAAATCTATTTGATAAATACGTAAATTCTCTATCTAGAGTGTGTAGAATCCTGCAGACATCATACAGAACTAAGGCTAGAACTTGCTTGGAAAACTCTTTAGAGATTCTAATACTTTGAGCTTCAGATTTTATTTTATAAGTTCCCTGTTTATCTATGGTTGCGTCCAGAGCCATATGAAAGTCTCCTCAGAATATATTGAGAATCTTTTAAATATTTTTTTAAGATATTTTTTTTTACTCTTATTGGGCAAAAAAAGCATTCACTAATGTTATCAGTCTCTCATTTACCTATCCAGTCCATATGATAATCCTACCATATGGATCAATTATTGTGAGTTGCTCATGAACATTTAGTCTGTTATTGAAAAATATAGAGACACCTCTTACTTTATGATTAGAACAAGCATCTACTCGTGTGCTATATTTCCTATTGCTCATATAATAAATTGATTCTTTTTTGTAGGTGTGTCTCCTGAAGACAAATAATGTCCGCTTTAATCTTGACAAGATTCGAGAATGCTATTTTCCTTTTTGTAGCCGAATTCAGGCCATTCACATTATGTGAGATTATTTTCATAGTCATAGCTTACTCAATCGATTTAGCCCTGTACATACGCTTATTAGCAATTTATTTTCATTACCCGCTTAAATTGAGTATCTTTTAATTGGAACGTTAGATACTTTCACAACATACATACTACATACTAAGAGATAAAAAAACAGAGAAGGTTCGAAGGCCCGTCTGGTTAACAGGGCAAAAAAGCCGATGTTGGGAAATGTCGGGTGTGGTTACCCACATTTAGTTGGGTGGGAATGACAATAAGAATTCAGCAAAATGTATGATATATTTACTAGAGAAGCCTACTTGAATTCAAAGGGGATATTCCAAGGCCTAACTTGTCTAAAGAATTCTAAGTGACGCTACACTCTTTTTTATTCCATGTTTGCCAGTATAGGCTCATAATTAATGTTCAACCTTACCATCGTGCTCATCTCTCACTAGGTGCTTAGTTTCAGTAATTATATATTTAGGAACTATATAATATTACAAAAAAACAAAGCGTTTTTAGCCCTAACACCACCCTAATTCATACTATATGTTGCATACCCATATCCTTTTAGCTAGTCTACTTTAAAAGAACATATAACTTGTATGATATGATTTCTTATCACTTCTATTTTTATAATTCGAGGCCAATCTTGTGCTCTATTGTTACATAGGTTAACTAGTATACTTCAAAAGAACAGATAAGTTATATGATATGATTTCATATCACTTATTTCTATTTTTATAATTTGAGGCCATATCTTGTGCTCTAATGTTACATCAGTGTTGAAATCCAAAAATACAAATAAATGTATCCAAATTCATGATGGCCCCTACCATCCGTGAAAAATCTGTCTCTAATTTTGTAAGAAAAAAAGAAACAGATCAAAAAGATTTGAGGTATTCTTTGGAATTTAGCTTAATTCACCCTTGAAAGTTTCAACTAACTCAAGCTCATACTAAGCCCTTTTACCCTGTAACAGTGCTACGTACCATCCTTATTAGACTTGTTGCCACCTCAGATTGCTTAGTTACATTTTGGATTTGTTATTCTCTTTCTTTTCAATTGGCAAATTCTATTTCTCTATTCCTTCTTGGGCTGAGCCTATTTTAAACCAAACCAGATCTTTGTATATTGAAATACCATATGGGTAGACGCACTTGTACTTGATCTCCTCCCGCCAGTTATCCCATGATATTCCCTTCTTCTAAAAGGGGATATGCTGAAAGGTCTTGGAAAATCTTAACATTCTCATAAGAAAATGTCATATTTTTTTTATCATAGGCAACTCTGACTATTTCATTTTTACATGCAGGATAATGTATCCACTTTAAAGGGTAAAGATTGGTTCAAGTTTTTTGCTAGAGGAAGCTTATACAGCTGCTCTAATGTTGTTACATACTTCACACATATGTGAATTTTCCAAACAACATCAATCTTTTCACACTTACCGTATATACTCGAGTATATTCCGACCCGAGTATAAGCAGAGGCACCTATTTTACCACAAAATACTGGGAAAACTTAGTGTATCGACTATAAGCCGAGGGTGGGAAATGTGCCTTGTGCCCTCTGTGTCCCCTCTTGTATCCCTCCTCTCTCTCCCCTGTGTCTCTTTACCCCTCTCCCTCCCCTGTGTCTCTCCCCCCTCTCCCTACCCTGTGTCTCTTCTCCTCTCCCTCCCGTGTCTCTCCCAACTCCCTCCATCCCCTGTGTCTCTTCCCCCTCCCTCCCACCCTCCCCTGTGTCTCTTTCCCCCTCTCCCTTCCCTGTGTCTCTTTCCCCCCTCTCCCTCGTGTCTCTTTCCCTCCCCCTCCCTTATCATCCTCCTCATCCTCCCTCCTCAAGCCCCCTCCTAAACAGCCCTCCTCATCCTCCCTTCTCATCCTCAACCCCACTCCATATCCTCCCTCCTCATCCGCTCTACTCAACCCCCCTCCTCAACCCCAACCTCATTCTCAACCCCCCTCCTCAACAACTCTCTTCAACAACCCTCCTCAACCCCCCTCCTCAACAGCCTTCCTCATCCTCCCTTCTCATCCTCAACCCCCCTCGTCATCCTCCCTCCTCATCCTCTCTCCTCAACTCCCCTCCTCAACCCCCCTCCTCATTCTCAACTCCCCTCCTCATCCTCAACCCCCCTCCCCATTTTACCCCTCTCTAATTACCTCCCCCTCTCCCTTTCCCCTCACTTACCTTCCATCAGCAGCTGCTGTGTCGGGAACCGGCCAATGCTAATGACGTAACACGCATGTGACGTCATGTCATTAGCATATGCCCGGTCCCGACACAGCCAGAAAATGCGCGGAGGAGCAGCTGCTGATGGAAGGTAAGTGAGGGGAAAGGGAGAGATAATTAGAGAGGGGTAAAGCGAGGAAGGGGGTTGAGGAGGGAGGATGAGGAGGGGGGTTGAGGTTGAGGAGGGGGGTTAAGGATGAGGAGGGGAATTGAGGAGAGGGGTTGAGGATGAGGATGGAGGATGGAGAATGGAGGATGAGGAGGATGATATGGGGGAGGGAAAGAGACACGAGGGAGAGGGGGGGAAGAGACACGGGGTGAAGAGACACGGGGGGGGGGGGGGGGGGGAGACACATGCTGGCCTTCCTGTTACAGTTTGAAATCTTGAGTACTTAAGGGTGGAATTTGAACATTTAGCCATATTCAGAGGTTGAACTTTTTTAGCTCACTTGTTTTATACACAAATGACAATTATCCTGTTTTATATCTACTATATATATATAGAAAAAACACTTATTCAAGTTCTTTTAGGAGGTGGAGGAGGGAGAGGAAGGAGAGGATGGAGAGGATGTGGGGGAAGTAGAGGAGGGAGAAAAGGTGGAGGAGGTAGAGGAGGGAGAGGAGGTGGAGGAGGGAGAGGAGGGAGAGGTAGAGGAGGATGGGAGTGCAGAGAAGGATGTGGGTGGTGGCAGGGTAGTCCAAACATCAGGAATACATAGGAGAGGGACAGAGGGGAAGGGGCCTGATCCCAGGGGGGTGGTAGTTCGGGGAAGGAACAGGCCCCACAGTCGAGAGGGCAAGAGGCAAAGGACAAGCACAGGGCCCACAATTATACGCACTGGGAGAATGTGGTCCTCCTCTGTGCTATCCGTGGCCAACCCGTCCTTCTTGCAGGGGGGAGGGAAGTTAAGCCAGGGTCTAGGGCTAAGGCTTGGAAGGAGGTAGAAGCTGAGGTTCCTGCGGTAGGCACAGCGCCAAGGGATGTTAGGTCGCTCAAGCACAGGTTTGACGACATCAGGGCCAAGATGAGGAGGATGATGGTTAAGGACCAGAGTGTGACCTATAATGAGTGGGAGAGGGTGGGCAAGGACCTTCTCAACCAGATAACTGCCACTGGAGCTTCAGGCCTGGTGGCCCAGTAGGACCCATCCTCCATGTCAGGTGAATATCACATACACCAAAATGCCACCAAATGTGCATCACATACACTACACATGCACCAACAAGGACACTGACATGTCACCTCCATGGAATTAACAAGGGATAGATGGATGTGTCATGAAATCCATGAAGCTGACAAATTACTGTCATTCCTGGGCACAACAACAGTAACCAAGCAATAGAGAGTCCATGTATTGGTGTGCCCAATGCAGTCTATACAGTTACAGAATGCAGCCGGAATCAAGATAGCGTTAGGAACCAAGAACGATCAAGACCAAGAACCAAAGAATAGATCATATCTAGCAAATTATAGCTTATCTGAGTTCCAATTAGGAGAATCATCCAGGTTCAAGCCTAGATGTGAGATAGTTAGGAATGAGCACATAACAATGTATTACTCATCATACTAATGACATACAGTATACCTTTCTTTTTTCCGTTTTAGGAACCAGGAGGAAGTCTGAGTCCATTGGTGAGTCAGAGGAATTGGCGCAGGGGGAGGAGGAAGGGAGAGGAACTGAGGGACCTAGTTTGGAGAAGGAGGATGTAATATGGGTGATGGGATCACCATCCGAACCTCCGACAACCCTGCCGGGATTTGACCCCACTATCCCACTCCTCCAAAGACTGCAAATCTCGCCAGGGCCCTCCAAGTGGACATATGGTGACCAGACAAGCCAGCCACCACCTCCTTCCCCCCACAGAAGTGCGATGGCCTGGCCGCCACAACCACCACTGGGCCTACACACACCACCGCAAGTTCCGCCCCAGGCTCCTGCCGGGCTCCAGACCCTCCCCACTACATCACCACCACCTCCTCACCTGGCTACACCTACAGGCCTCCAACTCCCACATCAGGCCAGGCTGCGCTGGCAGAAATGCTGGCCTTCATGCAGCAGCAGGTGGACTTACTTCGGGGGATCCAGGCCAACATCTCCGCCACTCATGCAGAGCTCATGCGCAGCCTGGCAAGGTGCAATAGGGAGGAGAGGAGGCACCATCTAATGACAGAGTCCTCTCTGGCCAGGCTGTTAAGGATTGGACTTGTCCCCAGCCCCGCCTCCTCTACACAGGAGGCAACCCGTAGCCCCACCCCTCCTCCTCACCTGGCTACACCTACAGGCCTCCAACTCCCACATCAGGCCAGGCTGCGCTGGCAGAAATGCTGGCCTTCATGCAGCAGCAGGTGGACTTACTTCGGGGGATCCAGGCCAACATCTCCGCCACTCATGCAGAGCTCATGCGCAGCCTGGCAAGGTGCAATAGGGAGGAGAGGAGGCACCATCTAATGACAGAGTCCTCTCTGGCCAGGCTGTTAAGGATTGGACTTGTCCCCAGCCCCGCCTCCTCTACACAGGAGGCAACCCGTAGCCCCACCCCTCCTCTCCTCCCACCATGCCTCCACCACAGTCACTTGTTGTGCCCCTGCCTCCCGGGGTGTTGCCTCCGCCCGGCCCCCTCTCCCCTACCACCACCACCAGCAGGGAGACGGCGGCCCGCATCGGATGATCAGAGCCCTGTGGCTTGGGGGAGGTGGACATAGGGGCTTCGCATATGTTTGTGCCTTCTCAACAGCACTCCTCAGTGACAATCTATTGGTCACAATGTTAACCTAATCTAGCCTGGCTACAGATCCTTGGATCTTGGCCTATGTGACGGTGATATTTTGTATGCAGATGGCTACCACCCATCACATGGTCCATGATCCTCTTCTTTGTGGACAGGTAGGGTTATGTTGAACATGTCACCAATTGATGGTCACTGAGGAATGGGGTTGAGAAGAGATGCTGCAGTCCCTATGATTTTTAAGGCCTTATTTTGTATGTTTAGTTTTCTTTTTCTTTTTTTGTTTTAGGTACAATTCAGGTCCATGAAGGCATCTTCTGCATCTGCAAGCATTGTGGAGGAAATATATGAAGTGTAAGGTTTTCCCAGTTCCTCTCAGGTAGACATTCCTTCAATGACACCCCCAACATGTAGCTGCCACAATCTTAAAGCTATCATATAGCCAGATATCTAAGACATGCTTGTTGTTAGCTCAAATGTAGACTAATACCACTATGGCAGTGAACTTACAAAGTCTCACAATGGCATGTTAATGACAGCCAGCATTGATATATACACTAGTGAAGCATGTGATCCTGACCTCAATATCTGTGTGAGAACAGAATTGTGATTTGTCTGACCTCTCTGCTATGTGGTGGGGGTGAAGTCGCTTGTGTACCTGAATAAAGCTGTGAGCTATACCACCTGTGTAGGTGGGCAGGTGATAGCAGAGAAGTCAGACAAATCACAGTCCACTAGAGAAGGAACTGGCAACCCACTTCAGTATCTTTGGCATGCAAACCTTGTGGAACAGCACAGGCTGAGACCTAGCTAAATGTGCTGCAGTCCATAGGGTCACAGAGAGTTGGATGCAACTAAAGGACTGAACAACAAATATTAAAATGTTATGATATATGATATATGTGATGTGGTGGTGAAATATGGCCACTGTTTGTTTTCTCAAATGTAGATGTGATGAGCGAGATATATATGCAATTATATTTATACAAACATACTATCTTTTTTTCTAAATGTTTTATCTGGGCCTAAATAGCCCAGTTTAGGTGCTAATGCCCTTTAAAAGGCATTTTGAGTTTTTTTTTCGGGGGGTTATGGGTCGTTTACACCCTTTTTTGGGGGGACTCACGATTAACCGGAAACTACACTTATCTGGCAATGAGTCCCCATAGGTGCCAGATAACGGGGAGTCTACTGTATTTCAGGGTCCACATTAGAGCCTCTGTGAGTTAAAAAGGGTTAATATGGCATCAGTTTCATATGTTTGTGTTGCTATTTAATCAGGTAGTGTATCTTTAATTGCTTTCTGCATGTTGCAGCATGGTTTTTCATATTGGCATATACATGACCATTCCAAAATATGATAAAAAAATATATTTTTTTAATGTATTTTTGTTATTGGGGGATAATTGTAATGTCTTTCCATGCTTTCTCCATATTCTAATTCCCACTGGTGTGTTTTTATTGTCTTTTACAGTGTTGAGAAATTGTCTGTAAACCCTTTGCCACACATATTTGGAGGCCGTATTATTTTTGCCTCCATTTGCGGGTTAAGGGCTTGAACGCCAGGGCGTCTTTGGGAATTTGTTGCAATTTAATAGCGAAATTGGAACGTAGGAGTTACAGGTTTGAGAGAACAAAGGATTTGCGGGCGCGCAGTTCAAATTTCCACGTCCTGTATCCCTTTTTTTCCTTAACCCGCATATTGTGAGCGGTTTGCTTTACGGGGCCAATTTAACTCTTACAGGCTATGTTACAGGCTACAGTTTTACACAGGGAATTTAATAGGGCTGAAATCTGCAGACCTGTGACTGGGGACCAAGAGGGAACTATAACACTCTTCTTTGTGGAACTTATTTTGTTACTCCTGACTAAATTAAATCTGGTGCAGCTTGGGTGGGGAACCCTCTAGAATTATTGTTAGGATATTTAAACCAGTTTGATACAACTTGTTCCCAAATGTTTTAGCCATTTGTGTTTTTTATATTTCTGGGGCCTGACAACGGCCCCAGTTGTTTAAATTATTTATCCTCTGGATTCCACTTGTATTATTTACAGTTAACTAGTCTCATAGTGTATGGAAGAGATTGTGAGACTGGGGGAAAGAACATGCAGACTCTACATGTCATGAAGAGGAAGTATACATTTCCCTGTGTTGCCTGTTACTGGGCAGTGACAGGGAGCTACCTGCAGGCCTCCTGATTTTCTTGTTAAATGGAAGATTAGTTTCAGGTTATCCACCTGAACTTCTTAATCTCCAAGGATAATAGCTCATGTAAAAGGCTTCATTCCCCAGAACCCTGAGGACTATGATGCCTGCTAACCGATTGAGCAGGCTGGTATAGGGGGAATCCAGAAGGTGAGTCACAAAGACTAACCAGTAACTCTCCCAGCTCTGGTCCTATTGACCCTGTGTATGTTTATTTCCTCTCTTTAGTTAGCAAGGGAAAGTAACAAAGTAATACTTATGACAATATGAGTGGCATTTTGATTAAGGAACTCCCTACCAAAATAAACTATGACAGCAAATTCCATAAATATATTTTTAAAAGAGATTTATGTTTGGATAAAAAATGGTGCAGAGTATTATGTCAATTAAAAAGACATGCCAGTTCCCTGTTTTTAGTATTAAAATAAACTATGAAGGGTTTCTTTGCATATTTAAACATATTTTTTATTAATAAGTGCTTAAAATATTTGCTTTTACTCACTGAAATCTTCTAAACAGTCCCTGCAAATGTTTACTCATGCATTCAGTGTTTCTATAGTGCTAGATGTTCTAGCCAGTCAAAGGCTGTGTCTGTGTTACAAAAATGCTACTAAGACAGTTTATATATACAGTTGTGCTCAAATGTTTGCATAACCTGGCAGAAATTGTGAAATGTTGGCATTTATTTGTAAAATATGACTTATCATGCAAAAAAATGAATTTTATCAAAGCATACTGATCATATGAAGCCATTTATTATCACATAGTATTTTGGCTCATTTTTAAGTCATAATGTTACCAGAAATCACCCAAAAGGCCCTGATCAAAAGTATACATACCCTTGAATGTTTGGCCTTGTTACAGACACACAAGGTGACGCACACAAGTTAAAATGGCAATTAAAGGTTAATTTCCTAAACCTGTGCCTTTTTAAATTGCAATTAGGGTGTGTGAGTCAGTGAGTTTGTTAGCTCTCACGTGGATGCACTGCGCAGGCTAAATGCTGAGCCATGGGGAGCAGAAAATAACTGTCAAAAAAACTGCGTAACAAGGTAATGGAACTTCTTAAAGATAGAAAAGGATATAAAAAAGATATCCAAAGCCTTGAAAATGCCAGTCAGTACTGTTCAATCACTTATTAAGAAGTGGAAAATGGGGGGGATCTCTTGATACCAAGCCAAGGTCAGGTAGACCAAGAAAGATTTCAGCTACAATTGCCAGAAGAATTGCTCGGATTACAAAGAAATCCCCACAGGTAACCTCAGGATAAATACAGGCTGCTCTGAAAAAAGACGGTGTGGTTGTTTCAAGGAGCACAATATGACGATACTTGAACAAAAATGAGCTGCATGGTCGAGTTGCCAGAAAGAAGCCTTTACTACGCCAATGCCAAAAAAAATCCGGCTACAATATGCCCGACAACACCTTGACACACCTCACCTCTTCTGGCACACTGTAATTTGGAGTGACGAGACCAAAATAGAGCTTTATAGTCCCAACCATAAGCATTATGTTTGGAGAGGGGTCAACAATGCCTGTGGAGAAAAGAATACCATCCCCACTGTGAAGCATGGTGATGCCTCACTGATGTTTTGGGTGGGGGGATGCTCTAAAGGCACGGGGAATCTTGTGAAAATTGATGGCAAGATGAATGCAGCATGTTATCAGAAAATACTGGAAGGCAATTTGCATTCTTCTGCATGAAGGCTGCACATGAGACGCTCTTGGACTTTCCAGCATGACAATGACCCTAAGCACAAGACCAAGTTGACCCTCCAGTGGTTACAGCAAAAAAAGGTGAAGGTTGTGGAGTTTCCATCACATCCAAGGTCTTCTAACCTTAATATCATCAATCCACTCTGGAGAGATATCAAACATGCGGTTCATGCAAGACAACCAAAGACTTTGCATGACCTGGAGACATTTTTCCAAGACGAATGGGCAGCTATACCACCTGCAAGAGTTAGGGGCCTCATAGACAATTATTACAAAAGACTGCATGCTGTCATTGATGCTAAAGGGGGCAATACACAGTATTTAGAACTAAGGGTATGCAAAGTTTTGATCAGGGCATTTGGGTGATTTCTGTTATCATTATGATATAAAAAAGAGCCAAACAACTATGTGATAATAGATGGCTTAATATGATCACTATGCTTCAATAAAATCCTTTTTTTTTTTTTGCATGATCAATCATATTTTTAAAATGAATGCCAACAGTTCACAACTTCTGCCAGGGTATGCAAACTTTTGAGCACAACTATGTATGTGTATATATATGTGTGTGTGTATATATATATATATATATATATATATATATATATATATATATATATATATATATATATATATATATATATATCTTGTCGGCAAAGGGTGTTGTCACTTAGTGTCTCTTAAACAGCGGCCAGCTTAAAGTACGATACAGTGGAAAAATACCTTTTCTTTTTTCTTGTCTCTATACAAATATGATGCATGCTGCTCCCTAACGGGCAGATCTGCTTCCATTGCTAAGCTATAGATGTGCTACAGCCTGCAGACACGCTGAATGCTAACCAACGATGAAAACAGTTAGTCCTCCATTTTTTGATATGTCTATGGTCCGCACTATATAGACACATGTTGTTTTTAGACCACCCCTTTTTGTATTTTGTATTTTTATTTTTAAAGGTAATCCAATAATTTGGTTTTATACATCTATGAGGGTTGCAATATACTCTTGTGCTGACTATATATATTGTATACTTACAGCTAAGATCATATACAGCAGGTTCACTCTGTCACTATCAATAAGTATCACTTATTTATACATATATTACTTTAGTCTATTACTTTATGCACATATAGCTTTTGTATATATTTTAGTACTACACACAGTATACTTCGTATTATTATACACATTTACTTAGGGGGAACTGTATCCCTTATTATTGGTATTATATACAGCTGTATATGATTATATCTTTATACCTTAATGCTTATAATATTGAGTGATTACTGTCAGCACTAGGCATTGTTAGCCCCTCTTACTATTATTAGTTTACACATACATACTTTTTGTAGGAACTGTCCTTATCATTAGGTATGCATATTCTCTTTTTTCTGGTAAAGATACTTTATATTTTAGATGTATTGCTTAATAAAATTTTCTGGTGTTTTTCCTTTATGTTTTACTATTAAATAGATGAAGCACCAAGGAAAATGTATCATTTGATATATGCCCTAAAAAAGCCTATATCAAATTCATATAGTATTTTTATATATATATATATATATATATATATATATATATATATATATATATATATATATATATATATATATATATATATATATATATATATATATATATATATATATATATATTATAAACAAGGATTCGGGACCCAGAATTCAAAGTCTCCTGGTGAATGAACACAGGAAAGGTAATTACATAGTAAACATGACAATTGAAAAATATTAAAATAAAACTACAATTTTAATAATATAATAAACCACTTTGATTAAAAAGCAACCCACTCGTTGGGAAGTATCCTACCCCAAAAGGTTGTATAAAGATAAATCTATGCGAAGATAGGTACCAAAAAGGTAATCCAGTGTAATTAAGAAATATAGATGTAATACACTAATTCAATAACAAGTTCTCTGAAATAAATGGTTTTAAAAGTCACTGTGTCACTTTAGTTTGGTTGACTGTATATTTAGCGAATATGGATCAAGATAGATCTATACTACTATATTTAGTAGACTTTCTCATGACTTTAGCATAATTTACAATCAAATGACGCAATACTTATATTAGTATTTTAAATGTAAAATTGGTAATGTACAGAATAAATGCTTTTATTTAATTTAAATTTCAAGGAGTACTTTAGAAAATGCGGTCCCTCTTACATTGACATAGGAATTCATCACTATATAGTGGTTTACATTATGCCTCATCATACTTACTCAAAAAACTAGGAAGCATTTTGTCCCTGATATGATTCAGTAGAACTATGGCTAAAATGCCTTTATGTGCTTATTATCATTCTTTTCATTTATAATGCATGAATTTCTAATATACATTTTCTCTTTGTTTAATCTTATTTTATTTTTATCTAATGATGTGTGTGCCAATAAAAAATAATATTACAGCAGAATACATTTATATTAAAAAAATCCAGATAAAAGTGATTATTTAATATCTATTCTTAAATATGGAGCACAATCATATGGAGCTCCAGACTACAATGTCTGTGTAAATTAAGATTAGGAAATCTTTCTCATTCATTTGTACTGGTAATACTGCCAAATGTGGAAGTGCTTTAAACCGAGATAGGCTTCCAGCCGATCGCAGTGAAACACACGTCTGCAAACATACAATCTGAGTGCAATATAAAGTAGCGGATTTGCCGCTCCAGCACGGACGTTATGAATAAGACTGATTAGATTGCGACCCATAGCTGCATGTTGCATGTATTATATGTGGCAGCAGCGATTAGACGTACCACCACAACTGCAGCCACAATTATGAATGAATTTAATATCAGACCAATAAAATGAATGGGATAGCAATTCAAAGAATCACATACAAGACAGGGCCCTACATGTCAGCAGTGGCTTCCCCTGGAATATAAAAGCCAGCCAAAGTAAGGTAGCTACACTATGGAGTGCCTATACCACCTTTGAATAAGCCTTTAATGGTGAAACTGGTTCCAGTCAGGCCATCAGGCCTGGTTCTCTGAAAAAAAAACACTGATATTTGAATTACTGATCCACATTTTTGGGATCTTATCCCACATGTGGAAAGGATGTGCTTCTTTTACCTGTAAGCAGATAATATTTTTTATGTGATGTTCGAGAAGTTTCCATTATGGAATGCCTATAGTGAATCTGATTTAACTATTACTGTTGGTATCTTACAGTTTATAGCAGACAATTGCAATATTCTCTACACCTATCTGCTTTACAGACTTGTATACAGTCAGGTCCATAAATATTGGGACATCGACATAATTCTAATCTTTTTGGCTCTATACACCACCACAATGGATTTTAAATGAAACGAACAAGATGTGCTTTAACTGCAGACTTTTAGCTTTAATTTGAGGGTATTTACATCCAAATCAGGTGAACGGTGTAGGAATTACAACCGTTTGTATATGTGCCTCCCGACTGTTTTCTTTATGAATTATAATTTCTCCGGAGCAGAGAAGCTGACCGGGTGTAGTCAGGGTGTTCCTGCACGTTTAGTAAGAAACGTATATGTAGATTTTTATTTTCATTATTTCTAATCCTTGTTTATGAGCCATACTAATAAACAAGTCTTCTGCATCTGAAATCTGTATTGCTGAACCTTTTGTCATAAAGGATTCCTGTGGCAAACGGCCATCCTTGTCACAATATAAAAAAAAAATATATATATATATATATATATATATATATATATATATATATATATATATATATATATATATATATTATACACACACACACATATGGTGGGCAAAAGAGCGATAGAAACCCTCCACCGTACAGCAGTACAGTAAATAAATTGTATATCTCTGTTCACATTTGAATGTCTAAAACAAGTAAAAAAAACCTGCTTCCAGTTTAGAATTCCGAGAAAAACAGTTATTACACTGCATTCTGGAAAGTGTAATATATATATATATATATATATATATATATATATATATATATATACACTGTTGCATATGCTCATGTGCGCCCAGGGGTGACTAAGGGGATTGTACGTACTGTATATGTAAATCCAGCCCTGGCTGTAGTTGGTCATTAACAAGGAATATCATGATTACTTTTTTTTTAAATCTATTCTTGATAAATAGCACTACTGTACATAAGAAAAGTAGTATTAATAAGATGCAGTTTTCTTACTTGCAACTCTTCCATATATTGTCCAGATGCTTTGGTAACTTTTAACTGATTGTATAGGACATGATATTAACATTAGTGAAATTAGTATTCATTTCTTTATCAATTACTATATATGTATTATTTATAATAACGCTAAAGGAAATAGCTTTTATAAGCTAGGGTTTTCTTTTGTATCTTTGTCATATATTTAACTTTATGCACAAGTCTTCTTTTATGCATGTTTTTTTTATTACCCTATGATGATAAATTTATGGTTATAATAAGCCAACGTAGCAATTTCAGGTGCATTTCTCGCTTCAGATATTTTATGCAATACGTCACAGAACCACACATGAAAATCTGGGGAAGAATAGTGAATATGAATAATCTGATCCTTATATTGTTTGTGTTTGGTTCCAAGTTAAGTATATTTTAACTGTAACTTTTTGTTTCTGATTTTAAGTGTAAGAAACAGAACAGACCCATCATAGTAAAACACACATCAGCCAAATTGAAGAAAAATACTGAAACGACAAATAGAATCTCACAGTCCTTGTTTACAAATATATTATAGTTGAATAATGGAAGATTAGTTTCAGGTTATCCAAGGGGAAATGACATTGTTGTGTGATTAATGAACGCGCCAGGCAAAAAAATAATGGGATGATTCTAATTGTCAATAAATATAAGGCAATGCTGACCAGGAGAGATTCACATGAAATTGAAACATTGATTCTCTGACCCTCCCCAATTGATCTTCCCCAAGGAGCTCCCATTTCCCATTAGTCTGCTGCATTAGCCACAGACATCTTTCTCATTATCAGTAATCCTGATTAACGTTTCAATCCCTATTGTGTTTGAGAGATACTAACCTGCCAAGATTACAAAACACTTACAGCTTTATAATTTATGTTCATTAGAAGTCTAATAGGCATATTTATGAACAAACTTTGTTAGAAGTAACTTTGTTAAAATAGGCTATGTTAGTATTTCCAAAATAAAGATACAGGAAAAGTTCATTAAGTGTGATGGCTTCCCTCAGAAAACATTAAACTTTTGTCCAAAAGTACGCTCATCTTTCAGGAAATATAAATCCAACCAGTCAATAGATACTGTACTTAGTGCAATAAAATTAAATGGGGTATATTAATTGTCTATTGCAGCCCCGTCAACCCATTTGCTAAGACTTTACTCAAACAATAACCTCAAAAAATCTTTACCTACTTTCTATGTTGTGTCTTTAGTCTCTACAATTGCACACACTCCATCAACGTTGTTACTTTGAAGGAGTAATTTAAATACATTCTGTTAATTCTATTGGTCAAAATAATCAATGTGAGTACTGAAAAAAAAATCTTATACATGTGTCTAATATTGAATTATTATTTATAATACAGCCCAATTCCTATTTTATTGAAGCTGAAGAATTATAAATATTTTTACACAGTGGTTTATATTAAAATAGAAACCGGGTGGTGAATGATGAATATAATTCTGTAATAAACTTATTCATACTCTTTATTTACATCTACTGGTGAATATCAAGTCATAAATGAGTTGTAACTAAGACACTGTTGGATAGTTCAAGGAGAGGTAGATATAATTGTTGAATACTATAGTGAATGTGGGTAGTGTTGTACATATACAAGCTCCTAACATAACTGTAAAACTCCCACATCTTGATGGCTCCAAGTGGGATTAGATGTTACTTGGAAACTCAGTTTAGTGAAACCTTGATGACCTGCAGTATATGACATGGCTCCGGTCAAACCTTAGTGGATCTACCCCAAAGTTCCAGTTGCTGTTCCCATTGTAGTTTTTATAGAGTAGTAATGTAGTAAATGTGTTTTGATCATACATAAAAAATCAAGCATAAAAAAGAAGAAAGACAATCACATGGTCTAAAAAACAGCATTTACGGACAAAACTGTGCATGAAGTTAAAAGAACATGGAAGGTTTAGGTATTTAATATACCTATATATTGATTTACTTGATATTCCTGTATGGGTCTGCCCGCTGCAGCTTATGCAGACACCGGTTTCATAGGACTGGAAGGGAAGTGTAGTGTCCTAAACATGCTGTCACATGCTGCTAAGAAATAGTTCTTGATAAGCTAGTATATCACACTGCACTTCTAGCCTGTGTCTTCATATACTGGAGAGGGTAGACCCATACACATGTTATTTCTATGATTTTGTGCAATAAGCACTTATGTATAAGCACTTCCTAATAAAACATAGTAGATAAAAGTAAATAAATAAACATAGTCTATGACTTATCTAGCAAAATCCAGTAATGGTCAAAGTCCCTTTAAGCCTTTAGAATATGAGAAGTGGTTACATTAATATTGAATAATCTCCCAGCAGAAGTAATAGCAGTTAATACAGTTAAATAATTCAAACATGCCTAGCTAAACAGAAAGTATGACAAATTATACAAACATTGCATGTTACTTTTGACCCATCCTTGTTGCATTTCTTACCTATTATAAGTTTCTCAGTTGCATTTACCATCAGGACTGAGCAGTCATTTCTGCAGAGACTCAACCAATGATACTGTGCCTCATATCATCCGCTCCAACTGCCTTTTACCCATTTTCTCTCCGCAAAGATTATGTGTAAAATCGTAAATAGAGGAATACAAAATAACAAAACCGCAATATAGTGCTCTGAAAACTCTCCTACTCTCACTCACTCTGCTCAAACCACCAACATTGGGACCTGCATTCTACTTCGTCAGAATCTACAACACAGTCAACGCATGGGCGGGTGGAACGCAACTTTATAATCTCTCTCTGTCAATCATCTTCGGCTAGACCGCTTTCTATTGGCTGACAGGCCTGCGTCGCACTCTGTTATACCGTGAGTGGATCGGAACGATGGACCGCTTCTATTCCAGCCCATTAACAGCTTGCGGCCGCAGGAGGGGTTTACGGGCTTGAGGCTTCGGGCCGTAACTTGCGCCCTTCTTTAATTGAATAGCACCGGAATTGTAGCAGACTGCGAGACCGCAGCAGGTTTACAGACATACGGCCTGTGTGAACACCCATTGCTGAGACATTCTGAATCTAAACTTCTGGTCTCAATTCAAAGGCCGCATCTCCCTGTACATAGGCAAATTCTGCTGCAGTGAATGTCACCTCAACATGCAAAACAATATAAAACAGAAGGAAGTACAGTACAAGGTGCCTTGTGTAAAAACATATTAAATCAAATACACAAAAATCGGCATAGCCAAAGTAAAAACAGTAAAGTAGATAGGTAATTCCATCTCTCTTGTAAGTTTCATATAATGTTGGTGTGTTTACTGGTAAATATTAACAGAGCTCTCGGATTTTACACAGACTACTTATTTTATTGATTTTCATTACAGACATGATACCTTTATACTATAAATGAAGGTAATAAGTATAATAAACATTGGATGACTGTCTGTATAAGATAATATTATGCTCAATAATAGATCTTATATTGTGAATATATCCATATGTTTTACTTGTTAAGCTAGTTAAATCTTAAATACAATGCTATACCACTTTCTTGATTTTTATTCGTAATAAGTGCATCTTTAACACAAGGAGAGAGCAAGGATATGGAAGTTATGGCCGTAGGCAGCTTATACATTGTAGGTTCTGCAGATTTATATAAAATCAAAGTCAATGATTCTATCTGCCCCCACCCCCTAATTGCTTTCTTAGATAAAAACTACACATTTATATCAGCCATACCATTAATTATATAACTGTTTTCATATCTGCTTTACAACTTTTAAATAGTTACATAGTAATAAAGGTTGAAAAAAAGACTTTTAGCCCATCAAGTTAAACCTTTTTTATATCTCCTCGGATCTTTGTAATGTGTGGATTATTGATAATTGATCCTGAGCAGATCAAACAGAAAATAAACCCATTGAAACTTTGCCAATTGTCTCAGAAGAGGGAAAAACATCCTTCCTGACCCCAGACACAATCAGATTCCTCCCTGAATCAATAATCATTCTTTAGTTATCCACTATAATCCTAAATTCCCTTTTCATTCAAACATATATTCAATCTCTTTTTAAAGTTGTCTATCGAATTCGATGTCACCACCACCTAGATAATTCTATAGTTTAACCACCCTCACAGTGAAGATCCTTTTACCTCCTTTGAGGTGGAATCCTTTTCCTTCTAACCTCAAAGGATGCTCTCTTGTCAGTTGAAAACCTCTTGGCACAAAAAGTTCACTTGGCAAAACCTGTTATTGACCCTGGATATATTTCTATAAGGTAATCATATCTTATACACCTTTTTTTCTAAAGAAAATAAGTTTACTTTTGTTAGTCTTCCTTTATATCTTACCCACCTTCCATTCCCCTTATTAGTTTGGTTGCCCTTCTCTGTACTTTTCCATCTCTAAAATGTCCTTTTTATAAAGTGGGGCCCATACATATCTTACTGCATATTCCAAATGAGGGCATATTAGGGATTTGTATCATGGCAGAATTATATTTGCTTTCCTTGCTTCTATACCTTTCTTAATACATGCTAATATTTTACTTGCCTTTGCAGATGCTCCTTGGCTTTGAGCACTGTTACCTAGGTGGTTGTTCAAAAGCACTCCAAAATACCTTTCAATAACAGATATCCCTACATTTTTTCCATTAAGATTATAAATTGAATGGGTATTTTTCTTTCCCAAAAGCATAACTTTACATTTATTAATAATAAATCTCTCATTATTTTGCACAACTTAGTGTCATAAGCAAAATGGAGACAATACTTTCCAGTCCTACTTGAATGACATTAATACATATGTTAAAATGGAGAGGACCTAATACTTAACCCTGAGGAACCACACTTACCACATTAGTCCAATCGGAGTATGTTCCATTTACAACAACCCTATGCTTCCTGTATTTTCGCCATCTCTCAATCCCAGTTCAGATATGTACCGCAATTCCTATATCCCTTAAATTAAATTCCAAGCCCGTAGCAGCTTGAAATTTTGCTGCGTTACAGAACTATTACATTCAACCATGGCGCAAACTATGGGCCGTAGGCGCAAGCCCGTAAACCCTTTCCGCGCACGCAAGCTGTTAAGCTGTTACTATCTAATCACATTATAACGTAGTGTGACACAGGCCTCTCAGCCAATAGAAAATGGTCTAGCTGCAGATGAGGAAGATTATACATTTGCATTCACCCGCCCATGGATTGACTGTGTTATATTTTCTGTCGAAGTAGCACGCAGATCCTGGAGTTGGAGGTTTTTGAGAGAGAGAGAGAGAGAGCAGGAGCATTTTCAGAGCAGTAATTTGCGGTTTCGTTCATTTATCTTTATACTATTTACTATTTTACACTTAATCCTTGATTACACATATTTACAGATTACACATAATTGCAATACGCATAATTTAAACAACACACATCGAGACATATAGAGCTTGGTCATTCCATACACCTACTGCATCCCATCCCCCACACCACATCCCACAACAGTTATTAATTACACATAATACACACATTTTTTTTCCATCATATTTTTACAGTAACACTTTTTTTAATCGTTCTATTATTTTGGGGATTATTATGGAAGGAGGGGAGAGAACTGGAGAGGTGGGGAGGAGGAGAAGAGGAGAGGCGAGGAGGAGAGAGAGGAGAGCGATGGCCGTGAGGAGTAGTGGTGGAGGGGAGAAGGAGGTGAGGAGTGGTGGAGGGGAGAAGGAGGTGAGGAGTGGTGGAGGAAGAGGTTGAGGAGTTGGAGGAGGAGGTGGCAGAGGAGGATGAGGTAAGTGTAGAGGAAGAGGTGCGTGGTGGCAGGATGGCCCGACAAGCAAGAACCTAAAGGAGAGGGATAGAGGGGACGGGTTGTTCCCAGGGGGGGGGGGGGGTAGTTCAGGGGACAGACAAGCCTCAGGGACAGGTCAGGAAGGTAAGGATCCCCATCCACAGTCTAATCTGAGTTGCAATTAGGAGTATAATCATGGTTCAAGCCTAGATGTCAGATAGTTAGGATTGCACACAAAACAATATATTATTCATCATACTAATGACATATACCTTTCTTTTTTCTCTTTCAGCATCAAGGAGGTCTGGGTCCAGTGGCGAGCCAGAAGCAGGAGCGTCAGCTCCATCAGAGCTGGAAGTGGAGGAGCAAGCCCCCGCCCAGCAGGAACCATCATAGGGGGAGGAGGAGACAAGCGGAGCCGAGGGCCCTGGTTCAGAGGAGGATGTAATATTGCTGGTGGGGTCACCATCCAGACCTTTGGCCACACCACCGGGATTTGACCCCACTATCCCCAGTGCCCTCCAACTGGAGTGAGGACACAAGCCAGCCACCACCTCCCATAATGCAACACCCCCCAGCCGGGCCCCAGATCCTCCCAACTCCCACACCTCCTCACCATGCCACTCCCCAGGGATCTCCATCCCCAACATCAGGCCAGGCTGCGCAGGTGGAGATGCTTGCCCTCATGCGTCAGCAGGTGGACTGTCTTTGGGGGATCCAGGCCAGCATCTCTTCCAATCATGCGGAGATTATGTGCAGCCTGGCAAGGCGCAATAGGGAGATATTCCTGGCAGGGCTGCTAAGGATTGGGGCAGACCAGAGCTCATTCCAGGGAGTCAGCGCAGAGGCCATGCAATGTGCTCATGTACCCTGCCCCATCCCCTCTACCCCGGAGGCATCCCACAGCCACCCACAGCCTGGCCTCTCCTCTCCTCCCTCCATGCCTCCACCATTGCAGATGCCGCTGCCTCCCGGTTTGTTGTCTCCCCCCCCCCCCCACCACCACCACCAACAAAGAGACGGCGGCCGGCCACGGGGGTTAGGGGCCCTGTGCCTAGATGGAGGAGGACATAGGGGCTGCGCATATGTCTGTCCCTTCTCAACAGCACTCCTCAGTGACAATATGACAATGTTAACCTAATTTAGTCTGGCTACAGAGTCTTTGATCTTGGCCTATGTGATGGTCATATTTTGTATGGAGATGGCAACCTCCCATCACATGGTCCATGATCCTCTTCTCTGTGGACACATAGGGTTCTGTTTAACATGTCATCAATTGATGGTCACTGAGGAATGCTGTTCAGAAGAGATGCTGCAGTCCCTATGATTTTTTAACGCCTTCTTTTGAAGGTTTTTCTTTTTTTTTTTTTCTTTTTTTTTTTTGGTACAATTCAGGTCCATGAAGGCATCTTTTGCATCTGCAAGCATTGTGAAAGAAATGTATGAGGTGTAAGGTTTTCCCAGAGCCACTAAGGTAGACATTACTTACAATGACAGCCCCCCTTAACATGTAGCTCCCACAATCTTAAAGCTATCATATAGTCAGATATCTAAGACATGGTTGTTATTAGCTGAAATGTAGACTAATACAGCTATGGCGGTGGACTTGCAAGGTCTCACAGTGGCATGTTAATGACAGCCAGCATTGATATATGCCCAGTGAAGCATGTGATCCTAACCTCAATATCAGTCTGAGAACAGATCCTTGGGTATGATGTAAATAACAATGAATCTGGCTGCTGTCCTCTCTGTATTAATGGGTATTTTCCCATATTGCTGATTTTCCAGAGACCTAGCTAATAGTTAGTAATGCTTGCAGATGGTAGTCAGGTGAGTTGATATATTGTTACAGTATTTAGCACTGCACTGTACATGCATGTTGATTTATTTTTTTATCCACCTCCGCCTTTTTTTTAGTTGACCGCTTTTTTCAGACTTTGTTTTTGTCACCACACTCTATGTGTGAAACTGGATTGGATTACACAGTCTAGAAGTTGAATAATCTATTTCATCGAGCAGATCTAGACAAGTTGTAAGTGCTATGCACATTAACTGTTTCTTCAATTAAATGGAGTGATTTCTGATCATGCTAATTCTAGACTATCACATTTCCCCCTTTAGGTATCTTCTTTTTACCACAAGCCTCTTGCTCTCCCGGGATCCGCCCACACAACACCCATGATATTAATGCACAGTCTTGACCATTTCTAATTGTGCTCTGTGTGTGAAACAAAGCTTTGTTATACCGTTCTAACCGTTTCAGTGTGTTTTCAATGGTTGGGGTTATGGGACATCCACATTTATGTCACATTCCTATATATGTAAAGTAATGAGCCCTAGTTACTTTGCAATATATCAATAAATGTTACAATAGTCATAGTAGCATTAGATATCATATCATAATATATATCATATATAATAATAATAAAGGGTTAATACACATGCAAAGTCCAATTAGTGATACTGTGGAGTATCAACATTTCCTTGAGGGCCTGATAGAGATATGACAGGTAATACTGGAGTGGGTTGCCAGTTCCTTCTCTAGTGGACTGTGATTTGTCTGACCTCTCTGCTATGACTTGCCCACCTACAATGGCCCTACATGGTATAGCTCACAGCTTCATTCAGGTACACAAGCCCCCTCACCACAACCACTTAGCAATCCTGAAGGGGACCAGGGGAACACATGGAGGCTGTGCAGAGTCACATGGATCAACAGCCAACTCACCTCCATCTCTGCTACGCCCATCCTGGAGAGTCCCACACCATTGCTGGTTCCCATGTGCCAAAATGTATACCCATTCCCATTTGTTGACCTCCCATTATGTTTTGCTATTCATCAATTTACATTAGTGTGGTGTATATTCCCCTGGTCCTAGAAAAATGGGCAGGGGCAGTAAAAAGGAGGGTGTGGGATAAGGCCCTAGATAGAGGAGGAAGGGGAGGAAGAGTAGGGAGAGGAAAGGGGCAGGGAAGGGGAGGGAAACAAGGAAAAGGAGGCCAGGCTGTGGGATTGCAGTGTGTTAGGATGGGAGGGGGGAAAAAGGGGGGAAGGTTGTGGGGGATTGCAGGAAGCAGGAACCCAGAGAAGATAGCAGCATAGAGGATTCTGATGTACAATTAAATGCAACATATTTTTTAACCAAATAAATAATCCTGCTGATATGGGCATGGCAGTTGATGTGGGTAGTGAGTTTGAAGACATGGGATCATCACTTCTGGTTTTAGAATCAATCTCATTGCTGTCTAATCTGGGGATGGGGCATCAGTTTTGAGTAGAAGGGAACAGATTGGGGAGTTGGAAAGTGCATTAGTTGATACTGAATGCATCTATGCCAATCCTGATTCCTAGTCAATTGCAGATGATGAGGTGTGCCAGGAGCAGCATATATCCCCATTATTGGCTAAGGAGTTGCGGCTGGTTAGGAAAGCCTTCACCCACGGTAAGTCGGGGCAGGAGAAGAGCACCGATACGGGATGAGAACATATGGCTTGGCCTTGTTCCAAGAAGCCATGTGAGAGTGGTAAGAAGCGGCAGGATGACATCTTTCCTATCCCAAAGTCTGAACCAACCGTTGAGTCCCATGCTACTCTTTCTCACAATCTTACACTGCTTAGCTTAGAAGACAAATTAAATTCTGTATTACATAAGTTGAGAGGTTCAGTGATTTTGGAACCATAATTTTCTAGGGCTTGGGTGCATCCTACATAGGCTTGGGAACCTCAAGCTTAGCATGGGGGACAGTACGTGAAAGTTAGGGTAAAGCCAAAAAGGAAACACCATGAGAGGCCTTATCTGCATCCACCACTTCTGGACTTAAGAATATCCCCAATAGGAGTTGTCCCTAAAAAGGAGCCAGGTAAGTACAGGCTCATCCATCATCTATCATTTCCAAAAGGAAAAACGGTGAATGATGGAATTGATAAGCAATTATCCTCCATACGTTATGCTTCCTTTGATTGCGCGATTGGCCTGGTACGTAAGATGGGGTGGGGATGTTTACTAGCCAAAGATGATATTGAGTCAGCTTTTCGGCTACTGCTGGATCATCCAACATCTCATAAGTTATTAGGTTGTTGCTTCTTGGGTAAGTATTACGTTAATCTTTGCCTGCCTTCGGGTTGTTCTATTTCTTGTGCGGATTTTGAAACCTTCAGTTCCTTTATTCAGTGGGTAGTCGAACAAGTGTGAGCTTCCATGGCCATGACCCACTACCTTGATGACTTCCTGTTGGTTGGTTCCTCACTGGAACAGATTGAAGGTTTAATGGAGGTTTTTGTTGAAGTAGCACAGGATTTTAGCATACCTTTGGCGAAAGACAAGGCGGAAGGTCCTGCTTCTACACTGTCCTTTTTAGGCATTCAAATTGACTTGGTTAAGTTACAGTGCTCGCTACCTATAGAGAAGGTTGTGGATATGAGGGCTGCCATACGGAAGGTTTCGGTAGCTAACAAGGTCACCCTTAAGGAGATGAGGTGACAACTTGAAGGACCAGCGTGTAATATTTCCTAGTGACAACATGGGCACGGTCCTGTTGATCAACAAACGGACATCCTCCTCATTGCCAGTGGTACTTTTGCTTCATAAGCTAGTATTGTGCATGGAAAATAATATTCTATGTAGAGCAGTGCATGCTCTGTCAAGGGGTTAATGGCAACACTTCAGGGAGCTTGCACCGGGAGCAAGTAACACATCAACCACATGTGCGAAACAGCTATGGGACCTGGGTAGTCCTTTAGATTAGTATTTGCTTAATAAAGTTTATTATCACCTAACATTAAAAAGTGGGTGAGGTGTTGGGTTTTATTGATTAATTTATCTGATTATACATGGGAAGTTAATGGTTTAAAAAATATATTTATATATATATATATGTTATATATATAAAGATGAAAAATAGTTTTATGTATGTACATGTGATTGATAACGAGTTTTGATAATAAATATCAGTTAATCCTTGTTGTCTAGCTACCGTTTTGTTAACTGATTTTCAAGAGGAAAAAAACAAAAGTAAAAACCTTAACTAAATAATTGTGGTGGTGCTAATTGTAATTTTATCCTCCCGCAAGCAAACTTCCTCGGACTCCATGGAATCTAGGCCACTCAAACATGTATTGGGCACGTAGAACTGCACTAGAGAAAGATGGCGATATGCAGCTTAGTTTCAACAAAAAATAGTTCAAAATGAGTTCAATAGAAGGAACTTGCTAAGTTGTAATTACTCTTTTCCGACCTGCAGAATACTTTGCCTTACAACTTGTGTTTCTTGCTCCCATAGATGGCAAGGGACGTGCTTAGATGCAACTGCTCGTTTCCTAATAGTATATTGTTTGGTGCGTAAACTCCTAGGGACGGTGCCCCTAGGTCCCATAGATGGCAAGGAATGTGCTTAGCTATAACGGCATGTTTCCAATTTTAGATGACTCAATACGCATTTAACCATTAGGGGTTGTGTTTCCTGTGGCAGGGGTGCTTGCCCACAGGTGATTAGTGAGCTGAGAGGTGCGCTCATTTTGTTGTACTCCTGGCCATGGTGTCCCCTTGAGCTTTTAAGTGTGGGTGGGCAGGCAGCTCATCGCCTGCGAGCAGCGAGGTGAGTTGTTAAGGCACTAAAACTCGCAGCACAAAGGCGATGAGCGCCGAAGGCAATGAAACATGCGGGACTTAGCTACCAAAAACTTTCTAAACACGGGATCGCCAGCCTGCAAGCAGTTGACAAAAGCAGGATTAGGATATGCGGGACTTTGAAAAACAAATACGAGATAGGAAAAATACGATGTTAACGGCCGAACCGCGAAAACCAAAAAACAATAAAAAAACACTAAATACAAAAAAAAAAAATACTACAAAAACATCACACACAGCATAGAGGAACAGCCAGGATGTCCAGGAGTGAGGTGGAACGCGAATTTCAGTCAATTTTGATGACTTTAGGCATGCGAAAATCGCGTAAGCGATAAAAAAAATGGGTTGTAAAAAAAAATGAAAATGAGGCTACACGACCCCGGACAGTGCAAAACACTGCAAACCGTGTAGCACTTTCCCATACGAATGTACGAGGTACAAAATACACTATTACACAGTAAAAAAAAAAAAACAAGATACGAAAAATATGAAATTGACGGCTGAACCGCGAAAACAAAAAACACAAAAAAAATAAATATACCAAAAAAAATCGCACACAGCACAGGGGAACAGCCAGGACGTCTGGGAGTAAGGTGAAAGGCAAATTTAAGGCGATTTGGACGAGTTTCGCCACTCGAAAATCGCCTAAGGGAAAAAAAATGGCCCCCCAAAAAAATGAAAACGAGGCTATGCGGCCGTAGACCGCGCAAAACACTGCCAAATGTATAGCACTTTCATACAGGAACGTACGAACTGCAAAATACACTATTACAAATGATGGAAAATGCTTGCGAACCGAGTAAAACATTTATAACATTACGAATCTACAATGGCGCTTTACACAATTAAACCAACGGTTTTCCCTCGCGCACGCAGCCTATTTCTAATGCACAGTTGGGACATTCATCACACTTTATCATCAGGGCACCAGCACTGTACATTGTATGCTGCCGGAAATTACAAACAAATTGTTAGCTCTTCAGGCTATTGATTGCTGGATATATTAATTACAAATAGGTAAAGTATATTCATTTATTCAAGAACTAATTCATTCATTATTAGATAACTAAATATAGATAAATATATAGTTCTCTTTCTAAAGAGTGACGAAGGTGCTCAGAGGAGCATAAGTACAAGAGAGGAGAGGCTCGCAATGAGCGTCAAAGGTCCTCAGAGTACAAAAAGCTTTACATTGTGTGTCAAACAGCATTCCCATGGCTTCAAATTCTATTGCCCCATCATTTTTGACGGGCAAGTCGCTAGTATATATATATATATATATATATATATATATATATATAAATAAAAAAATATATATACATTTAAAAAAAAAATATATTATAGGTTAGGAATTTGTTGTTATTCTGTCTTTGCACATTATTGCATCCATGTATTCATTGATTTGTATTGTCACAGCACGGGTATGCAGGGGTGCTAGCCCACAGGTGATTAGTGAGCTGAGAGGTCGCTAATTTTGTTGTACACCTGAGGCACAGGGTCCCCTCTAGCTTTTAAGTGCGGGTGGGCAGGCACCTATGGTTATTTTTATGTGTGTTATCACATTTATAGTTGTGAGCATCCCTATGACCCCCTATGACTTTCGGCCCGAAAATGCGGACCCTCGCAAAGCGAGGGGCCGCATTTGCGGAGGTGGAGGCTCCCACGTTAGCTGCAATGAGCTGCAGGCGGGACTTACACCAGAACATTTACGGACTTACCATCCAAAAATACGAGGCGCGGGACTTAGAAAAAAAAACATACCGACCTCGCAAAAATACGACCTTAACGCCAGAACCGCGCGCACATAAAAACATTAAAAACACAAAAAATACACACAACAAATACATACAAAGCTTACCCACAACAAGGGGGGGGGGTACCCAGGACCTCTGCAAGTGAAGTTACACCTCAATTTAAGTACAAATTAAAGAGTTTACACACACGAAAATCCCTGAAGAGAGAAAAAATGGCTGCCAAAAGAAACGAAAACGAGGCTCACAGCCCAGCCACGTACAACTTACCCAAGAAGGGATCCGAGATAAGCTCGGAAACCCGTATTAACCCCAGGGGATCAGAGATAAGCTCGGAGCCCTGCATTAACCCCACATTAACCCTCACAGTAGGGGTCCCCGATCGCATGCAATCGGGGACCCCCGCTGCAATGAAAATTAAAAATTCCCACCTTACAGGTCCTTAAAGGACCATAAAGGCCCTTAAAGGACCCGTAATAAAAAAAAAATAATTAACCCCATAAACCCCTAAAAACCCTGTCACTCATGGGGGTCAATACAGACCCCCATAAACCCTTAATTAACCCTGTCACTCATGGGGGTTAATACAGACCCCCATAAGCCCTTCATTAACCCCCTCAATCATGGGGGTCAATACAGACACCCATAAGCACTTCATTAACCCCGTCACTCATGGGGGTAAATACAGACCCCCATAAACCCATAATTTACCCTGTCACTCATGCGGGTAAATACAGACCCCCATAAGCACTTAATTAACCCGGTCACTCATTGGTGTCACTGCGGAACCCCAAAAACCCATAATTAACCCTGTCACTCATGGGGATCAATACATACCCCCATAAGCCGATAAAGAACCCTGGCACTCATGGGGGTCAATACAGACCCCTATAAACCTTTAATTATCCCCGTCACTTATGGGGTCAATAAAGACCCCATAAGCACTTAGTTAACCCTGTCGCTCATAAGGGTCAATACAGACCCCCATAAACCCATATTTGAAACTGTCACTCATGGGGGTCAACACAGACCCCCATAAACCCATAATTAACCCTGTCACTCATGGGGGTCAATAAAGACCCCCATAAGCACTTAATTAACCCGGTCACTCATGGGGTGAATACAGATCCCCATAAGCACTTAATTAACCCGGTCACTCATGGGGGTCACTGCAGACTTCCAAAAACCCATAATTAACCCTGTCACTTATGGGGGCCAATACAGACCCCCATAAGCCAATAAAGAACCCTGGCACTCATGGGGGTCAATACAGACCCCCATAAACCCTTAATTCACCCTTTCACTCATGGGGGTCAATACAGACCCCATAAGCACTTAGTTAACCCTGTCACTCATGAGGGTCAATACAGACCCCCATAAACCTATAATTAACCCTGTACCTCATGGGGGTCAATACAGACCCCCATGAATCTATAATTAAGCCTGTCACTCATGGGGGTCAATACAGACCCCCATAAGCATTTAATGAACCCCTTCACTCATGAGGGTCAATACAGAAAACCATAAACCTATAATTAACCCTGTCACTCATGGGGGTCAATACAAACCCCCATAAGTACTTAATTAACCCAGTCACTCATGAGGGTCAATAAAGACCCCCATAAGTCAATAAATAACCCTGTCACTCATGGAGGTCAATACAGACCCTCACAAGCCTCTATTTAACCCCAACAGTCCCATAAGGGTATATTATGACCCTTATGAGGCTGTTACAACCCAACATTAACCACATAAGTGCCATGATGGTCCTCAAGGACCATCATGACACTAAGTATAAACACTACACTGCACTATACCGACCCAATAAAACATTACATTTAAACAAACCCCCCTCTACACTAACCTATTAACACCTACACTACCTACTTACCCCCTAATAACCCCCACCAACACTCTAATTACAGAAAGAAAAATAAAGTCACCAAAAATAAAAATTCTACATTACAGAAAATAAAAAAACAAGTCACAAAAAATAAAAAAGGAACATTACAGAAAATAAAAAATACATTACAACCCCCCCACTACAGAAAAAATGCCTAAAAAGGAAATACATAGAATACATACAATACAATACAAATAAAATACAATACAATACCCCCCCATCTAAAATACAATCAATGTTATCTATCTAAAGTACATCACCCAATCTATCTAATATACAATTCATCCTATCTATCTATAATCTATAATAAATGCTATCTCTATATACAAACCATAATTCTAAGCTAAAATAAAATAATTAAGACCACTTACCTTTGCAGATGTCCCTTCAGATCAGCAACCGAGGGAAAAAAAAAAAATTAGTACAACTAGTGATGTCCCGAACAGTTCGCCGGAGAACTTTTTCACGGCGATTTTCGCATGTTCGCGTCCGCCATGAACGGCGAACACATGTGATTTTCGGTTCGCCCCCTGTACTTTATCATTGAGGAAACTTTGAACATCATTTATTTTTTTTTATTATTTTTTTGTGTGTAATCTATGCCTGCCTGCCAGCATGTGTGTGTGACAGGCTAACACCTAACAGCTTATATTGTGCTTGTTTTCACTACTCATACCAGGTGGTGTAACATACATTGAAAACAACCATTTTTTTCCTGTAATCTAATTTCAGTTGCCTGCCTGTGTCAGGCTCACAGCTTATATTGTGCTCAGTGACATAAAACAACACTTTTTTGACTGTAATAGATTGAATAGCAATTGCCTGCCTACAGGCGTGTGTGTGAAGCCTATTGCATCTACTCTGCCAACTTTGCCAGTGCACAGTGACACTCATATCTGGTGGCACCGTAGATTGCACGCGCAGTGCCCCAAATTTGAAATGGGAGTACCGACCAAGCATCTTTTTCCATCTCCAACTTCCAAAAATCCATGCCATATACACGTCCCCTGATAGTGGACGTAACAGGGATTAAATCGATAGGAATAGTACTACTTAACCGTACACACCTTATAATAACGCAGACAGAGGCAACGCGTATAATCTTCCATTCTGTGCAGTGGAAGCCCCCAGACTCTGACCTGTGTATAATCTTCCATGCTGGGCAGTGGAAGCCCCCAGACTCTGACCTGTGTATAATCTTCCATGCTGGGCAGTGGAAGCCCCCAGACTCTGGGAGTCTGAAGAAGAGGAGTCAGAGGAGGAAGGTGGCTTTGAGGAGGTGGAAGACCAAACACAGCAGGCGTCCCAGGGGGCTTGTTGTCACCTTTCGGGGACTCTTGGTGGCTGGGTGGAGGAAGAGACCTTCAATGACATCAGTGAGGACAAGGAATGGGACATGGCTAGCTTGGTATCTAATCTTGTGCAAAAGGGACTGTTTGTTTGCGGTGCATTAAACGGGGAGATTGGTCTGTTACTGTGAAGCGGGTGTAACCCTTACACTACCTGATCGATACAACATCATACCTGTTGTTTTAAAGCATGTTATTCCAAACAATTTAGGAATGTTAGGGGATTTATGCCCTTTATGGCTTAAAACCAGACTCTGCAGCAACTATGTAATTTTCCGTGGGAGTTTTGCCATGGATCCCCCTCCAGCATGCCACAGTCCAGGTGTTAGTCCCCTTGAAACAACTTTCCCATCACTATTGTGGCCAGAAAGAGTCCCTGTGGGTTTTGCCCATTGAAGTCTATGGCGGTTCGCCGGGTTCGCCCGTTCGCGAACATTTGATTGAAGTTCGCGAAATCACTAAGTACAACCCATTTACAGAAAATAAATAAACATTCTAAATATTCTAAATATTCTACTCACCTTTCCAGCATGTCCCCGTCCTTTTTTTCTTCTTCTCCGACACGGCCCCTGCTAAAAAAAAAAAATTACATTAGTACAACAGACATAAACATAAAAAAAAATAATAACATAATATACATTGTACTTACCTACCTGCGATGTCCCCAGCCTCCTCCTCTTCTGCCCCGCCCTGGAACCGCACTCTAAAAACTTGCGGACCTCCCCGACGCTAATGAGCCTCCTAGATTGACAGGTGCATTTTCCAATCCGAGAGGGATTTTAGGGTGTATCCATTTCTGATTGGCTCACACATTGGCGTCTTCTGATTGGCTGAATTTGATAGACAGCGTTTTCAGCCAATCAGAAGCCGCCATTGACAATTTTCCTCTGGAAAACTATGTTCTCATTAGCGTCGTGGAGATCCGTGAGTGCGGATCTCCATTAGTTTTTTTTTTTTTTTCTATTTTAGAGCACAGATTGTTTGAGGATCGCGAGGAGGTAAGTATAATGTATATTATGTTTATTTTACTTTGTTTTTATGTTTATGTATGTTGTACTAATGTAATGTTTTTTTTTTAACAGGGGCTGCTGGAAACGTGAGTCGAATATTGAGAATGTTTATAATGTTTTTTTATTGTATTTAAATGTGTTGTACTAATTGTTTTCTTTTCCCCTAGCTTGCTGATCTGAAGGGATATCTTCAAAGGTAAGTGGTCTTAATTATTTTATTTTAGCTTAGCATTAGGGTTTGTATATAGAGATAGCATTTATTGTATGTTAGATAGGGGGATGTATTTTAGATAGATAGGATGTATTGTATATTATAGAGTATTGTATATTAGATTGGGGGATGTATAGATAGTTAGGATTTATTGTATATTAGAGTGTGGGATGTATTTTAGATAGATAGAATGTATTGTATATTAGATAGATTGGGTGATGCATTTTAGATAGATGGTAATGATTGTATGTTAGATAGGGGGTATTGTATTATATTTTATTTTTATTGTATGTATTGTATGTATTTCCTTTTCAGGTGTGTAATTTTTTATTTTTTTGCTGTAGTGTGGGGGGGGGGGGTTGTAATGTATTTTTTTTATTTTCTGTAATGCTCCTTTATTTATTTTTTGTGACTTAGGTTTTTTTATTTTCTGTAATGTAGATTATTTATTTTTTGTGATTTTTTTTTTTTAATTTTCTGTAATGTAGATTTTTTTATTTTTGGTGACTTTAGTTTTTTTTCTTTCTGTAATTAGTGTGGTGGGGGGTTATTATTGGGTAGGTAGGTAGTGTATGTGTTAATAGGTTAGTGTAGAGGGGGGTTAGTTTAGAATTAATGGTTTATTGGGGGGATATTGTGCAGTGTAGTGTTTATACTTACTGTCATGTTAGGCTTCTAACTGTCCCATGAGGGTCTTTAAATACCCTTATGGGACTATTGGGGTTAAATAGAGGCTTATGACCCCCATAAGAGACCGGGTAAAATTGTGTAGTTCTTACACTTTGGGTCATGAGGGTCCTGGATGACCCTCATGGCACTTATAGTGTTATTACATGCGTTCATTAGTGTGTTATAGGGGTCTATAAAGTTGAGGCACACAGTACACTCACATTGTGTGACAAACAACATTTCAACACTTTTTCTTATTGCCCGGTCATTTTTGACAGGTAAGTCGCTAACCCCGTACCTTCTGTCAAGTATTTATTGCTTTGGTTTAGATAAAGGGTATCCATATTGACAATACACATGTCAAGTCTTTCATCCACGTGTCTTCAAACTATTTCTTTAATGAAGAGATATTGATTTTTTTGCACCAAAAACACTTGTTATGGCACTTCCCACTCATTATAATATTCATGACGTTTCCATTTCCTATTGGCTCCTTGAGCCCTGTCTCATCAGTAAAGCTTGGTTTGGCTAGTCCCTACACAGAAATCTGTTGCATCTACAGAACAGGGTTTATGGCTGTAGGCTGCATACCCTAACCTGGGGAAGCAAAATATTTACATTAGTGTAGAACTTAAGAAAAAAAAGCTCCTGCAGCCGATTTACAACAGCACTTGATTTACATAGAGGCCAATGATTGCCAACAACTATCAAATTAGACATCATGGCATTTTAAAAAAATGTATTTCGATTTCATGTTAATGAATATAGATTATTGTACTAAGACATTTGTGTTTTAGAGGAGTTAAACACACTAAATTGTTGTTAATAGTTTATCAAAGTACATTAAGTCATATCCCATTTTTACATCTGCATGTATTATCAGGGTTGCAAATAAAATGGAAAATGTAATCTCAAAATGTTGGTGTGACAACCCACTCTTCTTTGCGCTTGAAAGGTTGCTAGACCGATGCCTAGGTTCTGTATCCCTTCACATAGGACAGCTTAGCTGGATGCTAGGACAAGTTGCTGATTCTTAGGCCAAGTTACAGAAATTATTTCTAGATTTAAAAATAATAATAAAAGTCTTCACTCTAAATGAAACACACCATGCATATATGTTCCAAACAGCTTTTTTTTTTTTTTTGAGTAATACCTTTTTACAGTGTTACCTTAGAACTTGTCCTTAATCTGTTCCAGATCACAGGATGAGTCCCAAAAAGATTGAGTTCCCATAGGGATCGATGTAAATAGAAATCTATCAGGATCCCAGAATGATGGCTATATAGAGGAGGAGAAGGAGGTTATTGCTTGGAATTTTGGTTCTTATCGGCACAGGCTGCACATTGTTTTTTATAGGCACAGTCTACACTTTAATTCTTGTAGACAGGCTGCACTTTGATTGCAGGCACAAACTGCTCTTGGGATCTTGTAGGCACTAACTACAATATGCCAAAGTACAGAACTTTATTCCACTTACTGAAATTGCCCCACACATGCTAGGACTTTCACCAAAGGTTTGGTGCCAGCATTCCTATCTTCCCTTCTAGGTTCTGATGAGTCTATGGCCCCAGATGCCAGATATCTCCTGTCCGTAACTGGCCACAGCAGGGGTTTATTAGAGTTCTGTAAGCACTGTAGCCAGAGTGTCTGGGTGAGGGGGCGGGGTCTAACCTGACTCTGAACCATAAATCAGGGGTGTACAAACCTAAGTTCTCAGGTAGAGGGTCCCCTGCTAAATGGGGAAACTAGAGGGAGGTGGTTAGGGTGCCCTGTGAGTGGAGAGTGGGATATCACTAGGACATGGTGTGCTTACGGGAACTGAAGATTGAGCATATCTGCTGCGTTACCGACCTCCTCCCAGCTAAACTTTGGGGACTCAGCTAGGGAAGTCAAGGAGTCTCTGCTCTGTATTCAATTTTACTGGTTGACCTGGACTTCCATAACATTTGTAACATTTTGAGTGTAATATAACCAGGGCTTGGGGAACCAGAGCTTGGGGAAACATCAGCAAACATAACAATTTAACATTTGGACCTTGTTCCTATACTCATAACACAGTCATATAGTTTATTTTAGAATTGCCTTTAGATTGTTAGTTTGTGAGTTTCCAACCATGTGTCGGTGCTTTGGTAACAAGTACTATGCACATTTGATTTTATGCTCAAAAACAGGGCCCTCCATTCCTTGTTATGCTTTAATTTTCTTATTGCCATGTACCTAACCCCTGTATAGCGATACAAAATATGTTGGCGTGTTACAAAGAAAGATAATAATAATAATGATCATTACAATAGCCTTTGTCTCTCTGGCCACCATGGCTAGGGTATGTAGGGGTCCAGTCACTAGGGCCAAAATTCCAATAGTCCTGGGTTTGGTTTTGTGACAGTCAGAAACTGTTCTGGTGTATCAATACATGACATTGTTGTTGTTGCAAATATTGTATTATTTTATTAGACTAACCAGTTTTAACCCCAATAAAATTGCTTAGAATGTTGTAATCTACAATCAGATGTGTCTGTTTTAATATTAGATTCCAAATTTGTATAATCCTTTCCTGTACATCACTCCTTCCATCTAATATTTTATTACAGTTTAATACAGTTTTTCTTTGCTCTATATTAATGATGCTGTAGTAGGAGGTGCCCTAACTTTTCCCATATAGTCATCATACTCCTGTGACTTACTTGTAATTATGTACTCTACTTGACATTGGGTACCCACAAAATATAGAACACCAAGTTCCACACAAATGTTAAACATTCGATTATTTTGAAGTAATAATTCATAATAGATTTCCCTAGTGAAGAAACACTGAAAATGCAATGTAACAGTACAATACAATCTTTAGAAATAAGATCAGATTGTAATTTCCCTGATGAGTAAAAGTCATTTGGTCATAGAAGACAAAGCAAAATAGTTACCAATGATTTAGAGCTTTGCATATGATCAAATTATTTTTGCTTATGCAACATTTTTAAGACTTCACCTGAGGTATGGTATTATAGGAAAATGTTTAAATATATCTGTATTTATCAGTCCATGCCCTTGCTTGGAAGACTCAAGGTTACTGGAACAATTACCAGCTGTGTTGTAGCAATACAGAGTATAATTGGTCTGGTATAGCTTTCTCTAATAGGTGACATTGCTTAGCTCTAACAACAGTACTGAGCATCACCAATTTAAATGAACTAAGGAAAATAAATTAACCTGGGGACAAAAAAAACTAATTTCAACTCAATACAAAGCAGTAAGGCAGAATTGATTGGAAACGCTGGGGAACATTGATCACCCTCAGATTCAATAACAGGTTCTGACTTGCTGCAACTCAATCAGTGCATTTTGTTCTTATCAGCACATGGCCAGATAGATGTATACTTTTAGGTAGCTATAGTGACCTGTATCTTAATCTGCAAGGGATACATGCACAGTGCTATCTCATCTGTCCAGTTGGATTCTGGATCACAACATCTTGTACTTTCTGTGACTACTGATTTATTTATCATTCTAAATCCCTCATTTGCATTTAGTTACACTTTACATAACATATATTTCTGTCAATTAAGTTAATTTTTATAACAATCAGTTTTTATTAGGCAATGGTACATCACATTATGTATTTTAGACATTCATATCCGGTAAGTACAAAATACATAGGCATAGTTTCCTCTTGCATTATATATCTGCTGATCTGGCTTTACAACTTAAAAGTCTCCAGGAGTTATATTTTTATTAGTTCTCTCACCGGAAAGCCATCTGCCTGATTTTTTTTTGATTTTTTTAACAACAATACATATAACTTGAAATTATAAACAGTTCTTTTATATTTGAACCATCTTGAAAGCAGTTCTTACCATCATCCGCCTCCACCAGTGCCACCTTCTTCCCCTTTTCCCCATCTATGGATTATCGGTTTGGTTGAGGATCTAATGAGATGCTATTGGGTTCCATTAGCCAAGGAGCCCATACATCCATACATTTTGAAATTGAGTCTTCCAAAAGATGGGTTATTCGTTCATTGATTAAGATAAAATTGATTTTATTTTTCACTGCCCGAAGGCTCAGATCTGAGGATTTCCACTGACGAGCAACATGGCTTTTTGTTGCCAGCATCATGAATTGCAATAGCCTGTTTTGGTCGGATGTTAAAAGTGTATTTGAAAGACCTAAGAGGCTGACTTCAATAGATTCTTGTATTTTAGTTTTAAAAATCCTCGAGGCTAGCTCAAATATTTTTGACCAGAGCCCTTTCACCTTGGGCCATACCCACCATATATGTAGGAATGTACCTGGGTCTCTGCATCCTCTAAAGCATTTAGCATCCTGGGTTAGTCCCCACTTAAAAAGCTTAACTGGTGTGTGATAGATTCTATGTAGAACCTTTATTGAAGTTTCCAACACGCTATAGTTTAATGACCCTCTAGTTAGACTGCGCCAGCTTTGTTCCCAGACTGTTTGGTCCATAGTGTATCCTAGGTCTTTTTCCCAGTTTTGTTTGTACTTAATTATTTGTGACCTCGGTGATTCATTAAATGTATTATACAGTAGACTTATAATATTGCTCGACAGTGGAATATCTCTACAGATTCTAACTAGCCAATTAATTTCAGAGACTCCCAGAGAAGTTATTATGGAGTTGACAAAATGTCGAATTCTACAATAAGTATAATGTTCTATTAAAGGTAAGTTATATTTTCTCTTAAGGTATTCATATGTGATTATTGCCCCTTCTTGGTACCAAGCCCCAAAAGTCAACAAACCCTTGGAGTTCCACCAGTATTTGGATGTTGGGGACAGTTGTATTGTCAGAAGGGGGTTAGGGATGACCGGAGAGATACTAGCTAATTTAGGTGCTATATTGTGATGTCGGACCGCCCATATCCATATCCCCAGTGTGTGCTTAGTTATTGGGTTCCTTATTTTCCCCAGTGCGTTAACTTGCCTGGGAAGCCATATGATGGTGTCCCATGTGTATGGGGGCATTTGTAGGTTTTCTATAAAGACCCACAAGGGCTGGTGTTGAGAGGAGTGTGCCAGGGGAATGAATGAAAGCTGCGCTGTTTTATAGTACTGTTTAAAGTTGGGGCAGGCCCCCTTTAGTTTTTTTTTATATACATGGTAGATTTAGAGATCCTTGCAGATTTGTGGTTCCATATGAATTTAAATATGTGGTTTTGAAACCTCTCGGGATCTTTATAGATTATTGGGGTCGGGAGTGTGCGGAATAAGTATAGAAGACGGGGAAGAATGTTTATTTTGACTGCGTGTATTCTGCCTAGGCAGGAGATTCTACTTTTTGACCATCTTTGGAGATCTAATATCAATTCTCTGTATAAGGGTATATAATTAGTTTTATATAGGTCAGCTATTTTTTTGGTGATAGATACTCCTAAATATTTGATATGTGAACTAGGCCACGAAAAATCAAAGTTTTGCTTAAGATATTGAGTCTCTGCTTGCGAGAGAGCTATACCTAATGCTTCCGATTTTGTTACATTAATTGTAAGTCCCGAGAGGCTTCCAAAGTGGTTGAGAGTATGAAGTAGCTCCGGTATAGAGGTGGACGGGCTTGTGAAAGAGCCTAAAAAATCATCTGCAAAAAGACTACATTTAAAATGATGGTGGCCTATCTGGATCCCTTTAATTTTTGCGTTTGCCCTTATAGATTGCGCTGGTGGCTCTATTGCCAATGCAAAAAGTAAGGGTGAGAGAGGGCACCTGTCTGGTTCCCTGTTGTACCTCAATTTGCGCCATGTTGTCCCCTGGTAATTTCAATCTTGCCTTGGGAGATCTGTAGTATGTCTCTATCAGGTCCATAAATTTCCCACCGAAGCCAAATTTGTGTAATACCGCTTTGGGATAGGGCCATTCTACAGTATCAAAAGCCATTTCTATGTCTAAGGCCACCAAGCATGTTGGGGTATGATGTTGGGAGGCCCATGAAATTAAATTTAAGGTGCGTCTGATATTATCCCCTGTTTGTCTATAGGGGATAAATCCCGCCTGGTCTTTATGGATGAGTCTAGGAAGGAATTGGGAAATTCTATTGGCCATCAGTTTTGCTAGGATTTTTATATCTCCGTTCAGGAGCGAGATAGGGCGATAATTTTTTACTTCTAGAAAGTCCCGACCTTCTTTGGGAAAGAATATCAAGTCTGCTTGGTTTAATTCTTGCGGCATTTGATGGCCTTCTAGGATTTGGTTAAAGAGATTTGTAAGGTGAGGGGCCAGAGTGTCTATGTATTTTTTGTAGTATAGATTGGTAAATCCATCCGGGCCCGGGGCCTTCCCACCCTTCAGGCCAGTAATAGTCTTTCTAACCTCAGCTTCCCCAACCCTAGAATTAAGGAGTTCTGTTTCCTCCTGGGATAGAGTAGGCCGGTCACATGAATCTAAGAAGGCATATCTTTGTTGTTCTTGCTGCTGGTGGTGCTGCCCAGATGAGTATATTTTCTGGAAGTATTCCAGGAACGTTTTTTGTATAAGATTAGGTCTGGCCGTGACCTCGCCAGTAGAAGTTTTGATTCTATATATTTTTGATTGCGAGATCTTATTTTTAAGTTTAATTAAGTTAATTTTATTGACATTTTGATGCATCTTAACATTACATTCAACGGAAAATAAAAAACATAAAACATTCCATAAAACCTATTATATTACAAAACATGTCTGTTTCAAAATGCAAAATTTTTAGAAGTTCTCTGTAAGCCATCCATATTAATTATCTATCTAAATGTCAAGAAAAAAGGAACCAACCACAGTTCAGTAATGATTACTTTACCCTCTCAAAAAAATATAAAGAGATAAAGATAAAGAGATATATAGGATGTTCACAATAAGGGTAATCAAACTGTGGCACTCATTATCAAAGTTGAGTGTGACATAAGATTTAGGTTATAGTTTATAAATGGATTAATCACATATATAGTTGTCAGCAATGCGGGCTCGCGTGGGCTCTCATAGGCGTTCATCCCTACGAAGCGAGGGGGCGCATTTGCGGAGGTCGAGGCTCTATGGCGTCTCACAACCCCTTACGGTTGTTTAAAAAACGGGAGTTTTAAAAACAAAAACAAACAAGCAATGACTAACTACGGACGTACACAAAAAAATATTAGCCAAGGGATTTAAAAAAAACATTTTGCGGACTTACACAAAAACAATTACGACCCGCGGGACTCAGAAAAAATCCATTACGGACTCGCTAAAATACGACCGGAAAACATTAAAAATCACAAAAATACACACAAAAATACAATAAAAACCTTACCCACACCTAGGGGGCACACCCAGGACCTCTGCAACACTGCTTAAACCTTGAATTCGGTCAAATTTACAAACTTTGGACACTCAAGAAAACCCTAAGCGAGAGAAAAAATGGCCTCCTAAAAAAAACAAAAACGAGGCTACAGGACCCCTAAAGCCACTAAATACCACAAAGCATATTCATTTATTAATGTATTACTTATTTAATTAGCATCCAAAAATACTAATACACAAAAAAACAAAACACTATAGCAATAAACGCAAAAGCCATTCACTGCGCGCCTCACAAAGAGCGCCAATGCTGCTCATAGCACACAAACTACACCAGGGGACACCCTTGCAATAAGTGCAAAATGCAAATCAGCGATGACCTTACAATGACAGCAAAATCGCCAATGATAAAAAAAAAAATACAACAACCAAGAGGCTTGCAATGAAGGCCGAAGGCGCTTATTGCGAGCCACGCGATGAGCGCCCAAGGCGCTCAGCGCGAGGCTCGCATTGAGCGCCGAAAGATCTCAGACCACCAAAGAAATGTATGTCTGTAGCAAACAGCATTACCTGCCTTACAATTTTATTGACCCGCCATTTTTGACGGGCAAGTCGCTAGTTCTTAAATAAAAAGCATACAGGGTTAATTTGATTAACATAGAAATATACAATTTTAGGGTCAGTATAATTTATTTTTTTCACAAAGGAGACAACTTGCAGTGTTTCAATTAAAAGACAACTGAAGTCACTAACTGTGCTCTGTACCATCAGCTAGAGAGTGGGAAATTATGTATATAAGTTGTTTTATATTTTTTTCAAAGGATCAATAATTGACTTGCCATTGTACTATAGTATTGTTTGGATAGGCCTTGATCAATAATCTGTATAGATAAGAAGTTTCTGATTGTTATACATCACATTCTAGATATGTAAATGTTATACTTGTTTCTGAGGCATAATTTGTTGGTGTAGTGGTAAAGCGCTGTCTAAAATATTTTTTTTATTTATTATTCATTAGTTTGAATTATATGCCGTCCAATCTGTTTAACTAAAGTATTTATTTATTTACATATATAAACACTCTGCATCAGTAAAAAAAAATTAATTCTACATGATTTTTCAACCTCTATCTAATCTATCTAAATGGTGACTTCAGTGGCCCTTAAGTTTTAGTTTGCCTTCATACTCACATCGGCCATTGGTGATCTAAACTGTTGAATTTTGTGGACTTAAAGTACCACTGTAATGTAGGACAAACATCACAATTGTGAGAGAGATTTGTTATATCACTTGATCTTTTAATATTTGACATCCCTTTTACACAAGCAAGCTTAACCAAAGTACCATTCCATAGACAGTCATCATTTACCTTTTTTGAATATATGACTATATCAACATTGTAGTTAAATTTAACTGATCTGAAACAAAACATGTTTTAATGCCATAAAAATACTTTGAAAACATAGCAACCTTTGATGAATCAACACCAGCAACACAAATGATGGGTATGTGTTAATACTGAAAATGTATTGAGCACTTTGTTTTTTACTCTCTTGTTATTTCTATCCCAAAACTTGTAATAAGATGTAAGCTTCTTGAGTTATGTACATGCTTTCTTTCTTCTTTTCTTGCTTATTAACCATATTTATTTAACAGCCTGTTTGGTGCCATTTGTACACACCATATTTAGTAGAAAAATAAAAATATTGGAATGAATAGGGTTTAACTTCAAAACTCTTCAAAGTCACTAAATATCCATCTTTTTCATGAATAAGAATTTGTCACTCGAAATGTTGTTTGTGTTTCCATGAATGCTGCAATTACCACTGACAGTCTGCCATCAGTAACAAATAAGTGTTGACTTACAGAAAAAGAAATCCATTTCATCTGAGAAGTCTGATTTTACGCTGGCTAAACAGGTACCCAGAACACTGAAACATTTCAAATGATTGAAAAGTGCTCTGTAGCATAAAAAACAAGCACATGCACAGAGTTCATCAGCACCGTCTGGGAGAATACAATAACAGCACACAATAAACACAGCTACATGCAATCACAATGAACAAGAGGAAAAACTAGAAAAAGATTAAGGAACATATTTACTGAGAAGTAAGTTCTTTACCCAGAGGAAAGGAATTAAAATGACTCCTCAAACTTTTGATTGATTGGATTAAAATATACTCTTAAAAATCTCCTTAGGTAAAAGAAAGCTGTTCCACTTCATTCTGAACAAGGTCCTAAGGCATAAATGTAATAAATGGCCAAAAATACAAAATAGTGTTATTATAAGCAATATTCCCCTTAAGAAAGGAACATATTTAGAATATACCTTAGGGTGCTTTTCTCTACATGAGTAAAATTGGCCAGTATTGCAATGTCCTCATTTTGGCTCACAGCAAAAACTCTCAGAGAACACATTTTCCATAAGCTCCTACAGGAGTAAGGTAATCACACTGTAGATATGAGGGAACACCTCATACATCACTTGTAAGTGTTTATAATTAAGGGTTTTATAAAGACAGCATGCAACAGCTACTTTTAGACTTATATGAATTCTTCACTTGCAAGCCATGTAATGGAGCCCTAAGTAGGTAAAAGTGACGACAATGCAATTTTTCATATAGTATTTGGGATTCAAATAATCTTCCAACTATATTATGTAAGCCTATTTGTATTTCTTATTTTTACTTGAACTCATAGTTTAATAAATGTTCAAATTAATAGCAAGCTTTTTTAATGGGATTGAAATGTACAAATAAAAAGAACAATCGAAAGTAACAGAAAAACTAAAATGATAAAAAATGGAAATGATCAGATTAATGAATAATTGCATAAAGGGGGTATACAGATTAGGACTGATTCAAAGTGTAGGAAACTTAATTAGATAAGGGATAAGATTAATAAGTCAAGTTGAGAAAAGCAAGATCATAAGTTATCAGAATTAAACAAGTGCGGTAACAAGGGGGACTGGACCAGAAATGGTGAAGTCGGGCGCATAGCGTGCCACAAGCTGAGGGGGAGCAATGGCTTTCTTATACTAACAAAACCATGTTTGAAGCCGTTTTGAAGTGCTTATGATGAGGTGCATCATAGAAGACAAGGTTACCTGAGAGCTGTGGATCAGCAGAGACTACCTGCCTGAGTTTTGGGCTCATGGAGCGAGGAGGGCGGTGGCTTCCTGGGGACATTGCATGCTGACGGTCCCAGGTGTTGCTGCCTGAGTGAAGGGCTGCGTCCTGTTGCGAGAGTAAAAGATCAATGGGGAGCTGGAACCAGACACACAAGCTCAAGTATACCTCTTTATTTTTTGCCATTAGCAGGCAGTTTGATCCTGCAGTCCAAACAATATTTACATACTGAATTTATGACACAAATGTGAGGAGTAAAACTCCATCAATTTAGATCAGATTGTGACTGTGATAATATAAATACAAAGTCTATGCTATTTACATAGATTTAGAGGGTGCTATAAGCATTAAAGGGTTCCTGACTGGTTTAATTAAGAGGTTTTACTGCTTGTTTGAATGAAAGGAAATTACTCTCAGTAAGAAGATCTGGATCGACATTGTCTCAGAATACTATAAAGTCTACTCTGAACCGTCGTGAGCTCTGTTCCCTCTAAGCTGTGCGCGTGTACGCGCGAACACATACCCTGAGATGAGCGCACACAACTAAACATGGAGGACACACAGATCCCTAGGGGGATATTTAATCTTAGTTTCCCCATTAACTTTTTCCACACAGGGAGAAATAGATCTCAATTGACCCTTTTGATTTTGCTCTGTATGATTATTTTATTTGTTATGTGCTTTGAAACACTGTTTATATGGCAGGGAAGCAGGAATGATGCCAATGCTCCCTTTGAGAGTGCTGGTGCGGAGAAACACATTAGGTGCAAATCCGGTTCTAACGTCAGGTGCAGAGGGAATTAGAAATTAACGTTCTTTCATATGGAATTAGTACCTGGTGGAGATAAAGACTGAGGCCCTCATTCAATTGCAATTTGGCCAATTGAATAGGGGTCTAAATAAGCACATAGCATACTTTTTTTAAAGAAGTTTTTAGTTAGTGAAAACCTTGCTTTTGGATAGATGCTTACTAACTAAAAACTTCTTAAAAAAAAATATGTTATGTGCTTATTTAGACCCCTATTCAATTGGCCAAATTGCAATTGAATGAGGGCCTGAGTATTTGGTGGGAACAAAGAACAGAATCTGTGGATAAATGACTCAAGGACTCCCAATAATTAGAATATCTGGAGTGACTATTTAGTAAAATATAGTGCACTTTGATGGTATACTTAAATACAATAAAGGATTGTGTCCCTTGGGGTATGTACTAACACTATTATGTTTAAGTGTGCTCTGATATGTGGACTAATACTCCCACAGCTATCATCATTAAAACACTTAAAATGAGTACAGTATAAAAGCCATTATTGTATAATTACTCCCACTCTTATTCACAACTCAATCCTATCAAAAGGAACCGAGTGATAGTGAAGTAAAAGATCACTCTTATTGACATGATTACAGCAACCAGAACTCTCAAGCAACTAACAAAAATTAATCATGTACTTTAAATAGAACTTAAGATTTACAGGGCTTAACAAATGCCAGGAGCCAGGTTGTTATGCCACAAAATACTTACAGACACCTAGATGTCATTCACTGTATGTCTGTGTCTTTGTGTTTTTCAGTTTTCCTGGAAGCAGACAGGCAGTGTTGGCGTTACATTCCCCGGGTTCAACACCACACCCGGCATCTACCAATCCCAGTGGTTGCTAGATAACTGAGAGTCTACCGTATTATAAAAGGAGTTTAAGATCTATTGTAAATTCAATGGCTCTGCAGCATTGTGAAAAGAGTTCACCCAATATTATTGACTGGCGACTTGCCCGTCAAAAATGACAGGGCAATACAATTTTAAGCCATGGAAATGCTGTTTGCCACACAATGTAAGGCTTTTGTGTTATGAACAGAAGGGCCACTGGACTGTTTGGGGTTCAGCAGTTATTATATGTGTGGTTAGAAGGTACTAACAACTTGCTTAACAGTCATATCTGGGATATACAAATGGTGAAACATTCTAAAGAATTTATATGGCCACGTGTGAAGGTTCTGGCTTTAGTCATGGAGGGGGAGCTAGTTTTATGGCTCTGTAAAAGGAGAGAAAATGTGAAATGAGAAGAAAGCCAAACTCCCTCTATACATCTGGAAATCATGTGGGTGAGGGGGGATAGCAAGCTATTTGCCCAGGAGGATGGGCTAGAACTGTGGGGGAAGTATTTGGTGTTTTGTGTCATCTGAAAATGTGTTTTGAAAAATAAAGAAGTGGCAGTCTGATTTTGGACACACTAAACAAAGGTGGTGTTGTGATCTGAACAAAAAGTTGCAACCCATAGAGAGAGAGAGAATTGGGGTGAACGTAGTCCCCCACATCAGGCGGGCGTAACATTTTGCTCCGCTGTGGACCTTCGGTGCTCATTGTGAGCCCCGCGCTGAACACCTTTGACGCTTATCGCAGGGCTAGCAATGAGCGCCTTCGGCGCACATTGTGAGCCTATTCCCTCGTGTACTTCAATTGTCCGTCTTCGCAACGATCACCTTTGGTGGTCATTGCGAAGACAGATATATAAGTACAGTGTAAAATGGCAAAAAAAAATTGAATTCAGTGAATCAATAAAGTAATATGAATTAATAAATGAATATAATTTACCTATTTATATTTAATATGCAGAAATCAATATCCTGAAGAGCTCACAATCTATTTGGATTTTCCTGCATCTGAAAAAGTACACTGGGAGTGTTGATCATGTGAGGAGAAAGTGTCAGGAATGTGGCAAGTGTGCAGTGTAAATAGGCTGCATGCGTGAGGCCAAACCGTTTCTTTAGGAGGGTAAAGCGGCATTTTAGAATCCTAATGTTATGAGTTGTGTTAGTGTTGTAAAATGGCGTCTTTTTTCTATGTGTTACTTGGCTCGCAAGCATTTTCCGTCCGTTGTAATGGTATATTTTCTAAGTGCTTCGTTCCTGGCTAACTCGTACGTGCTTAGCAGTGATTTTCACGGATCTGTGTCCTTTAGCCTTGTTTTCATTTTTTTCCCCACCATTTTTCTTCTTAGCCGATTTTTAAGTGTTGAAACTTCTTAAATGCAACTTAAATTTGCGTGCAAGCTCACTCCCAGACGTCCTAGCTGTCTCCCTGTGCTTTATGTGTGTTTTATGTGGTATTTTTTTGTTGTTGTGCTTTTGGTGTTTGTGGATGTTTGTGACCTCGTATTTTTTTTTCTAAGTTCTGCGGGTCGTAAATCAGTGTTTTCTGCTTTTCAGGGTTGTGTAGCCTCGTTTTCATTTTTTTCGGCCACCATTTTTTTTCTGCTTAGCCAATTCTCACGTGGCGAAACGCCTTAAATTCAACTTTAATTCGCATGCAACCTCACCCCCAGACGTCCTGGCTGTCCCCCTGTGCTGTGTGCTATGTTTTTGTTATGTTTTGGTTTTATTTTTAAGTGTTTTTGTTGTTTTTTAATGTACGCGTTTTGGCCGCATTTTTTTCTGAGTCCTGCGTACTCGTTTTTTGCTAAGTCCCGCAGGTTGTATATTTTTTTTTCTAAGTCCCGTTTTTTCTAAGCCCAGTGTGGTGTTTTTTTTTTCTGGGTTCTTTTTAACCGCAAGTGTAACCGTACATATGGAAGTGAATTGAAACACTTACAGCCTCATTCAATTGCAAGTCCGCAGGTTACGGTATACAAGCATATAAAAAAAGTCTTACACAGAAAATAAAAAAAGAATACATAAAATAAAAAACACTATAAAATAAAAACGTTTTACAACCTGTAAAAAAGAAAGGGTTAATTAGTCTACTGACCTGGCCAAAATGGTAATCCAGCAGTGACCACTGATGCAATACTCTTTACTCTTCTGGGCCAGGAAAGACCCCTCCAATAAAATCCCCAAATTCTTAAAAAAAATAAACTATTGCTAACAAAGCTCCTTCCTTGAGGATCTCCCCACAGCTCATGCTCCCGTATAAAAAAAGCATTTGAGCGTTCTGATTGGCTGAAATAGCTGTCAATCAGATTTCAGCCAAACAGAATGAGATACATCCATGTATCCCATTCTGATTGGCTGAATGCATTTGAGCATTCTGCTTGTCTGAAATAGCTGTCAATCAGATTTCAGCCAGAGTGAGATACAGCCCTGTATCCCATTCTGATTGGCTGAATTATGATTGACAGCTATTTCAGCCAATCAGAATGCAAAAATGCTCTTAGCCAATCAGAACGTAAGGGCTTTTAATGCCCTTGCAAGTCCTCTCTAGTACTCATAGGATATTGGGCTACTTTTGCAATTTACAAGTTTGAATATGTTTGCGGCCATGAGGAATTGTAGCATTTAAATAGCGATTTGCCATTCTAGGGATTTTAACTCTTGCAGACTCGAAAGATCAAAGGCTTAGATGGGTTGTAGGTTACGATTGGAACAACTGCAGGGATTTTCAGCCCTTAACCCGTAGATCATTTGCGGATCGCAAAAATACGCCAACTGAATTGCAAATTATTTTACAGGCTACATTACAGGCTCCCGTAAACTCCAATTTCGCAATTGAATGAGGCTCTTAGTGTTAGTAATAAATCTATTTCTACATGTAAAACTTTGCTAAATTTCGCAACCCAAATTCCATTATATTGTAAACAAATGCTAAAGTGTGCTAGTGAGCTTAAGACACAATAACATAAATTATCACCTATCACCAATTTTTAGCGCACACAGACTCCAAAAAATTTGAGGGAACATAGGTCGTGAGTACAGCCTGAATTATTTAAAGAAGGATTACATTTTAAATTTGTTTAGTTAAAATGTACATATTGTAAATATCTGACGTGGTGCGTTTTGATTGAAAGTAGCAGTCGAGGAATTACCTTCAGAACCTCTATAAACAGAAGGGTTGGGGTGGTGCCACTGGTTGCATAAGCTTCCTCTATACACCTAGGCCCTCATTCAATTGAGATTTGGCCGATTGAATAGGGCTCTAAATAAGCACATAGCATATATATATTTTTTTTTTATTTTAGTTAGTGAAAAGCTTGCTTTTGGATAGATGCTTACTAACTAAAAACTTCTTAAAACAATATATGTTATGTGCTTATTTAGAGCCCTATTCAATTGGGCAAATTGCAATTGAATGAGGGCCCTAGAGAGGTGCTTGAAAACCTCTTATTATGAGAAATAAAGACTCTAATGCCACAAAAATTAAGCCAAAAGATAATAAAGGCAACTCAAAGAGTACCTCCAATTTTTTCCTCCCACTAAGTTAAGGAGCAAGCAAAGAACCATCCTTATCTGAACCCACAACTCTGGATCATACTAGTCCAAATATTTCAACTGAATTATCTTTCCAGTTAGAAATTACTCAAGATGGTGATGAACATGTGACTATGTCAAGGATTAAAGAACGCTGATCTTCAAACTACCTTTTTGCTCGAATTTAAAAACCAAATCACATATATAATTGACAGCATGCAGGTGGTTGCTGACGCTTGCGGGCTTGCGTAGCGAGCCCGCCGCAACTAAGGCCCTCGCAAAGCCATTCACTGCGCTCCTCCCAACAAGCGCCAACGCTGCTGATAGCACACAAACTACACCAGGGGACAGCCTTGCAATAAGCGCAAAAAGCAGATCAGCGACGACCTTACAATGACAGCAAAAGCGCCTCTGATAACAAAAAATTATAACCAAGAGGCTCCCAATGAGCGCCAAAGGCTATCATTGCGAGCCATGTGATAAGCACCGAAGGTGCTCAGCACCAGGCTCCCAATCACCGCCGAGATCTCAGACCACCACAAAAAATAATGTCTGTGCCAAACACAATTCCTTGACTTACAATTCTATTGCCATAATTTTTTGACGTGCAATTCGCTAGTATTAGATAATACTAAACACATCATGGAATCAAATTTGAGGATTCTGGAATTAGAAGATAGACATGAAAAGCTTATAAAAGTTCATAAAAGTTTACTTACACTTACAACTCAGTTACATGAAAAACTAATGGTTTTAAAAGATAATATATCTAATCTGGAGGACAGATCAAGAAGAAATAACTTAAAGATAAGTTTAATCGTTTAAAGATACAGAACTTGAGAAATATACCACAGCGCTCCTTAATACTGTTTGGATGCCTACCTCAATGGAAGAAAATAAAATTGACATGATCCATATGATACCTCGGTCTAAAATTATTTAAAAATCTAAGTCCAGAGATGTTATGGTCAAACTTAATTTGTTATCATATAAGACCTCAGTAATCAACTCTCTGCGGAATACAGAGCGAGGGTCTGCATTTGCGGAGGTGGAGGCTCCAACGTCGGCTGTGTTTGTCCGCAAATAAGGACCTTCGCAAAGCGAGGGGCCGCATTTGCGGGGGTGGAGCATCCCAACGTCCCTCACAAATGCGGATCCTCGCGAAGCCAGGGTCCGCATTTGCAGAGGTGGATGCTCCAACATCGGCACGCACGACTTTTACACACACACGCAAGACTTAAAAAAAAAAAACCTAAAAGCGCCTCACACGCGGTTAACACACATATGCACGACTTAGAAAAAAATACACTGCGTCGTACATGTAAAAACCAACTGCGTCCCTCGCAAAAAAATTACGTCCGCCTCTCAAAAAAAAACGGCTGCGAAACGACCCATTCCCAACACGCAAAACGACGACAAAGGCGCACATGAAATCATCAGAAACACAAGAAATAAACACAACGAACACATAAAAACCTTACTTACAGCAAGTGGGGGGGCATCCAGCACCTTGAAAAGTTAATTTACACGTCCATTTAAGTCCAAAAAAAACGAGTTTAAACTGCCGAAAATCACCTAAGCGAGAGAAAGAATGGCCGCGGAACAAAACGAAAACGAGGCTACAGACGTAACTATACTACAGTGACTCACAAAACTGAAACAATGCTACAGTCAACTTTACGAGGTACGTAACACATACTATGCGGCACTTGCTACAATGATATTAACCACCATTTTGAAAACTACTAAAATGGCGGATGGAACGCAAATTGTAAGCTGGAACGCAAATAGCGCATGCGTATTACGTTCTAACGGGCTGAGGCACTTGAAAGTTTATAAATACTGCCTACTTTCCAGAAAATTCTACATTTCTACGGATACATTTGAACGGATGATTGGATAGTTAACTGCTGCTGTTACTTGAGAAGAGAATTGTTTCCTAATTTCCTACTTTACATTGTGCAAATTAGAACTGAGACGTAAGCTATAGTATATTACATTTTATTATGAAGACAGGACAAAAAAAAAAACTTTAACTATGAAAATGTCATTCATGTATACTGACATGTGGCACGCACATTTATGTGTATAGCCCATACAACAAACTAATCTTAACCCAAACTAATTAAACAAGTAAATTTCAATGACATAAAAAAAAAAACTTTAACTATTAAAATATGATTCATGTATAGTGATATGTGACACGCACATATATGTATATCATGTATAGTGACATGTCACACGCACAAACTAATGTTAATTGAAACTAATTAAAGAAGTATATTTAAATGACATTAATTTATTGTAATTCAATATATAACCTAAAGCTCAATCTTTCTCCTTTTTTTTACTATTCAAACAGACTCTGCATCAACAGCGTCACTCAAGAATTTGCACCGTGCACTGTGAACCACAATCCCTTTTAAAGAACACAAACAAAGAAGAAGAGGTAAGATAGAAAAATACATTACATGCTGAAAAAGACCATGCTTTGCTAAATCAAAAAGAAGAAATATACAATTAACCATTTCACTTTCTTTTTCAAACAGACACTACAAGAAGACCGGCGGATTAAAATTGGCAGGAGGGGACCCTCTGTCATTCGACACTTCAATCAAGGTAAAGTATAACAAGTACAAAAAATAAAGGAACTATATATGTTTAATGGCTGCCAATACAACAAATGCAGCAACCAAAAAGTGGTGAACACAAAATAGGATAATGCTAAAAATATAGCCAGAATATCAAAAATAGAAAAAACATTCATTTGCACTGTAGAAAAACATTAAAGCTTCATAAAAAAGACTAATTAAGCAAATCAAGTATGCAACATATGCTAGACACAAAATAGGATTGTACCAAAAATCACACTAACAAATAGCAAAGTAAATTAATATTCTTCTTTAATGTTTAAGAACCTATAATCCTTACAAAGAAGCCTAAATAAGCATACCAAAAGTGGTAGACACAAAATAGAATTGTACCAAAAATCACACAAATAAATAGCAAAGTAAATTAATATTCTTCTTTAATGTTTAAGAACCTATAAGCCTTACAAAGAAGCCTAAATAGGCATACCAAAAGTGGTAGACACAAACAGGATTGTACCAAAAATAACACACAAATAAATAGCAAAGTAAATTAATATTCTTCTTTAATGTTTAAGAACCTATAAGCCTTACAAAGAAGCCTAAAAAAGCATACTAAAAATGGTAGACAAATAATAGGATTGTACCAAAAATCACACAAACAAATAGCAAACTAAATTAATATTCTGCTTTAATGTTTAAGAACCTATAAGCCTTACACAGAAGCCTAAATAAGCATTTCAAAAGTGGTAGACACAAAACAGGATTGTACCAAAATTCACACTAACAAATAGCAAAGTAAATTAATATTCTTCTTTAATGTTTAAGAACCTATAAGCCTTACAAAGAAGCTTAAATAAGCATAGCAAAAGTGGTAGACACAAAACAGGATTGTACCAAAAATCACACAAACACATAGCAAAGAAAATTAATATTCTTATTTACTGTTTACCAAGCTATAAGCCTTACAAAGAAGTCTAAATTTGTATACCAAAAGTGGTGGACACAAAACAGGATAATGCTAAAAACATTGCAATCATAGCCAAAATAAGAAAAACATTAATAATTACAGTATAAAAAATTAATAACTGGAATATACAAATACATTTAAATTATTTTTAAAAGGTTGCACAAAAAACAGCATAGCAGAAAAATTCACCATAACAGATACAATACACCAAAATAATGACATTTTTTATTTATTACAAATACATTAAAATCAAATAACATTTTAATTTTTCTTTTACAACAGACACTGTGTGAAGACCATCGGACAAGGACTTTCAACAGAGGACCAGACCATCAGACGAGGACTTTCAACAGAGGACCAGACCATCGGACGAGGACTTTCAACAGAGGACCAACAAATATTTGGATTGAAATCCCACTTCAACCAAGGTACAGTATAACAAGTAAAAAATAAGAAAACTAAATAAACATGTTTGTTCTGCATCCATGTCAACAGAAAAAAAAACAAGAACAATCACTAACTATGGCCCTCATTCAATTTCAATTTTGCCAATTCAATAGAGTTCTAAATAAGCACTTCACATATTTTTTTAAATAAGTTTTTAGTTGGTAAACATCTATCCACAAACAAGGTTTTCACTAACTAAAAACTGATTTAAAAAAAAATGTTATCTGCTTATTTAGAGCACTATTGAATTGGCCAAATCGAAATTGAATGAGGGCCGATAACTTTTACTAAAATATAACTAACACATTTCTGATTTACCTCTTATTGTCAGTTATGGACAATAATGTTTAACAGTAAATCCAAACTTCAATCTAGCCAAAAAAAAAACACCATAGTCCACAAAAGTCTCAAAACATAGACTAAATAAAATTTGCCATTCTAAATTACCAGTCGTAATGTACAATATTAAGCATAAAACCTAAACACACACAGAAAATAGAATAGTACAACAAATAGTAGTAACACCACAAGAAAAAAAAAATATTTAATTGACCCAACATATAAGCTTTTAAATAAAAGATCAAAATAATATTATGACAATCCCCTGTACTAAAAATTACAAAGACTAATGTTTGCCCTCTACTATGTCTGTAAGTTAAAAGTACATCAAAAAACATACATTTCCAAAACAACTAAAATATTAATTTGAATTACCTATTAGATGTAGAAGAAGCTATACTGTCAGTTTCTTCCCTGTGCTATTAATCTAAGGCTGTTGATAATAAAAATGTACAAAACAAACTTAACATCTCAAACTAAAGTAATTATAAAGTATTTTCTTTTACAGATTAACATGGCTACTAACGAGAGCAAACAAGAGACGAAAAGACGGCAAACTAGAGAAAGACAAGAGAGATGGGCCAACCAGCAGACACCAGAGGAGAACGAAATTCGACTAGAAAAAGAAAGCAAAAGAACGCAAAAGACTTGCAAGCAAAAGACTATCAGCTGCAAAAATTAAAGATACGCCAAAAAAAGCTACCAAGCAAATAAAGCATTTACAACCTGTTCCTCAAACATCAGATGACATTTACCTGAAAAAATAAAAGACATACCAAAAAAGACACGAAAAAAACAAAGCATTTAGAACCTGTTCCAGAAACATTACATGACATTTTACCTAAACCAATACAAGATATACCAAGAAAAGCCACGAAAAAAAACAAAGCATTTAGAACCTGTTGTTGAAACATTACATGACATTTCACCTGATGAATATGAAACTCAAACTGCTATATGCTTTGCAAATTGTCCTTTACTCAAGTCTTTAGCAGTAGAGGTTCATAGTTGTGGGGACATGACTACTCAATGTCAGTTTTGTGAGGCTTATTATTTTAAACAGGAGAGACCCAGAGATGGCCAATTTATTAGTTGCTGTCAAAAAGGCAAGTTCAAACTTCCAGAAAGAAAATAATTTCCAATCTATTTACAAAACATTATGACTGAACCGACTTTTCCAAACTACAAACATTTTAAGACAAACATAAGATCCTACAATAGTGCCATATCCTTTGCATCTATGGGGGCAACATTAGCTGCTAATGTACCAGGACATGGTCCTTACTGTTTTAAAGTCCAAGGACAAATTTATCATCGGACTTCACATTTACATCCAGAGGAAGGAGAGCAAAGAAAATTTGCTCAACTATATGTCCTAAATACAATGGAAGCTGTTGACCAACGTATGCAGCTGGAAGAAAATAAAAAATGCTTACCCAGTGTTTTTATAGAGCTAAATAACATTATGGACAACAATCCCTACAGTAAAGCATACAAAAAATTGGCAGAAGAAGAAAATGAACAACTACTTCATGCACAAAGACATCAATTACCAATGCCAAAGGTTAATATGGTGATTAAAAGAGACATACTGATAAACATCGTTATAACTTGCCAACATCAAATGAGGTTGCAATGGTGTTTCAAAATGATGAAGGAGAACCACCATTTCAAAGAGACATTAGAATATATCCCAGAAATGAGGAGCAACCATTCATTAATATTAGTATCTTAAGTCCAAATTTAGATCCAATGACATATCCCATTTTTTTCCCACATGGAGAAGCAGGTTGGCAACCAAAATTAACACTTCCCAGTTACCCAAATGCTAGAGCCAGAATCCAAAATAATGTTTCTATGCTTGAATTTAAAGTAGCTCAAATTGCCATTCGAAATACATTTAATCCAATTTGATGTGGTGGAAAACTAACACAACAATGGATTATTGATTCCTATTTGCAAGTTGAGGTCAATGATTTAAACTTTATAAAATATCAACAAGATAAACTACGTGTAGAACAATATTCTGGACTAATTGACTATGTTGCTGATGTGGCTACAAGCAGAGACATGACAGCTGGCAAAGCCATCATTTTACCATCTTCCTTTCAAGGATCTCCTCGAAATATGAGAGACAGATACAATGATGCTATGGCTATTTTCACAAAATTTGGGAAACCCGATTTATTTCGTACATTTACATGTAATCCACAATGGCCAGAAATTACACAAAATTTACTTCTTGGACAAAGTGCTTCCGATATACCAGATTTAGTAGCCAGAGTTTTTAAGATTAAATTAAATGAATTAATACATGACATCACTATAAATGACTTATTTGGCAAATGTCTTGCTTATGTATATAAAATTGAATCTAAAAAAAGAGGACTTCCACATGCATATCTTCTGATTATACTTCAAGAAAAAGATAAATTAGATACTTCTGACAAAGTGGATGCAGTCATTGTTGCTGAACTACCAGATCCAGAACTATATGGTAGACCATATGAGATTGTTACTCATCGCATGATTCATGGACCCTGTGGTGATCTTAATCCTCAATCACCATGTATGGAAAATAATAAATGTTCCAAAGATTTTCCAAAAGATTATAGAGACAAAACCTATGCCAATTGTGATGGCTATCCACTTTATAAAAGAAGAGAAGGAGATAGTGCCATTATTAGAGGAAAAAAAGTTGACAATAGATATGTAGTACCCTACAATCCACATTTACGTATGAAGTATAACGCCCACATCAATGTAGAAGTCTGCACTTCCATCAAAACCTTTAAATATGTCTACAAATCTATTTACAAAGGCTATGATGCAGCTACTGTAGTCGTCAAAAGTGCAGACAACCCTAAAAGTAGTGAGTTAGTACATGATGAACTCGCATCTCGTGTAGATGCTCGCTATGTCAGTGCGCCAGAAGCTATGTGGCGACTTTTAAAATTTTAAATGCATAATAGATGACATGCAGTATATAGATTAGCAGTACATTTGCCACAAAGACATTTAGTGTATTTCCATGCTGGAAATGGAAGTAATGCATTGGCCCAAAGTGAAGATCGTCACACTACACTAACTGCATGGTTTGAATTAAATTCCACAGATTCAGAAGCAACACAATTCTTATATATTGAAATTCCATATCACTATGTTTTTGTGAATGGATTATGGAGACGGAGAAAAAGCAGAGGCAATAAAATAATCCCAAGAATTTACACAGTCAGTCCAAGAGATGTTGAACGTTTTTGCTTACGGATATTACTTTTAAATGTTCCTGGAGCACAAAGTTTTGAAAACTTAAGAACTGTTAATGACATAGTATATGAATCCTTCCATTTAGCTACAAGACATAGAAACTTACTGACTGACGATACAGAATGGGAAAGATGTTTAGAAGAAGCAGCACAATGTCAAATGCCACGGCAGATGAGAATTTGCATTTATTTGTATCTTCTCAAATGCTCCAAATGCATTAGCTTTGTGGGAGACATTTAAAAGTAATATGGCTGAAGACTTTATGCGACGATACAATGAACCGATTGCACACTTAAAAGCGTTAATGGAAATCCAAGAAGTATTTTTAACTCATGGATTAAGTTGTGCAAGTTTTAATTTGCCTAATCCAGGTCTTATAGGTGACATAAACTTTGAAGACTATGACATTCAACTACAAGTAGAAAGAAAAGAAGAAAGACTTGCTACTTTAAATACGTTACAATTGCAAGCATTTAATGCCATTAAAAATGCAATAGATGATGACATGGTGACATAGCGTTATTTCTATCTTGATGGACCTAGCGGATCAGGAAAAACGTATCTATATAATTTATTAATGAGTTCTGTACGAGCACAAGGTCAAATAGCAATGGCGTTTGCCACTACTGGAATTGCTGCACTTTTGTTAGGAGGTGGAAGAACTGTACATAGTGGCTTTAAACTGACAGTGCCTATTTTAGAAACTTCTGTGTCAGATATTTGCATGACATCATTACAAGCAAAGAAAATGAAAAAATGTAAATTAATTATAATAGATGAGGCCACAATGATGTCATGCTATGCCCTCCAATGTATTGACCGTTTGCTTCGTGAAGTCATGGATAATACTTTTCCATTTGGTGAAAAGGTAATGTTGTTAGGTGGCGATTTTAGACAAACATTGCCTGTCATTGTACATGGAAATCGAAATGACATTATCGAAACCTGTATAAAGTCAAGCACACTATGGAAACATTTTACCCATCTTCAACTGCAACAAAATATGAGATCAGAAGGCCAAACTGATTTCAATGATTGGCTTATTAGAATTGGAGAAGGCAGAACAGAAAAAATACCACATTTACCTGACGACACTGTAGAGATCCCACCTCATATGATTTGTCAACAAGATATTATATCGGCTATATTTGAAGGTAGCATAAATAACCAGGAATATTCGGAGCTTTCCAACCAAGTCATACTAACGTGTAAAAATAAGGATGCATTAATCCTCAATAATGAAATCTTAAAAAAAATTAATGCACCACAAAGAAATTATCACAGTGCTGATTCTGTACTTGCTGATGACAATGAAAGTCAGGCTAACTTTTCTACTGAATTCATAAACTCACTAACTCCTTCTGGAATGCCACCACATATTTTGCAGCTAAAGAAAGGTGCAATTGTCATGTTACTGCGAAATATGAAACCCCAAAAAAAGCCTATGCAATGGGACAAGATTAATTGTTCAACAATTAAAGGACCATTTTATAGATGCTGAAATTTTAACTGGTACCCATAAAGGAGAGAGAGTTTTCATACCAAGAATAGATTTAGCACCAAGTGAAAGTAGTCTCCCTTTTATACTTCAAAGAAGACAATTTCCCATTATTATGGCATTTGCCATGACCATTAATAAATCACAAGGTCAAACGTTCAAATCTGTGGGTATTTTCTTGGAAGAACCAGTATTTGCACATGGTCAATTGTACGCAACGTTGATACGGTGCAAAAATCCACAGGCTATTAAAGTTTACATTGAAAAGAATGAAAGTCAAGGTGATTTATTAGAAGATGGACGTATTTTTATTAAAAACATTGTCTACTATGAAGTACTATAACTTTTCATTAAAGAAATAAAACCCATGCAAAACAAATTTAAAAGCATTCAAACATACAAAACAATAAACAATTCAGTCATAATTAATGGAAGTACTGTTTATGGATGATTCACCTCACAAAACACTTACCTTGCATCCTCTGGACTAAATGTATATTGAATTTAACACTTCTTCAGATAGAAATTGCATGTTAAAAAACTATTACCTCAAGTTTACAATACTGATTAGTTTAAAGTTCAACTGTTTTTACATTCAACTGTTAATACTTTTAATACAAAATTATGTTAAAAAATTAATTCACTATGTTACTGTTTATAATGTTCCAAGTTCTAAAAATGTTTTTTCAAGTTCCAAAGTAACACAGATAATAAAGTTCAAGTTTCAAAAAATATACTTTCAAGTTTCTTACTTACATATATTACAAAGTTCATGTTAAAATTGGGTACGTTTGAACAAGGGTTTTTACTGTTTGCTTTCCTCTGTATTCAATGTATATTGAAGTTAACAATTCTTCAGATACAAATTGCATGTTAAAAAACCATTACCTCAAGTTTACAATACTGATTAATTTAAAGTTAGACTGTTCTTACATTCAAATGTTAATACTTTTAATACAAAATGCTTTAAGACTTATTGTTCACCAAGAGAACATTTTACAAAACTAAACATGTTTAATATCACAATACTTACAAGTGTCAAATATGTATATTAATAACTAAACAACTTTCCAAACATACACATCTCATTGTTGTCATTTTTTGACGGGCAAGTCGCTAGTTTAAAATAAAAAATAAGTCACTTTAAATTATATTAAGGTTCTAAGAAGTCACTGATAGAAGTCTACACTTGTGACAGGCCACTGTATAAGGATTAAACACTAAAGCACTATTACTGTAGTTTAAATAATGGTATAATCATAAACATAATTTGGAGGCAATTATTATAGTATATGTAGTCTATAAATGAACAGAAATGATGCAAGACGATTAGGACAAGGTGATGGAGGAACACATAGAGAAGAAGGATCACTCACAGGAACAGAAAGTATAATATAGAATAAATAAGGGAAATGATGAAAATAGAAGTTTAATTTGACACATTAAAGAGTTTTGAAAGGGTGACCTAGAGAATATTTGTAGCATGATATAGAAGAAGAAGATTAGAATTTTTTTTCTCTTCCTCTGAATTATATGAGATTGGAAAGGCCTTGTGTACCCCCTCAGAACGCCCGAAATTGGGCAAAGCTTACCATTTTCCCTTTTTTAGCTAGTCCTAAATGAAATACAGTTGCTATTATCAACGTACAGCAACTACAGCAGAGTATGTTAGAGATGTTTGTTGTGTGTTAAGGGTGGTTAATTGTGCTTGCAATGGCGAAAACTTAAGTTTGTCTTTTTACTCTAGAGATGGGGATTAAGATCCTTTCACAGAATGTGAAAACGGTCTTAATTCTCTCTTTAAAGTAAAATGTGCAATGCATGGTTTCCTTAAATCTAAAGCAGATATACTCTGCATTCAGGAAACACGTTGGAAGGAAGGCAAGGTTTTTTGGAAATAAAATATATATAGAAAGTATCAATGCCACTTCCCCCTCAAAAACCAGAGGGTGTTCTATCCTATTTAGTAAAAAACTGGCAATTTATGAAGAACTCAATGTAATTGATGGTGAGGGTAGATATATAATATGGTTAGGCAAGATATAGAATAGAGCTATACCCCTTGTTAATTTATATGCTACAAATAAAAAGCAATTCAAATTTATAAGGAAAGTCTTAGCTTTAGCGAATAAAATGAAAAAAGGAAACCTTATCATCTTCAGAGACTTTAACATGATTTTTGATGTAAGTAAAGATAAGACTTTCACTGTAAAAGATAGTAGATTAGAGAAAGTCTACCTAATCTGCATACTAGCCAATTATTAAAAGTTATTTTAAAATTTGTACTATTTGATTTATGGAGAACTTGAAACCCAGATTTGAGGGATTATACCTTTTTTTCCAGAAGACACAGATCCTATACTAGGATAAATCATTTTTTGACAGATATGCAGACGATAAATAATGTCAAAAAGATTACAATCGGCGATATTAGTTGGTCCCACCATGCGCCAATTATTTTATAATTTATGAATAACTTAGAGATACTTAAAATTAAGAATTTGAGAATGGATCCTCTGCTGTTTGGATTCCCAGACTTTAAAGAGAAAGATAAGCTGGAATTACATATTTTTTTGTTTAAAAAACTATTCTGTTCCATTACAATCAACAGTGTAGTGTACCCATAAAGCAGTTTTAAGAGGAATATTGATTAGTAGAGAGGCTGCATTAAAAAAGCAAGAGGTTTACTGTTAAGGTTATTATACTGTATATAAAACTGAACAAATTACTAACTATGAACAGGTTCAAGCCATCTAAAACCTTTTGTAAGCAAATTAGAAACACAACTGCTGAAATTAAAAAAATATTACAATTATCAACTGATAAGATGATCTCTAGACTTCAGCAGGATCAATATATAAAAGGTAATAAGGCAGGGAAAGCTTTAGCAAATACAATTAAAAATCAGAGGATCTCTAAACGAATTCACTCAAAAAAAGGAAATTATACCATCTCGGTATCTTAACCTAGAAAGATAGGAGATATTTTTGAAACATATTATAAAGCATTATATCATTTGGAAAAAGAGGAGAATTTTGTTAAACCGTCCAGATTAGAAATCAGTAGTTTCTTAGAGAAAATCCATCTCCCTAAATTATCAGAGGAAGAATTTGAAAGGTTAAATCAAGCAATCTCAATTATAGAAACAGAAAAAGTGGTTGCTGAACTTAAATTGAATAAATCTCCTGGAGTGGATGGATTTGATAACGGTAACTAGAATCTTTTCTTTTTTGAACTTAGCCCACATTTAGAGACTGTATTTAATGAATTTAAAAACAGGGGAGAAATCCCTAGAGAAATGACTCCAGCCAGAATTATCAACATATTGAAATCGATTAAAGACCCTGTAGACTACAAGAATTACAGACCGATTTCCCTTTTAAATGTTGATATTAAAATGTACTCAAAAATATTGGCAGACAGGATGAAAACAATTCTTCCCAGATTAAAAGATCCAGATCAAGTGGGCTTCGTTCAGGATAGACAAGGTAGGGATAACATTAGGAAATTGATAGATCTGTTCTTCTTTGCACATAAAACAAAGCTTACATTGTTGGCCGTCATTAGAAGCCGAAGAGGCTTTTGACAGGGTCAACTGGAACTTTATAGGTTTGGTCCTCTTAAAATTTGTTTTTGGTGAGTTTGGCCAAAAAGCAATTGGATCACTATATAAAGATCCACAGTAATTTGTTTAGTTTTATATATAACTAGCTACTTGCCCGTCAAAAATGACGGCAATAACATTTGAAGCCTGGCAATGCTGTTTGCCACAAAATGTCGAGGATATGGCCCCTCTGAGCACCTTCGGCACTCATCCCGAACCCCTTGCTGTGCGCGCTCATTGCAAGCTTATTCCCCCATCTACTTTATAGGCCCTGCGATGAGTGCCGAAGGCTTCGCCGCTCACTGCCATTTTTGCCAAGCTGCACCTTCCCCCGATGATTGCCATCGGCACTCATTGTGTGTTTGTACTTTATATGCCTGTGTAGTTTAGGGACCTTCTGCCTTGGGTTAAGTGTTACTGGTTTGCGTTAAGTCTTAGTGCTTAGGGCTCGTATTTACAACCTTCTGCCTCATTTTACTTCCTTCAGCCTTGTTTTCGTCGTGTTTACGTTTTTTCTGGAGCAATTTCTTTTCTCGCTTTGGCGATTGTCAACCGTGAAAAAAGACAAAATATGCCTTAAATTAACTTGCAACCTCACTCGCAGGCTCTCTGGCTCTCCCCTTGTGCTGTGTGTGAGTGTGTCAGTGAATTTGAGGCATATTTGTGTGTTTTTGCATGTTTTTCCAGTTCAGTGGTTCGGCCGTTAAAGTTGTATTTTTGCGAGCCCCACAGTCCATCTACGTGCTTCGGGTCCTAAGTCATACGGCCCGGAATTTTGGAAATAACAAATGGAAATGTGGGAAGAAAATGTAAAAGCGAATGTAATGCTGGTGAAAGCATCTTATTGACAATGGGTGAATACATTGGTGGTAATATTAAGAATGAGAAAGTTATAGCAATGTAGATTGTTGACAGTATTAATGTGAATGATTTGAATGCAGCAGTTGCAGGTGACCAAGAAAGATATGAGACAGTGATTGAAAGAATGTCAGTCCATTACTTCAAGTGGGAGGCAGGTTGTTGCAAAAATAAAGACACAAACTTTAAGACTTGACTGTATCTGAGCACATCAGTCTCAGCACTTTAGACAGCAATAGACTTGGGGATAACCATAACATCATAGATATTTTTGTGGGCTCTTCACTGGTTGTTTAGAGTCTATTATGTCAAAGGTAGTTACACTTTACAGCAATATGCATGGGATGGGTAATACTTGGTTACTGTTTAATGGACAATGTCAACCTCTCCTTGTGCCCATTAATCTCAGAATGACAACTGGAAGAGTGATCCAGCTTTATGTAAAGACTGCTACCTAAAGCCCTTCTGAAGTGAGAAATAAATTGAGAGCCACATTTAACAGGATAGATAAAGGTGTAACATGGAGCCTTCTTGAATGAAGAGTTCCACCCTTTTTGGGGCAGTTGTTAACTTCTAGATGACTATAAGGCCATCAAGGACTGACCCACTGTTAACCAAATAGTGGTCACTATTTTAAATAATAGAGGAAATCAGTGAAGAAATGTTTCCAAGAGTGTAAAGCACAGTACATGAAAAGGTTCAAAATATTGCCTAAGCTGCACAGCAAATGGATTTCACATTCTTATTCACTTTCTATTTTTCTGAATAAAAAATGTAATTTAGTGCAAGAAAGTATTTGTTACAGATGCTCTGTTGAGTCTATTCTCATGTATGATTTATGACAGTTCAGTTTCTAGGATGCCAGCAATAGTGAGAAAGGAGATGGTGTGAGACTATACCCAAACTATTTTTAAATCATACACAAAGGGTCAGGTATTTGGTCTTGCTTTGGGAACCAGCTAAAGGTGCAAGAGGGAAATTGACTGCATGATCAGTCCTATTTTTAATTTCCATGAAAATACATTTACTATATTAAACAGCATTGTAAAAAATACTAACGCTTATGACTTTATGGCCCCCATTCAATTGAGGTTTCGGGAGATTCGGAGGCCCGTAAGTCGCAAGCTATTTGCTATTGAATTGGGTTCTTTTTGCAAGCTCTGATCGGCTTCCGAGTTACGGGTTTTAGAGAATGGCAATGGTTAAACTCATAACTTACAGCCTCCAGAAGCCTTTGATTTTTCACTTTCACAAGGCTAAAATTGCAAATCGTTATTCAATTGCCCAATTTCCCCAAGCCCGCAAAGGTTTCACACCCGTAAAAGGCAAATGAAGGAGAAAATCTTACAAGTGCACGAGAGGACCCGCAAAGGGGGTTAAACACCTATTCGTAGCACGGTAAAAGCAAATAAAAAAATAATCGTGCACTTTAAATAACGAGGAAAGTGATGATCGACATTCTAATTAATTGTACAACAGTCACAAACTCGCAAATCGGCAGAAAATTGTATTTCTTTTTTTGTGTCAATTTGGTGTTAAATCGATCTCGTGTATCAATGAGTTAATACATATCAGGCCACCCATATGGACTAGAACAGTATTGGCATTCATTTTCATAATTCTTTATTTTAGAGGTTTTGCGAGTCTGATTGCATATAGGACCCGCGAACCTAATTGAATGACATGTAACCTCCATATTTTACCCCCGTAATAATGACAGTCTCATTTTCTATCAGCTGATTTGAAATGGGAGGTTACAGGCTTGCTAATTTGATCATGTTCCTGCCCTGAAGTGCTCCGAACCAGTGCATGGTTTACGGTTTTGGCTTGGTGCCAGTAACTTGCAGCCTTGAGCAATTGAATAGTGTCGTAATCGGAGACCAACGGGAGACATTCGGCTGTCTGCGATCAAGTTGCAGGCTTCAAATTGAATATGGCCCTATGTTTTTATCCGTTTAGTTTTTATAACTGTTGATAGTACTAAATATTGTTCTATACCTGTAACGGATCTACTGGCACCCCGACCGGGTACCTCCGTTGATAGACGCGTCCTAGCTTGCGTTGAGGCCTACAAGCACCGCACCGGACACCAAAACCACCACAGACTCCAAGGATAGTACATCAGGAACAAGGGTTCAGTTGGTACAGCTCAAGGGAGTATGCAAAAGCATAGCAATCCCCAGTATGATATAGCGATCCCCTCAAATAACGAGACGAGGCTACGTTTTGAAGGGTCAAGAAGAACTATTTTTTAATGACAGGGAATCTCCTTTTATGCAATGGTGCCCTCTGAAGGGCTACACCCACATAATTATCACAACAGACAATTATCTACATGGTTCAACCCCCACGTCTCCTCCCCTCAGATAACAGGTAACACAATTAAAACAGACAAAATTTTAACCACATTCTGGATGTACCCCAAAAACAGGGAGTACACCTTTAAGTCCCGCACCATTCAATAGCTCTCACCCAGTGGAACAACATATAAAAAAAATGGCATGAATCAGACAAGGGGTTCAAAAGTTAGTAAAAGTATCTTTTACACATAACACACAGACATTGCACATATCCCCCATACAATACACATATAGGACAATAGGTGAGTCACACCTCCCTGGCAACTTGGATACAATCAGACATTAATTAGATCATCCTTCTTTGTTCTTATCAAAAAATGAAAACACTTTGGAAAATGCAAGGATCCTTTACAACTTTCTTATCTCTTGAATCTCTGTAACAGGATTATCTCCCATGCCAAGGTTTGCAAAAGTCTGGCTAATATTCTGCAGAGCATAAACCAGCATACATATAGTAGGATCATAATTTAACCATAATAATCATAAAACAGGGTAAAACCGTGATAGGTTCCGTTACAATACCCATTTATAATTATTTTGTAAATTTATGCTGAGTACTTATACATAATATGTATGCTCATTTATTAAGTTATCTATCAGTGTCTTTAAGAACCTCATTTATAATGTATAATGTATTAAGCCTTCCTTTATGCCCAAATTAGGGCTTATATCAACTTATATATAGTAATATCTTGGTGGTGTCAGTATTATATTATTGATTACGGGAGTTTAAGTGATCATTTACTAGGATTTACAGTCACTGCAGGTGACTGCTAGCTTACATAACCTGTATTGCAGTTAAACCTTTCATCCTCACACTCATATTAGATGGATACCTATAGGGTAGCATAACCATAGGAGCAAAGGTAAACAACAAAGAGGGGAGTATGTACAAACAGGCATTAAAATTATACAAACAAGAGGGGACAGTGACTGCTTTACGTGAGTACAAGGAAGTCAACAATGCTTGCAAAAGGGCTATTAAACTGGCTAAAATAGAGTAAGACTAACCCTAAATTATTTTTTAAATATAATATATATAAGTCTATTTCCCAACGAAGCAGAGCATGATCCCCTCCCTTCAGAGACTGGGCCGCAAGGCTGTATTCCAACATGATAACGACCCCAAACACACCTACAAGACAACCACTGCCTTGCCAAAGAAGCTGAAGGTAAAGGTGATGGACTGGCAAAGCATGTCTCCAGACCTAAACTCTATTGAGCATCTGTGGGGCATCCTCAAACGGAGGGTGGGGGAGCGCAAGTTCTCTAACATCCACCAGCTCCGTGATGTCATCATGGAAGAGTTGAAGAGAACTCCAGTGACAACGTGCAAAGCTCTGGTGAACTCCATGCTCATAAGGGTTAAGGCAGTGCAGGTAAATAATGGTGGCCACACAAAATATTGACACTTTGGGCCCAAGTTGGAGATTTCCACTTAGGGGTGTACTCACTTTTTGTTTCCAACGGTTTAGACATTAATTAGTTATTTTGAGCGGATGGCAAATTTACAGTATTATATAGGCTGTACCATTACTACTTTACATTGTAGCAGAGTCACATGAAAAGATATCATAACATATTTACAAAAGTGTGGGGGTTGTACTCACTTTTGTGAGATACTATATATATATATATATATATATATATATATATAACAAACACTTCCCTCCAACAAATATATAATTTATATGAGATATGAGATCTCAAGATACTATTGCCCAATTCGTACATTTATACACACTTAAAATCACTTTTAATATTGACACATATTCTATTAACTACTTGCAATCCCATTGCGAGTTACCCGCCATATTCACTACGGGCTAGCCAAAGCCGTAAAATCACCCTCAGTACTCCATTGGTTTTGATATATTACGAGTGCTAATTAAACTTACACACAATAGATATTATATTAGAGATGTAGCCCTAGATCACAAATAAAGTCCAACCCGCAATTGACAAAAGTATCTTGTTTCCTGTCAAAAATATTAGGAGTACTAAACACGAGTCGCAAGGCATTTTTCAAACACTTATTAGAGCCATAGTGACAATTAAACACACAATACTGTATTTTAAACCATGGGAAGCCATGGAATCACCTTAGAATTAATTGTACAACAATCTCAAACCCACAAACATGCAATTACAAATATTTTTTACTTTTATTGCCTTGAGTCGATCTGTGGACTCAAGGGGTGAATACATATCATGAAACCCACATGTATTAAAACAGATGATCTAATTCATTTTTTAGATTGCTAGATTGTTCGATTGCGAGCCTGAGCAGCAAATATTCTTTATTGGCACTAATTAATTCTTAGCTTCCGATTGCAGATTACATCTAGCTTCCATGTTTTACTGACGCCTAGACGGTCTCATTTACTATTGGCTGTGTTTAAGAAGTAAATTACGGGCTTGGTTAAATATTGTCAGATCAAATGATCACAACCCCTGAAATCCTACTTGAAAAGGCAGAGTTTACAAGTTTAGGCTTAAGGAGGTTAATTTGAGTTGAGGCATTTGCATGCTTCTAATACAATAGTGTTTAATTTATGTCTTAACCAATAAAGACTGTTGGATACAGATTATTTACAGGAAAAATACAATGGAGACTTTAGACATTAACACCAATCAGGTTGGGTTAAGGTGTTAGATTAGTTCAATAGATGTACTTATGACTACCCATAGATCATTCTAATTTTACCTATCTCATATTTAACATAATTTGAATTGGAATCCTAACAATCAGATTTGTGAATTACAGCCATGTCATTAAATCAGGTTCAATTTGTGTCTATATGAAGTGTTATTTGAGACATTTAGTGTTCTTCAACTTATGGGGCCGATTAATTCAGAAAAAAAATTATAGGAGATAAAATGTAGTATTTTACATGATGACACAGTTTTCTATTAGCACTAGTTTATTGTCCATTGAAAATGAGCGTATAATTTTTAATTTTTCTTTTCCTCCCCCCTCTCCATCCCTTGTGTGTCTCCCCCCTTCCCTCCCCTGTGTCTCCCCTCCCTCCCCTGTGTCCCCCCCTTCCCTCCCTGTGTCTCTCTCCTTTCCCTCCCCTATGTATCTTTCTCCCTCTCCCCTCCCCTGTGTCTCTTCACCCCATCTCTTCCCCCTCCCCTGTGTCTTTCCCCCCTCCCCTTTGTCTGTTCCCCACTCCTCTCCCCTTCCCTGTGCCTCTTACCCCCCCTGTGTCTTTCCTCCTCTCCTCTCCCCATTCCCTGTGTCTATCCCCCTTCCCCTCCCCTGTGTCTTCCTCTCCCTCTCCCCTGTGTCTTTCTCCCCCCACCCCTGCCATGTTTCTTCCTCCCTCTCTGCCCTGTATTTTCCTCCCCATCTCACCTCCCCAATTTATCTCATATGTGTGGAGATCAAGTGGACAGCATTCTCTAGAAAGAAGGAGCCAAAAATTGGATACACTGAGCAACTTTGGTTAAGTCAATTGCATAAAATATAGAATTTAATCAAGCAGGAACTTGCAGATACACTAGCGCAGGGTGAAGTATTTCCTCATTTGACATTATGTCACCTCTGTCTTGCTTTCTCTTCTGTCTTCCCCAGCCTTCCTTCCCCTTGTGTGTGTGTATCAGTGTCGTTCAGTCATGTCCAACTCTCCATGACCACATGGACTGCAACACATCATGCCGATCCATTGTTATTCATGACAGAGATACTGGAGTGGGCTGCAAAATCCTTCTCCGGTGGGCCAAAGTATACAGCTCCTCGTATTCCTAGGTGGTCTCAAATCCAACTACTGACCAGGCTCAACCCTGCATGGCCTCAGGGGGGTGTAACCTCTTGGTTCCCTGATTGGAATTGAACCCAGCGAAAGCACCCAATCCCAACCCCTGGACCACTTTACATTGCAAATATTGCCTGTGAGTATACAAATGTTTATGGTATATTTTAAAACTTGCATAAAGAAAGCTTTGATGGTGCATCCTATATATTTTCATCTTTAATAATATCAATCTTTAAGTAGCTAGCAGACTTCAAGCACTGTACAAATATACAAATATACCTTACCCTATGGCAGGTGACTGAATTTGATAAATGTACTAAACTTAAAATGCATATGTTTGTATTACAAATACAAATACTATTGTCATAGAATACATTGTGAGCATTATAATTCAATGAATATGTGTACATAAAATTAATCTAGCAAACCACAATAAAATTATAAACATTTATCTACTTGAACAATCCCCATCCTTAATCAACTTTCTTTATATAAATATCCCTTTTAGTTCAAGCATGCATGAAATGACATAATGCTCTGCATGTAAGAATTAATTACGGATGGAATGGGGAGGCAGTTTAAATTTCCCATTGGAAGTGGAATTACTGGACTTCAATTACTCACAGATATATTGAGAATGATTTCCCAGTGCTACGTTTGCTAAAGATGCTTTAAATAGCTTGAAATTGCTTTTTAAAGTGCTGTCTTCCTGAGGTGCACTGGTGGAAATGAGTTTACTGTATATGAGTTACTATAACCTTTTTGTTTAATTACAGAACTTAATTATGTCTCAGCCAGACACATTTTTAGTCCTACATAAGACAACTGCACAAAAAATGCAATGAGATTATATTAGTTATTGTATTTCTTTAGTCTTACATAAAACATCTCTTGGTAATCATGTCTTTAAAAATATATCTAAACCGGTTTAATTAGATTATTATAATTATTATCTTTATTTATATCGCGCCAACATATTCCGTAGCGCTGTACAGGGGTTTAGTACATGGCAAAAAACAAACTAAACCCTTTATAAAGAATGGAGGGCCCTGTTTTTGAGCATATAATCAAATGTACATAGTGCTTGTTTCCAAGACACGGACACATGATTGAAAACTCGCAAACTTACAATCTAAGGCCCTCATTCAATTGCTATTTTGCAAATTGAATACGGCTCTAAATAAGCACATAATATATATTTTTTAAAGAAGTTTTTAGTTAGTGAAAACCGTGCTTTTGGATAGATGCTTAATAACTAAAAACTTCTTTCAAAAATATATGTGATGTGCTTATTTAGACCCCTATTCAATTTGCAACATTGCAATTGAATGAGGGCCTAAGGGTTTAGGTGTTATACAAGAGGGTGATAAATGCAAGATGGCAACGTGAATGCAATTTGTTTAGTCAATTTTAGGTGTCTGTGTGTTGTACTGTAGATTGTGGGTGTAAGTGTTATTAAGCTGTGGAGTGTGCAGTTGTAATTATAAAGGCTGAAGGTGATAAGATTTTTTACACAGATGTGTTTTTAGTATTTTTTTAAAGGTTTTGAGGCAGGAAGATAATCTAATGGTGCGAAGCAAGGAGTTCCAAATAGTAGGGGCAGCACGAGAAAAGTCTTGAAGACGGGAGTGAGAGGAGGTGATGAGAGAGGAGGAAAGAAGAAGGTCATTAGCAGAACGAAGGGGGCGGTTGGGAGAGTATTTTGAAACAAGAGCAGAGATATAAGGGGATGCAGTGTTGTTGAGGGCTTTATATGTTAGGGTCATGATTTTAAATGTGATTCAGGAAGCTATGGGAAGCCAGTGGAGTAATTGACAGAGAGGAGCTGCAGACACTGAGCATTTGCTATTGAAGATGAGTCTAGCAGAGGCGTTCATTATGGATTGGAGGGGAGACAGACGAGAGATGGTGAGGCCAGCAAGGAGGGAATTGCAGTAGTCGAGTCCAGATATGATGAGAGAGTGTATTATATTTTTTAGCTGTGTCTTCTGTAAGATAATGATGAATTTTGGAGATGTTTTTTAGGTGAAACTGACAAGATTTTGTTATCGATTGGATGTGAGGAATAAAAGAGAGGGCGGGATCCAGTAGAACCTCAAGACAATTAGATGAACATAACACAATATAAAGTTACTATAAGAAAGGAAAAATTAATTAAAGCAATATTTTTGAATTACAAAATACTGTAGATCTTATGAGATGATATGATTCAGTGTAAATATATTATTATAAACTGAATATATTGTTATCTAAACATTAACAATTATAATATGTTGTTATTAGTGAATTGGAATCCAGTAGAAAAAAAATCACTGGTGAACTAATATTTATGATAAAATATAGGAAAATGTATGTCATCCTGCACTATATTACATTTATAGTTTGATAACTTTTCCTTCCATATCTAGTTCATTTTCCCATTGATAATGATTAGTTGTCTGATGGCTAAAATTAGAAACTTGGATATCGAATTTATAAAAGTGAATACCCTGTACGTTGAGTCATAAAATTATTTAATTTTATGAAATACACTTTTGTGATGCATACAATGCTCCCAAGAAGAAATTAATATTCCCTAAATGTGCTGCAGAAACAATGACCCACATTTAATTCCAAGCCCGTAATTACCATCACACTGCCCATATGTCTGCGGGTTAGAAATTTGTTACAGTTACAGATGTATTTAATTGAGCCCACAATTACAGGGTCACAGTACGTAGGATTGCAAGGCATGATCATGATCAATTAAGAAAGCTTGCAAGTTACAATTTAGACAAAGCCAATAGTAAATGAGACATCATATGTCATCATGACATCAGTAAAACATGGAGTTTAAACTATAGTAATTAGTATTTAGAAGTTTGATTTGCGATTGGACTTGCATTCCAGCAATGTAGATATCAATAAAAATTAATAAATCAGCTATTCTAGTCCATATGGGTAGCCTGATATGTATTAACTCCTTGATTCCTGGGATCAATATAACATAGAAATAAAATGTAAAAAATGTATTGCAGATTTGCGAGCTTGAGACTGTCGTGCAATTAACTCTAATTCCTTTCATTGCTTTCCCAGTATTTTTAAGTCAGTATTGTGTTCATATTTGCTTTTACAGTGCTACAAACAGGTGTTTAACCCACTTGCGAGTCCTCTCTAGTACTCGTATAATTTTTTGATACATTTGCCATTTACGGTTTTGAAGTCAATTGCGGGCTGGATGAATTATTGCAATTGAATATGGATTTTGCGTCTTTAGCACTGGTAATATTTGCGGGCTTGAAACATCTAAGGAGGAAATAGGATGGAGTTACTGAAAACCGCAGTGATTTTGAGCCCGTAACTCACATATGGAATGTGAATAGCTAAAAGAAGCCAATTAAATATCAGTAACATTTACGCGCTCCATTATGGGCTCCAGTAATTTAGATTTTGACAATTAAATAGGGGTCAATGTATTTACAGCTTCCTGTTGTTTCTATGGTTCTTCTAGGCCTGTGTCTAAGCTTGTTGACACAAGGACACTTTAAAAAGTCAAAGAGAAAATAAAATGAAAAAACTTTCTTTAGGTTGCATAATCCATGGTTCATGGTTTAAGTGCAGATTTACAATAACTTAACATTATGTTTAACAATGACCTCTCTAAACTATGCCACCATCTATAACACATATATTCAGTACAATAGCCAAAGCTAAAAACTCCTCATGCAATTAATGTGACAAAGTAAATGTCCCAGTTATTGCATAACTGAAAAGTACAAGAACAAATAAATGCAAGTAGAATTGGATGTTATAAAACGTTTTGAGTGACAATTGAGCGGAATTTAAAGCATAAATTAAGAGAATAACTCAATAACGGTATCTCAAATGATTATCTCATACAATGGTGAGTACTAAAACACAAGAGCATGCCTAGTTGTATAAATAGAAAAATAAATTCTTAAAGTCTCATTAACATTCTGATCTATATAATACCCAAACATCATGTTCAGTCATAAAACACTTCCACCCACTTTTCTTTAATACCAAATAGTTGGAATTGTATTTATTTGTACGTGCACTTTTCATTTCTGCAGTAGCTGGAACCTTTGCTGGACTAAATACTCCTTATATAATTTATACTCCTTATACAAATACAATCAGCTATAAATATATGAATTGTAGAATACGTTGGAAATTAATATGTTCTATCAAATAGAGAGCATTAATAACAAAGAATAATATTAGTTAAATAAAACTAAAATATGTATCATTAAACATCTCTAATAAGTTTAAATATGGTATGGCAATACTAATTAGTTTTACTATTAAAACTATTGATAATTTAATTTAAAAAGACAAAATACTAATGATATTTAATGAAAAGATTACAACTTGATTTCACAGATTCTGTTGTCCCTGAAAGCACTGCCCACCCATGTGACTGCCTAGTTTTCTTATTTTCTTGTAGGTTGCTTTAACTGTAGAGTACAATTGAATTTAATGGTCTGAAGATGCAGGTAAAGCTTTCAACAGAATTAGTGCTAATTTTGCTACTAGGAGGGGGTTGATCATTGGCTTTCACCCCAAGGGTGGCAGTATTTCTGAAACAGCACAGTTTGTGAACTGTTCACGTGCTGCTACGGTTAAAGTGTATGATACCATTGCAAATTCATGGCATGGAAACTGTGGACTTGCCATTGATGTCAGAGGTGAACGCCGGCTGCAAAGGTGTCTGAGGTCCAACTGACACTCTAACGTTGAGCAATTCACCGTCCAAATGAATCAGGTGCCTACCAAACGTGTAACTAAAATACAGCGAACCCTGTTTCTTATGGAGTTCCAAAACAAATGGCTGGTCACTGCAACCATGCTGATGAGGGTTCATTGGCAGAAATGGCTTAAACTTGCATGGACCTCTTCTAATTGGCAAGGGGTTGCCTTCTTTGATAAGTTATGTTTTCTGCTCCATCAACTGGACAGACGAAAATATTCCAAGAGCAAACATTCTACAACCATTGTTGAAAGAACACAATCTGGTGGTGATATGGTCTGGGGAATGTGTTCTTGGCATTGTCTGGGTCCCCTCATAACTCTTGAAGGCACTGATTGGGTTATCGATCCATCCAATCAAGTACACCCATACATGTTGACTTTCTTCCCTGGAGCGGATGGGATCTTCCAGCAGGACAATGCAATATGTTGTATGGTCAAAGTTATCCAGGAGTGGTTTGAGGAGCACAACAAAGACCTCCAAGTACTTTTCTGGCCTCCAAATGTTCATTCCAGCATCTTATTGACTCACTACCATGCCGTCTAACTGCTGCCCATCCTGCATATGGCGGTTATACAGAATATTAGCTTATAATAGTCATAATAATGTGATTCAACCTTGTAATGTGACTCTTTTGTGTAAACCAAATTGTCCTAACAGACAATAATATAAAAAATAAATAATAATAATAAATAGATTTAGAACAATGTATTTTTAGCTAAACATGCATACCTGCATATGGACTGATTTAGAATGTTACATCTCTAGTTTTTGCTTACATTTCCATTAAATGCCCATGTGGCATAATGGTCTGACTCTGTCTCTAAGGACAGATCAACTCTGAAACACAAGGCAAACCCGCCTGCATGGAAGAAACAGCAGAAGCACAGGTGTAAATTACAGCCTCTCAGCTTTGCAGCATGGAATAGAATACATAATTTTACAGAAAGTTACAGAAAAAGCATATTATGGTCATTATGTATGCACTGTTTTTGCATTTTTTTCATTTATATGTGCACAAATACTTTACTTTCTATTTTATTTCATACATTAAGTGACACGGTTTGCCTTATTTTGCTTGTATTGGTGCACAACATCACATATATAGTTGTGAGCATACGAGCTTCCTTAAGCCGTTGCTCACGCTTGCGAGGGCCGCAGTTGCTGGCATGGAGCGCCGAAGGCGCTCCATGCCAGCAACTGAGGCCCTCCTGGTCACCCACTGGATACTCAATCACTGTATTTACCTGAGCCCGCAGCCCCTCGCGTCGCGCTAATAAAAAAACCGGAAGTGGGTGTACCAGAACTCACTGCACAAGACTTCAAGTCCCAGAATGCTCAGCAGCACAAGCAGTAGCCACTCAGCACATTAGGGGGCGAGTCTAATATATAATATAGCTGTGTATGTAAATCTGTCTCTCACTCTGCAAAAACAAATGGAAAGATAGAACTGTTTTTTTAAAGTTTATGTGTCACATTTAATGTATATATATTTAAATATTGTGGTAGGGAAAATTATCACTGAGGACCTGGACTTTTATGTGAAATCAATATACTCTAGATGGCTTCTTATTTACATTATACAACATATATATATATATATATATATATATATATATATATATATATACATTATATATATATATATATATACACATTATATATATATATATATATACACATTATATATATATATATATATATATACACATTATATATATATATATATATATATATATATATATATATATATACACACTATATATATATATATATACACATTATATATATATATATATATATATATATATATATATACACATTATATACATATATATATATATATATATATATATATACATTATATTTAAATAATATATTTATTTATATATACACACATTATATTATATATATATTTACACATTATATATATATATATATATATATATATATATCACATCACATATATAGTTGTGAGCGTACGGGCCGTTGCTCACGCTTGCGGGCTCGCGTAGCGAGGGGCGCGGGCAAGGGCCTCAGTTGCTGGGATGGAGCGCCGAAGGCGCTCCATCCCAGCAACTGAGGCCCTTGCTCGCAGCGTACAGCCCGTTGCTCACGCTGAGGCCCTGCAGCCACCTCCTCCCCACAATACCCCGCCGCTGGAGAGAGGGAGCAGAACTCCATGACCCATTACACCCATCAGACTACTTACATTAATTGGAGCATCTCAATTCACCTCCGCCATGTCTCCCCTGCCTGCACATTTTCTGAACAGCTTCGATGAATGTAAGTAGTCTGATGGGTCTGATCGGGCCCATGAAGGCCTGGCCTTGGGGGACATGAAGGCTTAGCCTGGGGGGACATGGCATCATGGGCTGGAGGCCATAAACGTCGCAACGCAAATAACACGGCACACACATTACGACACTCGCAAACACCATACCACACACGTTCACACACATTACAGCCTCGCAACACTCGGACGCAACTCGCGAACATTACAAAATTAAAAACACAATACATACACACAGCACATACATAAAAAACTTACCTACAGCAACAGGGAGCATCCAGGACCTCAAAAATGCAACTTACACCTTCGTTTCAATAAAAATAAAAGAGTTTGGACAATAAAAAATTTGATATGCGAGAGAAAAAATGGCCGCCGAACAAAACGAAAACGAGGCTACAGCACTCTCAACACGTAAAAAACACCACAACACACTCGCAAAACAACACCCGAAACTCGAAAAACACCACGAAGCACCGACGGCTAATCCGCAAACACCCATAACACAGATAACCCGCCATTTTACGCCAATGCGGAAGTACACCACTACGCTAACGGTTTCGTCTCGCGCACGCACACTCTTACACTGCACGCATTCATCACGCTTACACAGCAGCTACACGCCACTAATGCTGCAGCAATATGAAAACAGATTGTCAGCTCTTCAACACAATGCTTCAAAATAGGTAAAGTATATTCATTTATTCATCTACTATATATTTTAGTATTACACACCAAACAGCATTAGCTACCTTACGATTTGATTGCCGTCATTTTTTGACGGGCAATTCGCTAGTGTTTATATAAACATTATATTAGCTAAGCCTCTATATATTTGAAACAAAATGGCAAATTCATAGCATTTGGATTCTGGAAATATGTATTTAATAGCCTTGGCTAAACTATGGTCTTAAATATAATAGTGTTAGTCAAGGTTTGTTTTATCATGGCCTTGTTGCTTGCATTGCTAGACTCTACACAGAAGGTTCACACTATAAAATATACTTGTACTTAGAATGTGCCTTGTCATGATGAATCACTAGTCCATCACATCATAATCCTGGCAAAGAAATACACGTGACCTATACTTAGATCGTGCTAAGCATTTTAAACAAATTCCTATAGTCTTCTCCTTAATTCCAGGGAATCTCTGAATATGCAGTAAATCAAACACAGGTTGTGCCAGGTCAGATAGCTTTATCAATAATCTCAATTTCAACAAGTTACACTTTCCATTTATAACTATTATTATGATTTAAAAGCTAATACATTAGCTAGTAGTTATAATCCAGCATTTACCCTACTTTATGCTGACTGTATTATGTTATTTTTTAAATGTAATAACAGCCATGGATATATTAGTAAAATATGTAAAGCTCTGACAGATAGCTTCCATTTTTATTGCATTATTTCCTACTACTAACAAGTATCAATTGAGAAGTAAAATTGTTTCTTTTATGTAAAAATATAGACCTAAATGAACGAAATAATTAGTAAAATGGGAATATCTGTTTCTTTTACATTCACAAAGGTATCAAGCTTTATTGAGCTTTATTGAAGTATTGTTTGAAACTTCACTATATTACATTTTATAAACTACTGTAACATTGGTTACAAAACATGTTAATGACTGCAAAACTGACAACTGAAACCCAGCTAAGCTGCATGATTGTGCAATACCCAGAAAGCAAACAGATGCTGAGATCCAGTAGTCCAAAATATGAGAGGTACACCTCTAAAGGCTCTAAGCCGTGGCCAAAAAGGAAAACGACAAAGAAAAAATGTGACTGCATGAACTACTGTTTATGTATATGGATACATTTGGGGAATCCTGTTCTCCCTCCCTTTTATTGTTCTTCTGCACCTTCCCCATATGAAAAAGCTATGCAAAAGCTAATGGATCATGTTCTAGAACTACAATTGTTATACAGCATGCCACCGTAAATGGGTCTGTTTTGAAATTAGTGCCTCTAATCCTGAAGGTAACAGGAGAGGGATCAGATGAGTAAATAGGGGGGGAGTTAGAAGGTGAAGTGGAAAGTGACAAACAGGATCTGGAAGCACATTTAAAACTAAAGTATGGGTTCCTGGCCCCAGATTCATGCCAATGCCATTCACCAAACTTGCATTGTACGCACAAAGGGATAAGAAAATTAGAAGAAAAAAACAGATACTCAAATCCCATTGGCAAAGAAACAGCTTGCCATTCTAGAGAAAGAAAAATAAACACCCATCCCTGTGGTTCAGACAGTGCACCTACACAAAGCTTTTTGTACTCCCCATACCTCCAATTGGAAACTGAACGCACAACCATCTATATGGCAAGAAAATAACTACTGATACAACTCATCATGAAGAAATTGTCAGAGAAGGAAGATGAAATGGTCACCAAAACAGAGGAACAGGAGTACATGAATGACAGATTAAGAATTGGCCACAAGAGAACCCAGTCTGCTGGACATGCAGCCAACCTGGGCACTTTGCCCGAGAATGCCCTCAAGGGATGCAACCTCAGTGGGGACAATAGGGAGGCCCAGAGACTGCCTGGAGTTCCGGCCATCAGTTGTTCTTGAAGATTTATTTGACTGGAGCACAGCAACAACTTGGAAAACCTTTGCTTATTCCTTATTGATACAGGAGCTACATAATCCAGTGTTGGATAGTGGTGGCAGACAGGTTACCCATGTATGCCACAACTGTACACTCTCAAAGCTTCTCAGGGATAGCACAGACTTACCATACACTCAACCAGTACAGATATCCTCTGTTTTCTTTCTCCCCCATTCGATTATAGGACCTTTTATGTGCTATGAATGCAATAATATCCTGCACTACAGAAAGGCATTACTTGCACCTTTCTTGGAATACCTAGACAGATGATGGCTACAATTGAGCAACCTCAGCAAACCAGACATAAGGTATTCTGGTTATGGCTGTACCATGTCTAATGGCTCTTCTGTGCATGGGAATACCACACAGGATGGTTGCCCGTAGTAGACCTTAAGAACATTTTACAATTAGTGTTGCTCCATTGTGCCTTATACTAAACTCAAGTGGCCGAGATTTAGGATATGAACAAGGCTAGGAAGAAGGTTGGATGAAGTCTCTAGCCAGAGAGACGGTAATATCTATCACATGTATTATCATGTGGCCAGATTGAGTAGCAGCATCAGTACAGCTGGATGTCTTGCAAGACATTGCAGTACCACAACTGTGTCTAGGCTTTCAGTCAAAGGATATGGGACCTATACTTAAAAGAGCCTCAAAGGTTTCTAATTGGCAGCAGCACCCGGATGTTCAGATTTTATCCAGTTATCCTACTGATAAGCTGTACAAGTTTCAATTTTGGATAGTCTGCACAGGCTTTCCACAGGTGGTAATTCTTAAGGGGGATAATATAACATCTAATGAAGAATATGAAACCGTTTTATTGACTGGACTTTCTTCATTATGGACTAATGACCAAGGAGACATTGGGCTGATCAAATTAGCTGGAGAAGTACAGATACAACTGAAGCCTAGATCAATGATGCCCAGGGTACAACAATATTCTATGTAAATTGAAGCACAACAAGAAATCAAATTTACCATTGATGCCTTCTTGTGAGCAGGGATCATATACCCTACCACCAGTATTTGCAAAACTCTTATCTTACGTCAAAAAAAAAACAACAGAGGCAAGTGAGTTGTTATAGGATCTAAGGCCCGTCAATAACATACTCGTGGCTGAGTTTACAGTGGTCCCCAATCCAGCCACCATCTTGTCCAGCATCCCACCTTTGGCAAGCTGTCTCACTGTTGCTGATTTGAGCAACGTATTTTTCAGCATCCCCCTCGATCAAGACTCACAATACATATTTCACTCAACTAAATGTGGAAAACAGTACTTGTATAATGAACTACCCAAAGATTTTGTGAATCCTCTTCCATCTTCAACCAGCTGATGTAAGAAATATTAATTTGACTGGTACTCTCATTAAATACCTCCTGCTCAGGCACCTACAAACAATGAATAGAAGACTCCATCAATCTGCTAACAGTATTAGTAAAAAACATCACAAAGTAAAGCTTCAACTGGCTCTTCAAAAGGTTGTCTACATAGAACACAATGATTCACAAGGGTTAACATGTTTTATTGATGACCAAAGGCAGTCCATCCTATTGCCCCCAAATCCCAGACCAGAATCATTTGTATGACAGGATACTGTAGACAAGGGATTTGTGTCTTTGCCCGGCTGGCACAACCATTGAGGAATCTTACTCTGGGTACATCCCTGGTGGATACCCTGAAATGGACAGATGATGATTCCCTAAATGTATGTTAATTGAAACAAGCTATCACATCAGCACCTGCCCTGGGGATCCTAGACTATTCCAATACGTTAAACCTTTTCTCTGTAGAAAATAATGGAATTGCTACAGCCGTGCTAACAGAAGACAAGCTTGGGTCACAAGCCACTTGTATATTTCAGCTTCAGATTTGATCCAGAGAAAAGAGGTCTACATCCCTGTGACTGTACTATGGCGGGTGCAGCCTTCACAATGGAAAAGTCCAATTCTATCACACATGGAATGGGCTCCACTCTCAATGTTAGCCATGCAGTGCAGAGGAGACCAGGATATAACATCTTTCTCATACAACCAGCACTGGTTATAGTTCACTGCAGTATTGTCCACTCAGCACTTTTTTTGTCGCAGTTCCAGATGAAGGCAATCCGCTAACAGCCAACAACTCTGAGGGAAGCTCCACAAGCCCTCTGCCCCACTGCAGATTAGATCTAAGCATTACATTGCTATGTATGTGCCATGTTGTAACACTTACATTTTAAGGAAAAGTAACTGAAAAAGTTGTTGCAACCCAACTGAAGACCTAAATGCCACAACTTATTAGACCCATTTCAGCCAGGATTCTGAAAACAGCATTGTACTGAAACAGCAATCAAAACCTCTTGATTGCATGTGATTCCCTCTGAGGATTGGACTACACTGGTCCAAGCCTTTGAGATTTCCTAATTACACCATCTGCAGATGGTGCAGAATGCTGCAGAAAGGCTGCTGACAAATAGAACCTGCTCTTATCACATAACCCCCATTTATTCACTTTGTGCACTGGTTACCTTCAGCGCTCATTGCAAGCCTCCCTCCCTCACTACCTCTCCCACCATCTACTTTACTGGCCTTGCAATGAGCACCTTTGGCGCTCATTGCGAGTCTCTCCCCCTGTCTACTTCCTCCCTTGTGTCTCTTCCCCCCCATTTCCCTCCCCTGTGTATCTTCCCCCCTCCCCTCCCCTGTGTCTCTTCCCCCCTCCTCTCCCTCACCTGCGTCTCTACCCCCTCCTTCCCCTGTGTCTCATTCCCCCTCCTTTCACTCCCCTTTGCTTCTTTCCCTCCTGTGTCTCTTCCCCACCTCTCCCTCTCCTGTGTCTCTCTCCCCTTCCCCTGTGTCTCTTTCCCCCTCCCCTGTGTCTCTTTCCACCTCCCCTGTGTCTCTTTCCCCCCCATGTCTCTTTCCCCCCTCACCCTGGTGTCTCTTCCCCCCCTTTCCCCCCACTGTTCCTCCCTCTCCCTCCCATGCATCTCTTTCCCCCTGTGTCTCTTCCCCACCTCTCCCTCCCCTGTGTCTCTCTCTCCCTCCCCTGTGTCTCTTTCCCCTTCCCCTGTGTCTCTTTCCACCTCCCCTGTGTCTCTCCCCCCCTATGTCTCTTCCCCCACTCACCCTGGTGTCTCTTTCCCCCCTCTCCCCCCAGTGTTCCTCCCTCTCCCTCCCATGCATCTCTTTCCCCCTCCACTTTGTCTCTTTCCCCCTCCCTTGTGTCTTTACCCCCTCCCCTTTGTCTCTTCCCCCCTCTCCCTCTGTGTCTCTCCCCCCCCTCCCTCTGTGTCCCTTCCCCTCCCTCTTTCTCTGTGCTTTGCGCATGCGCGAGTTACGCCGCTCTTTCTCGCAGAGCATGAAGACGAATCGCAGTTTGACAATTATGATATGTGATTAAAAGGCACACTTTGAGTGTTCCCATCATTGGACATTTATAGATTTTAGAGACTTGTATAGACTTAGTCACTATTCATAGTATTAAGTGGAATTAGTTTATATATTGTTTTTTGTATAAAAGCCATCACTGCTACTACAGGTCCAGGCACCAGGTTTCTCAAAAAATATCTGTTTTTGGCTAGAATACTGCAGTTTTATGTATTACAGTAAGTTCTATGCATTTAAAATAAATGTATTTATTTATAATACACTTTACAATAAATGCTTAATAATAAATCATACCAAGTACACAAGATGTTTGGAGAAACCAATTTACTGACTCAAAAAGACCACTGCAGATTTACAGAATGAAAAGGACCAGTGGAGTTTTACTTATTGAACAAGACCAGTGGAGCTTTTAACCATCTCTGTTTTACCCTGATTACTGCTTGTTTACTCACTTTACAATAAATACTTCTCTCTCTCTACCAACTTGATGAGAAGTCTACGTGATAAATTTGGATGTGACATTGAATAACACAGGCTTGTCAAAAACTTTTTAGAGAACTACTGTTTTATTTTATAAAGAGTAAACATGCAACTATCAAAGTAAAACTGAGATGGTTGAAAGCTCCACTGCTCCTTTGCATTAATTAAAGCTCCAGTGCACCTTTCAATCAGTAAATTTTTCTCCTTCCTCTTACTCTTTGACAAGCCCATATGATGAAGTTGGATGTAATAGTTCATCAAATGGGCTTGTCAACAAGTTAGTAGAAGGAGAAATATTTCCTGAATGAAAAGAAGCAGTGGAGCTTGATGATCTATATGCTTTACAAGAACATTGAGTAATACCTTTTTACATAAGACAACTCAAAGCGTTAACATACCCTGTATACTGTACGTATAAATCTCAACCAACTGCAAGTAACCCGTTTTGTAACGGCCTTACAGTTCAGAAATGTAAAAATTGTAAGACTTAACTGGAACTGTTAAACTAGTCACTAAGCTCTTGAATTTGAGAGCTGTCCTGATTACTGTCTGTTTCGTAATTGCACAGCTCATCTTGGATTTCTGATGCTGGTGGTGTCACAGCTGAGATACTTGAAGATGAAGCCACAAGACACACAGTGTTCTGGCAATCTTGTTAAACATTCCATCCAAACAAGGTTGCTTTATTTTTTTGGATATTTCCTTATTTAATTTTTCATGCAACAAATGCAAACTCATTAGTGCATCTGTTTCACCTTTATCACTGTATTTTTTTCTTCATTTAGAACAGTGTATATAATATCTGTAAGATAATGCACAACAGGTGTTCCTTCATTCACATTCACCCACTGCAAGACTTTCTTCATTAAGATTACTTGGTTCTGTAACATTTGTTTTGAATACTCCAGCAACCCATGCATAACTTTTTCTTGCTTTGACAAATGAAAATCTGTTAAATTGTTCTAATCATTTTCCTCATTTTCAACAGTTGCATTATCCAACTTTAAGGCAGTCCACAAATTCTACCAGGCTTTCTGAAGTGTAGATGTTTCCACCTTCTCCCATGATCCAGAGAACATCCTTCATGTTAAATCACATATAATAGTTGCAAACTACAAATTGACGTCATGCTTGCAAGCCGAGCTCGGAGTACTTAGTCGATGAGCGCCAAAGGTGCTCATCGGCTGCAAGCCTTTGCGTAGCGAACTGCGCAAATCGAAAAACACGTAAAACACATTATGAACCTAAAATTACGCTTTACACGACTAAACCAACAGTTTGGCCTCGTGCACGCAGCCTAATTATACTGCACAACTGGCACATTGCTGACACTTTTTCATCAGGGCAGCAACAGTCCAACTGTACATTGTATGCTGCAGGAAAATCAAAAGAGATTGTTATTAAGAGATATTGATTGCTGGATATATTAATTACAAATAGGTCAAGTATATTCATGTATTAAGTAATTCATTAATTATTATAAAAAAAATATATTAAAAAAAATATGCTAAACAACATATTTTACACTTATATATATTGCGCAGAAGGTGCTCAGAGGAGCAAAAGTACACAAGGAGAGATGCTCGCAATGAGAGCTGAAGGTGCACAGAGGAGCAAAAGTACACAAGAGGAGTGGCTCGCAATGATGAGCGCCAAAGGTCCTCAAAGTTGCAAAAGCTTTACATTGTGTGGCAAACAGCATTGCCATGGCTTCACATTTTATTGCCATGTTATTTTTGACGGGCAAGTCGCTAGTTCTTTAATAACGCTCACTATGGACTTTCCAGCATTCACCACATTTAATATTGTTGTTGTTGTTTAGTTGCATTCAACTTTCCTTGACTCTTTGGACCACGGCACGCCAGGTACATCTCTCAGTCACTGCCCCTCTGAGCACCATCAAGTTCATGTTCATTGCTTCAGTGACTCATCTATCCATCTCTGCCTCTTTCGTTCCCTTCTTTTTGTGTCTTCAAACTTTCCCAGCATCAGTGTCTTTTCTAGAGAATCCTGCCGTCTCATGATATAGCCAAAATATTTGAGATTCATCCTCATAATCATTCCTTCTAGTGAACAGTTCATCTTGATTTCATGAAGAACTGATTTGCAGTCCAAGTGACTCTGAGTAGTTTTCGCCAACACCACAATTCAAACACGTCAATTGTACGGCACTCAGACTTCTTTATGGTCCAGCTCTCAAATCTGTATGTTACTACTGGGAATACCACAGTTCTAACTATGCGCACCTTTGTTGATAGTTTAATTTTTACTAGCTTTTCCAAGCTTGCCATAGCTTTCCTCCCCAGAAGCAAACGTCTTTTAATTTCATGACTACAGTCACCATCAGCATAAATCTTGGATCCCAGGAAAATAAAATCTGTCACTGCCTCTACTTGTTCCCCATCTATTTGGCAGGAACTGAGACTCCCATTTGCCATGACCTTTGTCTTTTTAATATTGAGCAGCGGGCCAACTTTTGCACTCTATTCTTTTACCCTCATCAATAGGTGTTAGTTTTCCGATCTTGAACCATTCCACATACAAATTCTTCAGGAGGGGGATGAAATCTGATACTCCCATGTCTTTAAGAACTTTCCACATTTTGCTGTGATCCACACAGTCAAAAGCTTTAGAAAAGTCTATGAAGCGGAAGTAAATGCTTTTCTGGAACTCTCTTGGTTTCTCTAGTATATATCGGACATGGTCAATTTGTTCTCTTGTGCCTTTTCCTCTGCACATCTGGTAGTTCCCAGTCCATATGTTGTTGGAGTAGAGCTTGTAGAACTTAAACATTACCTTGCTGGCATATGAAACAAGTGCAATTGGTTAGATAATTGGAGCACTGTTTGGCACTGCCTTTTTTTGTGATTGGGAAGTAGACTGACTTTTTCCAGTCTATAGGCCATTGATGAGTTTTCCAGATGTGTTGGCATAAGGCAAGTAACACTTTCACAGCATCATGGAGAATTTGAATAATTCAGTTGGGATTCCATCACCCCCTGCTACCTTATTATCAACTTAACATCCTAGGTCCCATCGAACTTCGCTCTCCAAGATGTTTGGCTCTAGCTCATTAGACAAACTATTGAGGTTATCACTTCCTGTATGGATCTTCAGTGTATTCCTGACACCTTTTCTTTATCTGATCCTCTTCTGTTAAGTCCCTACCATTTTTGTCTTTTATCACGCCCATGGCATAAAAGGTGCCATTGAGGTCTCCGATTTTCTTGAAGAAATCTCTTGATTTACCCATTCTGTTATCCTTTCTATCTCTTTACATTGCTCATTGTAGAATGAGTCCTTGTCTCTACTTGCTATCCTCTGGAATTCTGCTGATGAGGGCCACTCCATTTCTTCTGCAGAATTCTTGACCACAGTAGGAGATATGGTGATTGTCTGGTGTGAAATTCTCATTCCAGTCCATCTAAGTTCACTAATTCCCAGGATATCAATCTCATTCTTGCCCACATCTAGTTTACCTTGGTTTATAGTTCTAACATACCAGTTTCCTATGCTGAATTGTATTTTGCACCAGTGGACTTTCCTCTCCAGGCACATCCACAGCTGGGTGACCTTACGGCCTTGGCCTAACCACTTGATTAGATCTGGTGCTGCATGCACTTGCCCGCTGCTCTTCCTCAGTAATGTGGTAGGCACCTTTTGACCTAAGGGGCTCATCTTCCGTTGCCATATCGTTATGTTTCTGGTTGTGCCTGTCCATAAAGTTTTCTTAGCAACGTTACTGGAGTGGGTTGCAATTTCCTTCACCAGTGGACCGCGATTTGTCTGACCTCCCTGCCATGACATGCCCATCTTGGCTGACCCTGCATGGTATAGCTCATAGCTTCTTTGAAGTACACAAGCCCCTTCACCATGACAAGGAAGCGATCCAGAAGGGGGCATCTAACATACATTACATTTTAAGCGAGTGATAATGTAACTTAAAACATTGCAAGCATAGTTAATCCTTCATAGAATGTACTTGTAAAAGATATAACTCATTCTATTGTACCTGTTGGTGTGCTCACATTGTCTGCAAATTATGTTATATGGCGTTGATAATGTGTCTAATAAAAACCTCTGAGACAAAAAAAAAACATTGCGAGCGAACTGCTATGGGTCACTGCTACCAGTGAACTTCAAAGCTGAAAGCAAGGCATAAATCTCTATTGAGTTTTGCACTGACAATAATTTCCGAATTAATCTCTTTGACACCCAAACCTTATGCTAATAAGATTTACGGATCAAATTAGGACACTGCCGTAACTGTAAAAAGCAGAAGAAAAATTTACAAGTACCAAAGACCACTCACAAGTGGTTTTCAAATCCTTGCTATTTCCCCCAGAATAATTTAAAGTGACACTATAGCACAAAAAACACTACACAATGATGAAATACAACATTATTTGACATTTAATAGTCCGATAGCAACATATGCACAATTAAAAAATATGATATGTTATTATTAAGCCCCTTTTTATGATATAAAATCTAGGGTAACACACAACCCAGTACTCACAAATCCATGTTGCCTAGGAACAAATGCTCTGATACATTGTCTATTTTACTTTTTTTTTTAAATGAAGACCGTAACTCCAATTTTACGTGTTATGGTTATTAAAGTAGCCCCGTCATGCAGCCCGCAGATGACTTGTGGGTTAAAATGCACCAAGACCGAGAAAAGCCTACGTGTTGAGCAAAGTTAAACTTCGTGCCCGTAAATCCTTTGATCCGTCAAGCTCATACCCGCTACTTGTTCAATATAGCTATTAAATTGCTAAGAAGTCACATGTGAGCAAGCCCGTAACACGCAAATGGAGCCCAAAGCCCAACGTGTGCTCAAGAGGACCCGCAAGGGGGGGTAAGTGACAATACGTGGAACTTGTAATGCAAATGAAAACACACTACTGTACATTTATTAAAAGAGAAAGTGATGTTAGGTCTTAGAATTAATAGCACAACATTCTCAAGCCTGCAAATCGCCCCCGAAAAATACTTTATTTCATGTTTATCTTCCGTGTCACATCGATTCCTGCAATCATTGTGTTGACATATACTGTAACACGCCTGTAATAGAATATCATATTTACGGCTTTATTAATATTGCATTACTCTGAAATGTTGGTCCGATCACAAACTGTAATTGAAGCCCGTAGGACTTTGAAATCTCCCCTCCCCTTTTTCAGTGACATTATGCTAACAATCTCTATTTCCATTGGCTCCGTCTAAACCCGTAACTACGGTCTACACTAAAGGATTGCCCTTACGGCCGCAAATCCCATGTTCTACAAACAAGCTACGATTTTTGTCTCAAACCCATAGCTCCCAGCCCCTTCCAATTTAATAGCAATGCAACTCAACCAAATTTCAAGCCCGTAGCCATTACATGCTTCACATTGGACTTAGGGGGCTGGAATTTAAAATGGCCCTAAGAGCACCTGATTTACATAGCACTCTTACTCAGCAGCTCCTTCTTGGTTTGCAGAACTCTTTTCTCCAAACACTTTATGGAAGGAAATTCCATGACACCATTTGAATATTTAAAGCCATCCTTTACTATAATCACACTGTTCTAGTATAAGTTATTTATGGAACAACTGAACCTGCTTCATTATCAAGGCACCAGGCAAATATACTCCATCACTGCGACGCTGTCAATACCATTACATTATTACTCAGTAGTGATCAGTACTCTTACCATTCATTGTTTTTCTGATGGTCATTTGCTTTTTAGAATCACTGTCTACATAGAATGTCAATATTTGTTGCCTTTGATTTCATAAACAGTTGATGAACCAAAATAATAGAATTCACACACCTTATGCACTGCAACACCACGGTCAAGTTTTTTCAACAGTTCAACTTTCTCTTCAATCATTATGGACCGGTGTTTGCATTTGTCACCACCACCACTGTCACTTGCTTCTTTGTGCAAAGCCATAGCAAGCTTTTAATGTGTGCAAAAAATAGGCTCAGAAGGTCAAATAGGCTCAGAATGACAAATAGACTCATTTTTTGGCTTGGAAAGTCAAATAAGCTCAGAATGTGCTTCAACAAAGCTCAGAATGTGCTCAAAATAGGGTCACAATGACAAATAGGCTCATAAGGTCCTCCAAAATAGGCATAGAAGGTCTCAGGATGTCAAATAGGCTCAGAAGGCTCAGCAGGACAAATAAGCTCAGAATGTCCTCCTTTTAGGCTCAAAAGGTCAAATAGGCTCATTAGGTCAAATATGTTCAGAATGTGCTCAAAAAGGGCTCCGATCGGTACTTGCACAGAATAGGCTCCTAACAGGCTGTGAAGAACCAAATAGCAGTAAAGAATATCAAACACCACATGGGCACTTTAAGAGCTTATCAACACCCATAGCTACTTCCCATGCATATTTTTTGTCTGGATTAAATGAGGCTCCGGATTTACAGACGCTGGAAAATAGGTGCCCGTCCTGTACTATAAAACTGCCAGCGATAGAGCCATAGAATTGAAATAATTGAAATAAATATTTTCATTGGAAAAAATAAAAATAAATAAACAGAAAGTAAAATTACACAATCTCTATCAATCGAAAAGAGGTGCTGTAATGAGTTTAAAAAGCAACCCAAGCATCACCATTAGTAGCCCTAATAAATTAGAGCTTGTATTGTAGAAAGTAGGACCTACGGCTATTAAATTAGCCCAGTAAAGCAGGCCGCTGACGATCTGCGGGTTTTATGTGCAAAAAGCCTAAGGGATGAGCAAAGTTGAACTTTGTGTCCGCAAGTGCTTTGATCCGTCAAGCCCGTAACCGCTACAATTCCAATCATGCTATTAAATTGCAACACTCGCGAGGAAGCCTGTAACACTAAAATGTAGCCCAAAGCCCAACGAGTGCTGGGGAGTGTCCAATATGTAGCACTTTAACTGTAAATAAAATCATACTACTGTACTTATATTAAAAGTGAAAGTGATGTTAGGTCTTAGAATTAATAGCAGACCATTCTCAAGCCCGAAAATCAGGCCAATAAAATACTTTATTTCATGTATATTTTTTGTGTTATATCAATCTCGGCAATCAATTTGTTAATACATATGATGGAACTCGCATGTAATAGAATATCATTTTTCCAGGTTTATTAATATTGCATTATGACTGGAATGTGGGTCCGACCGTAACTCTTCATTAAAGGCCGTAGGACTTTGAAATCAAACCTCCATTTTTCACTAATGTAATGATGACAATCCCTGTTTCCATTGGCTCCATTTAAACCCGTAACTACAGATTTGCTTAATTGATCATCAACAAAACCGCAAATCTGACGGCCGACCACTGGTTCACGGGTTTGCGTCTCAAGCTCGTAACTCACAGCCCTCTCTAATTTAATAGCACAGTAACTCGACCAAATTTCAAGCCCGGAGCCATTGCAAGCTTCACATTGTACTTACGGGGCTCTAATGTAATGGGGCTGCAAGCCAGCACTTAAAGGTGGTCCATATTGCTAAGTCTATTAGTAATGCAATAAAAATGAAATAATTTTATTCAAAACAAAAAATATCAAATGTAATGCTCTGAAAGCACACAAATACAGATATTTGCATAATGTTAGAGGTTTAGTCTAATTCAATTTATGCAATTTATGTTTTAGTGAGCAGCAGGTTTATAAAAGCAAGCTGTGAAAAGAACATTGCAGAGTGGAACATACTGGCAGTGCAGCTCAATATAGATAGCAGGTGAGGATTAGTTAACAATTGTTGATATGCGCACTCTGGGCTCAACAGTAGAGAAACTGCAATTATCCCTCTCAGTTCACTGACCAGCAAGAACATGATTATTTTTATAGGATATTATTAAATGTGTTTTCATATATGTATTCAGCATTTTTGCCATCTACAGTGGGGGGGAAAAGTATTTGATCCCCTGCTGATTTTGAACGTTTGTCCACTGATGAAGAAATGATATAATTTTAATGGTAGGTATTTTTTAACAGTGAGAGACAGAATAACAAAAAAAAAAAAAAAAAAAATGTCAAAAAAAGTTATAAATTGATTTGCAGGTCAGTGAGGGAAATAAGTATTTGACCCCTTCGACTTAGTACTTGGTGGCAAAACCCTTGTCGGCAATCACAAATGTCAGATGTTTCTTGTAGTTGGCCACCAGGTTTGCACACATCTCAGGAGAGAATAAGTCATTAAGGTTGCGAGGCTGATGTTTGGCAACTCAAACCTTCAGCTCCCTTCCCAGAATTTTCTATGGGATTAAGGTCTGGAGACTGGCTAGGCCACTCCAGGACCTTACTGTGCTTCTTATTGAGAGACTGTTTTGTTTCCTTGGCTGTGTGTTTTGGGTCATTGTCATGCTGGAATACCCATCCATGACCCATTTGCAATGCCCTGGCCCTGGCATTTGCTCAACAACACTGATATAAATAAAACGCAACATATAGCACATGCGCAATATCGCAATTATACAAAAGAATGAGTTGTGGTCTGTTTAAATTCAAAGTAACTTTATTCAGTTACAGATTAAAATAACAAACGCACAATCCTCCATTTTGGACCATGTGCAACATCGCTGAGCACAATTTAAAGTAACTTTATTCAGTTATTGATTGAAATAACAAAGCAACTTTATTAAGCTACAGTTTAAAATAACAAATAGACAATCCTCCATTTTGGAGCATGCGCGACAGCTCTGAGCACAAACAATTTGTATGATGCCTTATTGGATTGGTACAAACCCCCTAAGAGCGCCATTTATTTATTTAATACTATTAGCCTTTGACAAAGCCCATGCAAGGGTTCAACAGTTTTCTCCTAAAACCATCAGGTCCAATTATTTATGCAGCCAGTTGCTAGTTCAATAATAAGGGGGATACTGGAATGAGGCAATTAGTCCCATTGAGGACATGAGGCTAAAAATGGGTTCTTATTTTTAGCAGTATGGATGTGATATATGTATTTTAATTGTCTTTAGAACTTAGCATTTGGAATTTATCCTGACTTTGTATCTGGCATATAATACCATTATATACAGTGCACTCAGCTAGTTTGTGGGGCATACCATAGCCCCTGAGAAAGGAGGCCTCAGCAAGAGACACAGGTGTCTAGCTTGATTATAGAGTAACTCCTTGATTTATAATTTAGTTGCTTGTTCCTAGAATGTTTTTTTGTTCAAGTCTATTAGACATCAGGGATACTAGCCAGTTTGTGGGGCACACCATAGCCGTTCAGTCAGGAGGTCTCTGAAATGAAACATAGGCATGTTACTCCTGGAGGAGTTACATTTTCTATTTTTGTATATATATATCAAGAATTATTTAGATGCTAAGTTCTTAGTCTGGTATCTAATAAACAGTTGGATTTAATCAGGGTTTTGTTTTGAGTCTATTAAGGTATATTAGTTGATATACCCTTCTAAATAAAATTAACCCAGTATTGGGACCAGTTGGAAAGTTTTCCAAATACACATCCCTTATAGAACCACCAATATTATCAGATGGTTATATTTTAAAAACTTCAGTTTTTAAAAGCGCCGTGGTTGATATCCTGGTATAAATAAAGGTTTACCTATTTTGCTGTTTATTCTAAGTATTACCATATTTTATATGGAAATATGTTTCTATCCATTTTTTTAGTTCTTTCATATGCTTTCTGCTTAACCTGTTTACTTTCAAAATTTGACATGTGTGAACAGTTTCTCTTAATCCTCTGAAACTGGCCGAATGGGATGTTCCTGGCCCATTTTGGACTGTGTCCACTTCTAGCATGGAGGTAGCCTTTGGTATTTGTGGGTTTCATGTAGCGTTTGGATGTAATACTGCTACGCTCTCCCAATAACACCTCATCTAGGAATGGCACAGAATTTTGCAAATTTTAGATTCATACTGTTGAGGTTTACAAATGATAGGAAGTATTCTTTTCGGCTTGATCCATGTTAAATTCCAAACATTAATAATGGTGGACCCTATGCTAATCGAGTTATACCCAAAAATGGGCTGCAGGAGATTTACCCCTATGTTACATAGGCTTTGGCGGCAGACCCTCTCACAATGTTTCAGGGATGGGTGATTAACACAGCAATTCTCTCGCAATGTTTCCGGGATGGGTGATTACATTTTCTCTTAAACATGGTGTAATCTGTGAATTGAGCAATTGTTGTTTACTGGAGCCCGTAATGTAGCCCGTAAACTAATTTGCTATTCGATTGGCGTCATTTAGAGAGCCGCAACCGATCTACGGGTTACAGGCTGAATCACTGCAGTTATCAAAATCGTAACTTACAACCGATCAAAGGCTTTGATCTCTCAAGCCTGCAAAAGTTACAATTACTAAAATCATCAAATCGCTATTCATTTACAACAATTCCTCAAGCCCGCAAATGTTTTTACACCCGTAAATGGAAAATGTAGTCGAAAATCCTACTCGCAAGGTGGTTAAACACCTGTTCGTAGCACTCTAAATGCAAATAAAAAATCAATACTGCACTTTAAAACACAGGGAAAGAGATGAGAGACATTAGAATGAATTGCACAACAGTCTCAAGCTCGCAAATCTGCAATCAAAAATGATTTACTTTATGTTTTATTTTGGTGTCATATCAATCTTGGGAATCAATCACTTATTACATATCAGGCCACCCACATGGGCTAAAACAGTATTGCTATTCATTTCTAATACTTTGTACATTGCCGAATTGCGAGTCTGATCACATATAGGACCTCTAAACACGAATTGATTGATGTGTAACCTCCATGTTTTACTGACGTAATAACGACAGCCTTGCTTAATCAATCATGATCACGCTCTGAAATGCTTGCATGGTTTACGGTTTCGGATTCCGGACCCTAAATTGTGCCCTTGTTCAATTGAATCGCTCTGTTATTGTAGCAAATTTCAAGCCCACAGACATACGGCCTGTATAATGTAATCTGCGGGTTTGCAATTGAATAAGGACCTAGGTTTCTAGTGCAGGTGTTCCTTTTCCATATATACTGTACATACTGTATGTTCCCAGAAGCCCATATATACATTTGCAAAACTTGGGGCAAACTTAGCCCCCAGGGTTGTGCCAGTATTTTGCAAGTAGAACAATGGTAGATTAACCATCTACAGACAAGGTTGGACTTTCACAAACATTATAACCTCTACAGGCTTTGCAAAAGGATCTGTTTTTTCTTGGTATAGTACCATTAGGGGGTCTTATTAGACTGAATTATACCAGTCTCTCTCTTTTGATATATTTTATATATATATATATATATATATATATATATATATATATATATATATATATATATATACTCACATGTCCCTGTGTTCTGTTGTAGTTCCTGTTGTATTTATTCACTTATGTTCCTGTCACACTTATTGTACAATATACTGGTAGTTTTGTTTCTTGTCTTCTTTCAACATACACTCAGAACCATAAATATAGCCCTGATGCTATTGTCAAATTACTAGAATATATCCTCACCCACAACTATTTCACTTTCAACTCCTACAAATAATGTGGACTGCCATTGGTACCAAAATGGCTTCACAATACACCAATCTATTTATGGTCATCCTGGAAGAGAAATTCTTATCTGTATACATTCACAGACCTTGCCCTACAGCTTCATGGATTATGTGCTCATCAAATGGACAGAAGTAGGAAAAAAAATTCAGAAACTTCCAAAATTAATTCAGTACCTTCCACCCAGCAATCAAACTTAAAGTGGGTTTCTCTACAGAATAGGTGAACTTTCTGGACACTACAAATTCAAAAAAGAAATTACGTGCTCAATCTGAGAACGAACAATACCTAAGTAGGTTAGTTCTCTAGGTCTGGTTACCTACTCAGAGAGCAACCTCTTTTAGCTCACTTGTGATCTTTACAATAATATATCAGTATATATCAGTCCAGAATATATCAGTCTGGTGTCACTCAAAAGAGTGACCCAGCAGTGAAATACCAGGCAATTCTACCCTGAACAGGAGAAACAGCAAACACCAGACGCATTTTTGCCTCTGTGGGCCTCGTCAGTACAAATCCTATATAAATGGCACAATCCACTCATCTATATAAGAAACCCAAATACAGATGCAGTTCCAGTTTCTATCCCTACCCCACAAGAAGCCATAGCTAAGCCATTAGATATCACCCTATGCTCCAACACTGCCTGAATCTTTCAAACAGAAACAGAAAATTACCTCTGCTATTAAAACACCCAATGAACACCTGTTAAAGTATAAAACAAAATAAATCACTTCACGTACACCCCTTGTCACCACATACCATCGAGCTCTAGATAAAATATGGAAAATAACACTACTAACTGAAGATGGACGACTAAAAAATATATTCCACAAACCTCCCATCCTTTTGTTTAAAAAAACCTGAAACAAAAACTTGTCAGCAGAAGATTGGCCAATAAACAACTGAACACTAAATGGAACTAAACCTTATAACAAAACGCTCTGTAAATGAAGTCACCAAATTTGTAAGGATGACACAGTCACACATAACAACAAGTCATATTCATGTACATCATCTTACATGATATACATGATACAATGCACAGTATCACATATATAGTTCTCAGCAATATGGATTGTTGCTAACGCTTGCGGGCTCACATATCGAGCCTGCCGCAACTGCGGCCCTCGCAAAGCCATAGGAGCTCATCCCTACGACCCTGTACGACTTTCGGACCGCAAATGCAAGGGGAAGCAAGGGGCCGCATTTGCGGAGGTGGAGGCTCCCACGCCAGCTGCAATGAGCCAATGTCTCATTGACGGCCGCAAAAACGGACCCTGGCCCCATTTACGGAGGTGGAGGCTCTACGGCGCCTCACAAGCGGTTACAAACAGCCACAGAAGCGGGAATTTGAGAAAAAAACTAAATACACAATGACTAAATACGGACTTACACAAAAAATAAGAGCTGCAGGACTTCGAAAAAAAATATATGGACTTACACAAAAAAATACGAGCCGTGGGACTTAGAAAAAAACAATTACAAACTCGCAAAGATACAACCTTAACGGCCGACCTGCGCACAGCGGAAAACATTAAAAAAAACACAAAATACACACAAAAATAAAATAAAACCCTTAGCCACAGCAAGGGGGACACCCAGGACGTCTGGAAGTGCGGTTACACATCAATTTCAGTCCAATTTACAGAGTTTAGACACTCGAAAATCCCCTCAGCGAAAAAACAAATGGCCGCCGAAAAAAAGGAAAACGAGGCTACCCTAAAGGCGCAAAACACCACCAAGCACATAAGACTTTTACTAAATCATTCACACCCGCGTACCACATACACATTAGCTGCCATTTTACAATACTAACTTACAGAATGCGGAAGTACCCAGCTACACAAATGGTTTCCTGTCGCGCTAGCAGCCTATTTACACTACACACTGCACACATTGCTGACACTAACACCTTAGTTCAACAACAGTGCAAATCTACATTGTATGCTGCAGGAACATCACAACAGATTGTTAGCTCTTCAGCACATTGCTTGCTGCATATATTAATTACAAATAGGTAAAGTATATTAATTTATAATTTCATTAATCAATTAATTATCATGAAAAACTACATATAAAAGAAAAAAAAACACCACAGCATCGCAATAAACGGCAAAGGCCATACCGCACACCTCACAAGGAGCCCCAACGGTGCTCATAGGACACAAACTACACCAGGGGAGAGGCTTGCAATAAGCACAAAAAGGAAATCAGAGCGGACCTTACAATGAGAGCAAAAGCGCCTCTCATAAAAAAAAATAGACCAACCGAGAAGCTCGCAATGAGCGCCGAAGGATCTCAGGCGACCAAAGCACTTACTTTCTGTGGCAAACAGCATTACCTGCCTTCAAATTTTATTACCCTTATTTTTTGCCGGGTAAGTCGCTAGTTTGAAATAGACTATAAAAAACATTAAAAAACAAGGATATTCTATTAAAAATCATAATGAAGACAATTTTTGTACACCAGGCGGATATCATTTTACCCAGGAAATAAATCTATCCAATACCCAAAGATCAAAATACTCATGCGAAATTTAAAAACACCCAGGGTAGAAAAAAAAAGAATGAAATGAAGATGATCACATTATTCAACACCTAACATGTAGGGCTTAACATGGACTTGTTTTTTTTCCGCACATTATCAATATTTCTTATGATTCTACCTGTGTCTCTCATGTTTTATTGCTATACCATAACAGGCGTGTCACACTTAGTGAAGTGTTTATCCAGTAGGAAGAGTATCACTTTAAAACGCAATACTACGATTTTTTATGTATATATCAATGCATATATATATTTATAAGTATATATGTTTTTGGGTTACACCATTTCTCCTCTGCAATTTTCTGCCTCAGGTTACAAAAAACCCTCGGGTTACACAACTTCTCCTCTGCAATTTTCTTCCACGGGTTACAAAGCTACCTTGGGTTTCGCAATAGAAACGGAAAAAGGAACAAGTCAAACAAATCCAAAAGAAGGAAGCAAGCTGTAAACACTCTCATCACGATATAGCCGGTGTCTGCAAGCGCCAATTTGCCTATGCCTGTAAGAGCTTAATTCACCTGTGCTGGTGAGAGCCCAAACAACATGTGCCTATGTGCTGTGTACTCAGTCTGTGCCTATAAGAGCCAACGTTCCAAGCAATAACCTGTGTCCTCCTTCTCCTCCTCTATATCCCCACCATTCCATTGGGCCCTCAAGTCCTCTCAGAACAGGTAAAGTGTAGTTAAATTCTAAGTTATTTGATGTAATTATAGTTGTTTATCAATTTCTGTTTAGATTAAAGGGGCTGTATCCAAAAACATGACGATCAGTTCAAAATAAATTTTAAAAATCTGGGGTCCGGTACAGATTTATTGAATTAACATTGATTCATATGTGAAATGCTACCTCGGGTTACACCATTTTCATGTTATATCCAGAACAGATTAGCGGTGTATATATATATATATATATATATATATATATATATATATATATATATATATATATATATAAATAGGTCCAGATGTAAAAATTATACAACATTTCATAAAATAAGTTGCACTCTAAAGCAGGTTTATGAATTTATTTAGTCACTTAAACTGTTGATTTTGTATTACATGTATTCAAACATGCTATTGCAATAATGTTATTTTACAAATTTAAAGAATGTGGTGCAAATGCTTTTCATTTACCAGAAGTTATTAATAGCAGCGACGGAGTTATTGCCGGCACAAACGGTGCTTTCGCCCGTGGCCCTACAGTGGCCCTCCAGGGTCCTTGCTGGCACCCCAGTGCCCTGTGGCCTCTGCAGCCCTCCAGTGGCTCCGCTGGTCTTATGTGGCTCCTGCAAATTATCTGTGGCCTCCAGTGGGCCACCAGTGGCCCAGTGGCCCCAAGGGTCTCCTAAAGTTTCTGCAGATCCCCTGTGGCCCCAAGTGCCCCCGTTTGCCCCCAGAGCCTCCTGTGGCTCCCTGGGTCCCCTGTGGCCTCTGCAGCTCCTTACGGCCCACTGTGGCCCCCACAGGCCCCAGGGTCCCCTGTAGCCCCTGAAGGCCATGGATCCTCTGTGGCTCCCTGTGACCCCCATGTGCCCCGCAGGCCCCATTTGGCCTCTTTGTAGTCACTTATGCCTCCCATGGCCCCTGAGGAACTCTCATTGGGTTCCCTGTGCACCCTGCGGTCCCTTATGGCCCACTGTGGCCCCCCCACAGGCCCCAGGGCCCCCCTGTGCCCACTGCAGGCCCTGTGGCTCCCTGCCGCCCCTGTCCCCCTCAGCCTTCTGTGGCCCCTTGTGGACTTCTGCAGCCTCCCTCAGCCCCTGTTTTCTCCCTCAGCCTCCTGTGGCCCCTTGCGGACCTCTGCAGCCTCCCACAGCCCCTTGTAGCCCCACGTGGCCCCCTTTGGCGTTCCTTAGCCCCTTGTGGTCCCTCAGTCATTGCGGGCTCCTGTGGCCCCCTGTAGACCTCTCCGGCCTCCCTCAGTCTTCTGTGGCCCTTTTGGTCCTTGCAGGCCCCAGTGGCCCCCTGCAGACCTCTGCACCCCCTTCAGACCTCTGTGGTCCCCCCCCCCCTTGGCCCTTGCAGTGGTCCCTCCTCACCCGGGAAGTACAGTGCAGCATAGGGCAGGTAAGAAAGTATTAATATATTATATAGTATTATATAAAAAATTCCAGGATTCACAAATAATGTTCTCTTCAGCCAGCTGTGCAAGTAGGTGGGGGTGCAGACCAGAGTAAGTAAATTGGGGTTGTAAATAGCTTTACATCTAAGGAACCATAGAGCTGTAACCAAAAACAAGAAGGCAGAGAACAAAAATAAATAAATAAATAAATATATATATATATATATATATATATATATATATATATATATATATATATATATCCATAATCATGAATGTTAGAGGTTACAGGAAATTTTGGTTATTAGATAAAATTCCATATTTACATTAAGGCCTGAGTTATTACTGTTAGAGAGCATAATCATTTTTATATCAAATGTATTTCTTTCCTTAGTTTAAGGAGTGATTCTTCTGGGTGAAATGGTGCCTGACTGGAGTACAGTAAGTGTCCTTATTGTGCTTATTGATGGAATGTATGTGTAGATTCATCCTCATATGTAATTTCTGACTGGTTTCTCCAATGTAGATGTATATGTAAATGTATACTTTTATATATTTATATAAACACACATATATATATATATATATATATATATATATATATAGATAGATAGATAGATAGATAGATAGATAGAAATATGTTATATGTATATGTACACGTATATGACATAGATGACCTGTTCATCATATGGACATAAGGGGAAGGAAAACTCAAAGACTTCCATAATTCGTTCAATACCTTTCACCCATCCATTAAATTTAAAATGGATTACTCCACAGTGCAGGTTAACTTTCTTGACACCACCAGCTACATTACAAATGGCAAACTTAACTCATCTGTGTATAGGAAACCTACAGACAGATGTAGTTACCTCCACAACTCTAGTTTCCACCCCTCCCATACTAAACAAAGGATAATTCATAGTCAAGCCTACGTAACAGTTCTCAATGCCAAGCAGCAGCTGCAAAGGCCAATAAACTATTAGCATGTATTAAGAAGGGTATAGAAGCAAGGGAGGCAGATATAATTCTGCTACTATACAAATCCTTAGTACGCCCTCATTAGGAATATGGAGTACAGTTTTGGGCACCAATTCATATAAAGGACATTTTTGAACTGGAAAAAGTACAGAGAGGGGCTACAAAACTAATAAGGGGAATGGAGGGGCTATGTTATGAAGAAAGACTATCCAAATTAAACTTATTTTCTCTAGAAATAAGGCGTCTAAGAGGGGATATGATTACCCTATCTAAATACATGCAGGGTCAGTATAAAAATTTGTCAATGGAGCTTTTTGTGCCAAGAGGTGTTCAACTGACAAGAGGACATCCTTTGAGGTTAGACCTAAAAAGATTTCACCTTAATGAAGGAAAAGGTTTCTTCACAGTAAGAGGGGTTAATCTGTTTAATTATCTACCAGGGGAGGTGGTGACAGTGAATTCAATAGATAACTTTAAAAAGGGATTGGATATATTTTTAATTAAAAATGGCTTTCAGGGTTATCCTGGTTAATTAGAGAGGGAGTATTGATCCAGGGAGAAATTCGATCGCCAGTATCTGGGGTCAGGAAGGCATTCATTTTTTTTTCCCTTTTGAGACAATTCGGCAAAGTTTCACTGGGGTCTTTTTGTTTGCCTTTTTCTGGATCAATTAATATTGCAGATCAGAGATGATCTTAAAAGGTTGAATTTGATGGGATAAAAGTTTTTTTTCCAACCTCAATTACTATGTAACTATGTAACTATGTAAGCCATCAGATACTACTGCATATGTTCAAACACAGAGGACTGTGATAAACACTTAAAAACACTGTCTGCCTCCTTCAGACAGAAGGGCTACAAACCTCATGTCCTTCCACAGGAAGTAACCTCTGCAATCAAAACACCCCGGGGACACCTGTTGCAATACAAAACTAAAGAAACAACTTCACGTACACCTCTGCTAACCACATACCATCTGGTTCTAGAAGGATTTACAACCACAACTCACAGAGGACACGGAATTGAAACAAATATTCCCCAAACCCCCCATTCTTGCATTTAGGCAGCCACCAAACTTAAGACAAACCTTGGTGAACAGAAGATTGCCAAATGAACAGCATAACCAATAAAATGGCTCCAAACCCTACAATAAAAGTTGCTGCAAACTATGCCAACACATCTGCAAAGACAAAGGACACAGCCACACACAACAACAATAGTTATAACATCAGAGGCTAATATTCATGTACATCATCTAATGTAGTGTACATGATACAATGTACTGTATGTGAAAGGGGGTGCTACATTGGAGAAACCAGCCAGAAATTACACATGTGAATGAACCTCCACCAAAGCTCCATCAAAAAGCACCATAAAGACAGTTATTGTACTCCTGTTGGACACCATTTCACCCAGGTGAATCTCTCCATCCAGAACCTCAAAATAAAAGTACTCAGAGGGAATTTCAGAACTATCCAACAGCAGAAAAGTTTTGAATTAAAAATGATTAAATTTTTTAATACCAAGGATATGGGCATTAATATTGACTTATTCTTTCTGGCCCACTATCTTAATGTCTTATAGCTCACACACATTCCACATACCTCCCCCCTTCTATTGCTGCTTTTGTAAGCTACATGCTATTTTGACATTTATTGCTCTTTATTTTTACTTTGCTGTGTTCTTATCTAAAACCGGATCTATAAACTAACATACTAACCTATCAGGACATTATTTACAATGTTGATCTGTTTCTCACTTACCTCTTCCCATTTAAATTTGTTCATCTTGTTTTTCCCATTTTTTCCTTTCCTCTCTTTCTATTTACTGTTTTTAGTTAATATTTGTATCAGTTTTGCTTTTTGACTTGATAGAGAGAGGATCTTCTCTCGAAAGCTTGTATTATATATTATGTTATATTATGAACAAGTCTGTCCAATAGAAAAGGTATCACTATTTACTGCAATATTCTGATTATTCAAGTGTATACTTTTATATATATATATATATATATATATATATATATATACAGTATATGTATGTTAATTTGCTATATGTTAATTTGTATTTACCTTAACTTAACTGATGTACAATGCTACGGAATATGTCGGCGCGTTATAAATTAACTATAATAATAATAATAGCCACAAGCTTTTGAGAGAAGATCCTCTCTTTATGAAGTCAAAAAGCAGAACGAAAGCGTTTTGCTTTTTGACTTGATAAAGAGAGAATTTTCTCTCGAAAGCTCATTGCTATTTTATGAATAAGTTTGTCCAATAAAAAAGGTATCACTATTTACTGCAATATTCAACTGGATTACTGGACACTCACGGCTACCTCAATCTTCATATATACATATATATATATATATATATATATATATATATATATATATATATATATATACTAGCGACTTGCCCGTCAAAAAATGAAGGTCAATAAAAGAAAGTGTTGAAATGCTGTTTGTCACACAATGTGAGTGTACTGTGTGCCTCAAGTAACTAAATTCTTCAAAAAGCAGAAATCTACATTACATAAAATAAGAAAAACTAAAATCACAAAAATAAAAAAAATGTACATTACAGAAAAAAAAAAAATACATTACAACCCCCCCTCACTACAAAAATGTTTAAAAAATTACACACCTGAAAATTAAATACATATAATACATACATATAATACAATACAACACAATTAAATAAAATACAATACAATTAAATAAAATACAATACAATTAAATAAAATACAATACAACACAATTCAATAAAATACAATACACACCTATCTAATATACATGCCACTATGTAATATACATTCCACTATCTAATATACATGCCACTATATAATGTAATATACATCCCACTATCTAATATACAATACTATCTAATAATACACCCCCTATCTATCTATATAATATACAATACATGCTATCTATATATAATATAGCTACCCTAATTGTAAGCTACAATAAAATAATTAAGACCACTTACCTTTGAGATGTTTCTTCAGATCAGCAACCTACGGTAAAAAAGATTAAAATAATTAATACAACACGTTCACATGAAATACCTAAGCATTCTAAACATTCTAAACATTCTAAACATTCTAAATATTCTAAATATTATATTCACCTTTCCAGCATGTCACGTCCCAGCATGTCACGTCCCAGCATGTCACGTCCTCCATGTTCCGTCCTCCATGTTCCGTCGTCCATCTTTGCGTCTTGTCCGGCGATACTCCTATAAAAAAAACCATTACATTACTAAACATAAAGCAAAGTTAAATAAACACAATCTACATTATACTTACCTTTCCGCGATGTCTCTGGCCTCCTCGTCTTCTCCGGAAGCATCCGCGCCTTTAAAAAAAAAAATAATAATACGACACACATCTGCCCTGGAGGATGTCTCCGACGCTAATGACCTTCCTATGGAGTGTTCCAGAATAAAATTGGCAATGGCGGCTTCTGATTGGCTAAAAAGCCTGTCTATCAAATTCAGCCAATGAGAAGACCCCATTTGTGAACCAATGAAAAAAGTATACAACCCAAAATACAACGCTGATTGGATAACACACCTTTCAATCTTTATTTGAACCAATCCTAAGGCTTTATTGCCATCAGCCAATCACAATGGAATATACCCCCACGTACTGATTGGTGAAGACATATGCACCTTCCCAATGGCTGTAATATTGATTGATATTAACAGTAGCCAATGAGAATGTGCAAATCCTTCACCAATCAGTACGTGAGGGTGTATTCCATTGTGATTGGCTATTGTCAGTGCAACCAATCAGAATGCGCAGAGGCACCAGCCAATCACCCTGTGGGGGTGTATTCCATTGTGATTGGCTGAAGGCACCTGCGCCTTGTGATTGGTTTAAATAAAGATAGACAGGTGCATTATCCAATCAGAGTGGGATTTTAGGGTGTATCCCTTTCTGATTGACTCACACATTGGCGCCTCCTGATTGGGTGAATTTGATAGACAGCGTTTTCAACCAATCAGAAGGCGCCATTGCTTATTTTCTTCTGGAAAAGTCTCCTGGAGCCTCATTAGCGTCGTGGATGTTCGGGAGTACGGATGTAAGTATATATATTTTTTTTTTTCTTTTACAGGGCGTGGCAGAAGAGGATCCGGAGGAGGCCGGAGACATCGCGGGAAGGTAAGTAGAATGTAGATTATGTGTATTTTATTTTGATGTATGTCTATTAATGTTGTGTTTTTTTTAACAGGTGCCGGGCCGGAGAAGGATTAAAACAATGCCGGACGGGACATGCTGGAAAGGTGAGTAGAATATTTAGAATGTATAGAATGTATAGAATGTATAGCATGTATAGAATGTTTATTTTATAACTGTAAACGTGTTGCACAAAAATTTTTTTTTTCGTAGGTGGCTGATCCCAATGGACATCTGCAAAGGTAAGTGGTCTTAATGTTTTTATTTTAGCTTAGACTTAGATTAGTTAATATATAGATAGCATTTATTGTATGTTAGCTAGGGGTTTTATATAGATAGCATAGGATGTATTGTATATTAAATTGTGTTATTTATTTAGATAGATTGGGTATGTATTATTATATAGATAGGATGTATATTAGATTACGGTATTTATTTAGATAGAATGGGTATGTATTATTATATAGACAGGATGTATATTAGATTATGCTATTTATTTAGATAGATTGGGAATGTATTATACATCACACAATCTATCTAAATAAATAGCATAATCTAATATATATCCTATCTATATAATATTAGATAGTGGTGTATTGTATTGTAATTGTATGTAATTGTATTGTTATTGTATGTATTTGTATTGTATGTATTTGTATTATATGTATTTCCTTTTCAGGTGTGTCTTTTTTTTTCTGTAATGTTCCTTTTTTTCTGTAATGTTCCTTTTTTTATTTTTTGTGACTTAAGTTTTTTATTTTGTGTAATGTAGTTTATTTTTTTGTGAGTTAGGTTTTTTATTTCATGTAATGTAGTTTTTTTTGTGACTTTAGGCTTTAGGCTTTTTTATTTTCTGTAATTAGAGTGGTGGGGGTTAATAGGAATAGGTAGTGTAGATGTTAATAGGTTAGTGTAGAGGGTGTTTAGTTTATATTTAATGTTTTATTGGGAGTGGTATAGTGCAGTATAGTGTTTATACTTAGTGTCATGATGGTCCTTGAGGACCATCATGGCACTTATGTGGTTAATGTAGTGTTATAACAGGCCCATAAAGGTGTTAATATACCCTTATGGGACTGATGGGGTTAAATAGAGGCTTGTGGGGGTCTGTATTGACCCCCATGAGTGACAGGATTAATGAAGGGCTTATGGGGGTCTATATTGACCCTCATGAGTGACAGGGTTAATGAGGGTTTTATGGGGGTCTGTATTGACCCCCATGATTGACAGGGTGACAGTGTATATTTTTTTTTCTTTTACAACGGGTCTTTTAAGGACCTGTAACGCAGGAATTTTGAATTTTGATTGCAGCGGGGGACCCCGATCGCGTGCTAATGTGGGATTAATGCAGGGCTCCGAGCGTATCTCGGATCCCCTGGGGTTAATGCGGGTTTCCGAGCTTATCTCGGATCCCTTCTTGGGTAAGTTGTACGTGGCTGGGCTGTGAGCCTCGTTTTCGTTTTTTTCGGCGGCCATTTTTTCTCTCGCTTAGCGGATTTTTGTGTGTCTGAAATCGGGAATTTGGACTTAAATGGAGGTGTAACTTCACTTTCAGAGGTCCTGGGTGCCCCGCTTGCTATGGGTAAGCTTTTTATGTAGTTTGTGTGAGTATTTGGTGTGTTTTCACTGTTAGTAGTCGCGCGGGTCGGCCGTTATAGTCGGATTCTTAGTGCGTGTGGGTGTTTGTTACGTTATAGTCGGATTCTTAGTGCGTATGGGTGTTTGTTACGTTAAGGTTGGGTCCGATGCGAGGCTCGCCGGCAATGAGCGCCTGTGGCGCTCATTGCCTAAGTGCTATGGTTTAACGGCTCGCCTCGCTGCACGAGGCTCGCCGGGCGATGAGCGCCTGTAGCCGAGAAGTGCCGGGTGCTACCTGACATCGGCCTGCTCAGAGGGCCAGGCAAGTCCTGGCGCAAAGCAAGGACTGCTGATACGCCCGGGAACAGCAGCGATAGCAGGTGAAGTTGCTAGTAACGTTAAAGTGGGTCTCAGAGAGGAGTGAAGAACGGCTGGTAACCGCGTACTGTGGAGAAGGCCACTGGAGGGAAAGCGTATTAGGCGATATGTGAAAAGACATTAGTGACAATAGACGAGAGGGCTAGTGTAAGACATTGGAGAAGGAGATGTGTGGTGGTGTCTAGCAAAGGCTGATATGGGGCTTGTTAGTATGATAATGCCTAGCGAAGGCAAGTGCGACTATGAAAGCTTGATTGAGGGTGTGCCTAGCAAAGGCAAGTATAGGATTTATGGAGGTATCGGAAATGGTGCCCAGAGAGGGCCGAGTAGGATGGTAGACAATTAGTAGATCTGGACCAGAAACCACATGAATAAGGCGTAGGGAAGCCAAAGTGCTACTTTGGATGTGGACAAGGTCATAGACATGTAGGTTCAGGCCCAGATCTATAGTAGGAAAGTGTAAGGAAGTCAGGATAACGAGAGAAACCATCGCTCTCTAGCAAGGAGAGTGCCCTTATCGGCAAGAAAAGGAGACAGAAACTGCACGGCAGGAGGCTCTGCATAGTATTTAGATGACAGAAGTGATGCCTGGAGAAGACCGATAGGAGAGCGTAAGGAGGGTAGAAGTTTAGTAGATCTGGGCCAGAAACCACGTGAATAAGGTGTAGGGAAGCCAAAGTGCTACCTTGGACGTGGACAAGGGCATAGCCAAATAGGTTCAGGCCCAGATCTATAGTAGGATAGTGTAAGGAAGTCAGGATAACTTACCTCGAGAGAAGCCATCTCTCTCTAGCAATGAGAGTGCTCTTTTCGGCAAGCAAAGTAGTTACGGGGAGATATGCACAGATGCTGAAGGCAGGAAATATAGATATTGCAAGGCAAAGCAGTTGCGAGGAGATATGCACAGATGCTGAAATGAGAGAGCTGAAAATGGTGGAGAGAAGCAAATAAACAATGAACAGGCATAGTTAGATGACTGAGCTGAGAAGCATACTGCAGGACATAGAGTCAGAATGAGCAGAGGTGCACACAACTCAGGTGAGAGATCTGAAAAGGCCTAAAAACAAACTGAGCAGCAGACAGGAGCAGCAGTACTCTGCATGACAAAGAGCCAAATGAGCCGAGGCGTAAACAGGAAGCACTTATAAAGCTGCAGAGAGCCCTGCCTAAGGAAGAGACGGGGCTAGAGAGGGACTGACCGTATATGAAGCAGCTGGTGGCCCCACCCACGGAAGAGGCGGGGCAAGAGAGGGACCTGAGCACAAATATATATACACACACACATATATATAAATATATATATATATGTATATATATATACACACATATATATATATATATATATATATATATATATATATATATATATATATATATATATATATATTTATTTATATTATTTATGCACACCTCTGTTAAAATGTCAGGTTTCTGTGCTGTAAAAAAATGAGACAAAGATTAATCATTTCAGAACTTTTTCCACCTTTAATGTGACCTATAAACTGTACAGCTCAATTTAAAAACAAACTGAAATCTTTTAGGTGGAGGGAAGAAAAAAAAAGAAAAATAACGTGGTTGCATAAGTCTGTACACCCTCTTATAACTGGGGATGTAGCTGTGTTCAGAATTAAGCAATCACATTCCAAATCATGTTAAATAGGAGTCAGCATACACCTGCCATCATTTAAAGTGCCTCTGATTAACCCAAAATAAAATGCAGCTGCTTTAGTTGGTCTTTCCTGAAATGTTCTCAGTCACATCCCACAGCAAAAGCCATGGACCACAGAGAGCTTCCAAAGCATCAGAGGGATCTCATTGTTAAAAGGTATCAGTCAGGAGAATGGTACAAAATAATTTCCAAGGCATTAGATATACCATACAACACAGTGAAGACAGTCATCATCTAGTGAAGAAAATATGGCACAACAGTGACATTACCAAGAACTGGAGCTCCCTCCAAAATTGATGAAAAGACGAGAAGAAAACTGATCTGGGAGTCTACCTAGAGGCCTACAGCATCATTAAAGGAGCTGCAGGAATATCTGGCAAGTACTGGCTGTGTGGTACATGTGACAACAATCTCCCGTATTCTTCATATGTCTGGGCTATGGGGTAGAATGGCAAGACGAAAGCCTTTTCTTACAAAGAAAAACATCCAAACCAGGCTACATTTTGCAAAAACACATCTAAAGTCTCCCAAAAGCATGTGGGAAAAGGTGTTATGGTCTGATGAAATCAAGGTTGAACTTTTTGGCCATAATTCCAAAAGATATGTTTGGCGCAAAAACAACACTGCACATCACCAAAAGAACACCATACCCACAGTGAAGCATGGTGGTGGCAGCATCATGCTTTGGGGATGTTTTTCTTCAGGTGGAACTGGGGCCTAAGTTAAGATAGAGGGAATTATGAACATTTCCAAATACCATTCAATATTGGCACAAAACCTTCAGGCTTCTGCTAGAAAGCTGAACATGAAGAGGAACTTCATCTTTCAGCATGACAACGACCCAAAGCATACATCCAAATTAACAAAGGAATGGCTTCACCAGAAGAAGATTAAAGTTTTGGAATGGCCCAGCCAGAGCCCAGACCTGAATCCGCTTCAAAATATGTGGGGTGATCTGAAGAGGGCTGTGCACAGGAGATGCCCTCGCAATCTGACAGATTGGAGTGTTTTTGCAAAGAAGAGTGGGCAAATTGTGCCATGCTGATAGACTCATACCCAAAAAGATTGAGTGCTGTAATAAAATCAAAAGGTGCTTCAACAAAGTATTAGTTTAAGGGTGTGCATACTTATGCAACCATATTATTTTATTTTTATATTTTTTCTTCCCTCTACCTAAAAGATTTCAGTTTGTTTTTCAATTGAGTTGTACAGTTTATAGGTCACATTAAATGTGGAAAAAGTTCTGAAATGATTTATCTTTGTCTCATTTTTTACAGCACAGAAACCTGACATTGTAACAGGTGTGTATAGACTTTTTATATCCACTGTAGATATTTATATATTTTATATATGTACTGTTTGAGTTGATGTTGGAATGGGGTCGGGAAGCGCAAAAATAAATTGTGCCTGCCCCCTCCTGGGCGGGGGGGGGGGGGAATTTTCTTTTTGCACCTATTGAATCAAAGCATATGTTCAGTTTTGTAATAAATAGGTTAAAATATTTAGTTCAACTAAGGGACTTTATAAGCTATTAAATTTAGGCTACATGTTAAAACGTAGCCGTAAAGATCTTAGGACTTTTTGCTATTAAATAGCCCCGTAATGCAGGCCGCAGACGATTTGCGGGTTAAAACGCAGCAGGGCCAAAAAAAGTCTACAGGTTGAGCAATGTTGAACTTCACGGCCGTAAATCCTTTGATCCGTCTGTCAAGCCCATAACCGCTACATTTATCTAAACCCGTAACTACGTGCTTGCTTAATTAATTACATTCTAGCCCGCAAATCCAACGGACGACAAATGGTTTACGATTTGGAGTCTTCAGCTCGTAACTTGCAGCCTTTCTAATTTAATAGCACTGTATTAACAAATTTCAAGCCTGCAGCCGTTGCGAGCCTCACGTTGGAGTTACTGGCTTGGAATTTAATAAGGTCGTTAGATGCTTCAAAGTACAAATTAAATGTAGAGTTAAAATACTAAACCAATTCCTTCTAGATTCTTACTCTTACATTCATCGGCTAAATAAAGGAACACTATAGTGATAAAAAAAAGTCACAGCCCTTTAAAAATATAAGTTGCAGCCAGTATAATGAAAGTTATGAAACATTCATCATTTTCTAACTTTCCTAGGTTCACATTTAGGGAATTGCCATATTGGCCTCCACTTCTCAGAGCATGTCACTGTGTAAGGGGGTAGGAGGTAAGCTAAAGAACAAAATATTGAAGATCAAAAGTAGAAGCTACTATATATATTATCAGCTCCATTAAATTAGCCCTCGTAGTTCCCTTTGTCCTATCAAAAGACATTTTTTTGCTGTTTGCGAGGACCGATTCCACAATATGTCCCTCGCAGCCCCCTTGCGAGATGACACCAAAAAAACGTCTGAGAATAGGCTCCGAGAGAGCTACGTAGGCACACGCAGCCATAAATCTATGGGGTGAACCTCACACAAAAAAGTGCCCTAAAGCCTATGTGCTGCATCGGAGCAGCCCGACCCCGCTGTCTAATGCTTCCCTATAGAGACCCCTGCAGCCTCCCCACATTAACCCCTTGCAGTGTGGGTCCCCGATCAGGATCGATCAGGCACCTGCTGCATTTAGAAAATTCAAACTCCGTTCTGCGGGTACTTAAAGGGCCCATGGCACCCAATTGGCCAATCCCGGCCGCAGGGATACTGTAAGCTCACCCACGGCACCTAACCCCTGAAGTGTACCCACATTAACCTCTTGCTGCAGGGGTCCATAGGGACCCCCGCAGCCCCCACCCACACATGAACCCCTAGCAGCCGCGGACCCCGATCGGTATTGATCAGACCCCTGCTGCATTTAAAAAATTCCATGAGCCCTTAATTAACCCTGTCACTCATGGGGGTCAATACAGACCACCATAGGCCCTTAATTAACCCTATAACTCATGGCGCTCTATACAGAGCCCCATGAGACTAAAATGAACCCTGTCACTCATGGGGGTCAATAAAGACACCCATAAGCCCTTAATTAACCTTGTCACTCATGGGGGTCAATACAGAGCCCCATAAGACCTTACTTTACCCTGTCACTCATGGGGTAAATACAGACCACCATAGGACCTTACTTAACCCTATAACTCATGGGGCTCTAAACAGAGCCCCATGAGACTAAAATGAACCCCCTCAGTCCAATAGGGGTCTATATAGACCCCTATAGGACACTATTATTACCTAGGTTAACCCTACAAGTGCCATAAGGGTCCTCCAGGACCCTCATGACAAAGTCTAAGCACTACACTACTACTATACCTCATTAACCTATACTAAACCCTATCTGGACCTAACAACCCTTACTGGGCCAATCTAACCCTAACTGGGCCTATTTAAACTTATCTGCACATAATAAACCTAACTGGGCCTACTTAACCCCTTCTAGCCTTATTCAACCCCATGTTAGCCTATTTAACCCCTTCTAGCCCTATTTAATCCCATCACTTGTGGGGGTCTATACAGACACCCATAAGCCTCCATCTAACCCCATCACTTATGGGGATCTATACAGACCCACAAAAACATCTATTTAACCCAATCAGTCCCAAAAGGGTATATGAAGAACCTTATAGGACAATGAGAACCCTATTATTAACCCGATAAATGCCACTACATTACACTATTCTCCCCCCCAATAAACCACTAATTCTAAACTAGCCCCCCTCTAACCTAACCTATTAACTCCTACCTAGCTAACACTACCTACCTAACCCCCTATTAAACCCCCCACCCCACTAATTACACAAAATAAAAAAAGCTAAGGTACAAAAAAAAACCTATGTGACAAAAAAGAAAAAATCTATGTTACAAAAAATAATAAAACCTATGTTACCAAAAATAAAATACCTAAGGTACAAAAAATAAAAAAGGATATTACAACCCCCCCACTACAAAAAATAAAAGAAGAACATCACAACACCCACACTAAAGAAAATTAAAAAATAATTACACACCTGCAAAGAAAAGGCATACACTAATATACATAACATTACAGTAATAAATACATTATAAATATACGCATAACTACAATGCATTTCCCCCTATCTATACATTACCCCCTATCTATACATTACTTCCTATCTAGACATTACCCCCTATCTATACATTACCATCTGTCTAGACATTACCCCCGATATAGACATTAACACCTATCTATACATAACCCCCTATCTAGACATTACCCCCTATCTATACATTACCCCCCATCTAGACATTACTCCCTAAATCTAAGCTAAAATAGAATAAATAAAAACACTTACCTTTGCAGGTGTCTCTTCAGATTGCAACCCCCAGGAAAAAAAGAAACATCAAATTAGTACATAAATGTACACTTACCTTTCCAGCATGTCCCCGTCCATCTTCTGTTCTCCGGCTCGGCACGTGGAAAAAAGAAGCATCACATTAGTATAACACATACACAAATACACACAACATAAATAAACAATAAACATTATAAATGTAATACTTACTAAAATGTCCCTGGCCTTCTCCTCTTGTGCCCCAGCTGGGCCCTTGAAGAAACTGCTCTCTAAAAAAAAAAAAACATACCGAGCTCTGCACTCGCGGATCGCCCCAATGCTAATTACGACTCCAGAGCCTCTTCCAGGAAAAAAATTACAATTGCCCTTCTGATTGGCTGAAAAGGCTGTCAATTAAATTTTAGCCAATCAGAAGGCACCAAGGTGTAAGCCAATCAGACTGCAGCAAGGGGTTAATGTGGGGTCACTTTGGGGGTCCCGATGGGGACATCCAGCATAGAGGGGGGTTAATTTTAGGTGCCGGGGGTGTACTTGGAGTACCCGCCACAGCAGGGCTTGTATAAAGAACTGCTGCAGAGTTCCCGTTCAGGACCCCCGCAGCAAGTGATGAGGTGTGAAGCCTGCAAGATCATCTCGCAGGCTGTCACTCCACCTGCGCTGTTGCTCTGTATTTGAGACGGACGGCCCTGCTGCGTAGCTTATACGTTGCACGCAGCAGGGTTAATTTAATAGCATCGTAACTTTTCTCAATTTTAAGCACGTAGGGCTTAAGTTCAAACCTTGTATCTACGAGGCTGGAATTTAATATGGCTGTATATGTATTGTATTCAAACTATACATTATTTTTTATATTATTTATAGTTATACCAGAGGAGTATATCATTACATTATTTTCATTTGTATGCTTTAATTTCTAGTTGTGTCTCATATTTTCTTTTTTATAAATAGAATGAGATTATTAAATAGATATACCAGATCTTTTAAACTAATCTTACTTCAAGAGCATTTATAGAGTTTATATAATTACATTAATAAAGTCTGGGACTGTAATTTCAAAACTGAGAACGCAGCTTGAAGAACATGATGTTAAGAATCGCCCTCACACTACACTATAATGAGTGTTTTTATTTTTCATTTTAAGTAATGACATATATATAGCTAATCATTTATATGAAGTTATAAAACTAGCTCAAAATATTTAATTTGGAAGTTAGCTGCATGTAAGCAAAACTTTGGACTCAATCTTTTTACTTGTTTTATTTAAACAAAACAGTTCATTTAAATTATAATAGTTTAATCAATGGTAAGAAGTATTTTGTATTGAAAAAATATGATTCAGTACCTTTAGTAGAGATAATAGAGGAAAAAGGTAGTGAGCATTTTACAGAACTGTTATAATAAAACCATCACTGTCGCTTATCAGTAGCTTGCTCTACTAACCACAAGCAAGTCCTGGTTGAAAAATAAGCAATTAATCAAATGAGACATTATTTCAGATAACATGTCCAATCAATATTTCTAATTTATTTTCTTTTCACAGTTAAATACATCTGCCTTTTATAATAAAGTAATTGCTGCTTGCCAAGGTCTTTCAAACAGGTATGAAGGGTACCTATTTAAAATGTCCTTTATTTCAAGTTCTAGTCATAATTACCTAACTCTTTTAAGGTTTAAGGACCTACTGAAGTTTTATTTACCAAGTATTATCAATTTTTATTTAAATTGTATTAGGTATTTTGATTTATTAACTAATTTAATAAAATCAAGCAATACTAAGAACTTGTAGATAAAGGCCACAGTGAACATTAGAGGAAACAATAGCCACCGGCACTGTATATAATAGAAGTGTAAGAAACTTAGCCCGTAAAAATGTGAAGAAAAAGGAAAATAATAATAGTAATATTAAAAATAATAATAACAACAAATATAAATAAAACAGTAATGTCAGTTTTTTTGCAGTCATGTTGTACACCTGCTTGTGTTGTTAAAGAATGTACTGTAAATTGCACAAAGACTAAACTTATTTTTCTAGACGCTAGAGAAAATATATTTTGCTTCCTGTGGAGACCACATCTTCTTATATTTAGTGAAAGTGACATGCCATATTTGCGTCTTACAGCCACATTAAATTCCAAGCACGTATTGGCAATGGCACACCAGCAAAGCCTGCAGACTTGAAATTCTGCCGAGTTACAGAGCTATTACATTCAACCATGCCACAACCTACGGGCCATAGCCGCAAGCCCATCAAACCCTCTCCGTGCATGCAAGCTGTTAATGGGCTGGCCCTTACTAACCAATCGTGGTATCAGGCAGTGTGACACAGGCCTCTCAGACAATAGAAAGCGGTCTAGCCGCAGATGATTGACAGAGAGAGTTTATAAATTTCTGTTCCACCCTCCCATGTGTTGACTGTGTTGTATTTTCTGACAAAGTAGCATGCAGGTCCTGGAGTTGGAGGTTTTTGAGAGAGCTAGAGCAGGAGTATTTGGACAGTAGCAATTTGCTGTTTTGTTGATTTATATTGTACTATTTACGATTTTATACTTAATCCTTGATTACACATATTTACAGAATACACATAACTGCAATACACATCATGTAAAGAACATACATAGAGAGCTAGGTCACTCTATAAACCCATCCCATCCACCATCCCCCAACAGTTATTAATTACACATAATACACACATTTTTTTGACCATTATATCTTACAGTAATACTTATTTTTATTTATCATTATTTTATTTTTGGTATTGATATGGAGGAAGGAGAGAGGAGGGGAGAGGAGTGGAGAGTTGGGGAGGAGGAGAAGAGGAAAGATGAGGAGGAGAGAGAGGTGGTCCTGGGGCGTAGTGGTGGAGAGGAGTGGTGGTGAGGAGGAGAGGAGTGGTGGGGAGGAGGAGGAGGAGAGAAGTGGTGGGGACAAGGAGGACGAGGGGAGTGGTGGAGATGAGGAGTAGCAGGAGAAGAAGGAGTAGGAGGAGGAGGGGAGTGTAGGGGAGGAGGTGTGTGGTGGCAAGGAGGCCCGAGCACCTGGAACAGCTAGGAGAGGGACAGAGGGGAGGAGCCTGATCCCAGGAGGGTCTTAGTTCAGGGGAGGGACAGGCCTCAAAGAAAGGTCAGGGAGGTAAGGATCCCCATCCAAAGTCGGGAGGGCAAGAGGCTAAAGGCAAGCACAAGGCCCACAATTACATGCACAGGAGAATGTGGTCCTCCTTGATGCTATCCGTGGCCGCCCCAAGATTCTTGCCGGGGTAGGGAAGTTAGGCCAGGGCCTAGGGCTCAGGCATGGAAGGAGGTAGAGGCAGAGGTTACAGCAGTAGGCACAGCTCCAAGGCATGTGAGGTCCATCAAGCACCATTTTGATGACATCAGAGCCAAGGTGAGAAGGATGATGGCCAAGGAGGACAACAACATGATTGTGACCTATAATGAGTGGGAGAAGGTTGCCAAGGACCTTCTGAGCCAGGTGCCTGCCGCTGGAGCTTTAGGCCTGGTGGCACAGCAGGACCCAGGCTCCATTTCAGGTGAATATCACATACACCAACATGCCACCACATGTACATCACACACACTACACATGTACATGATGACCAACAAGGACGCTGACATGTAAGTTCTATGGAATTAACAAGGGATAGATGGATGCGTCACCAAATTCATGAAGCTGACAAATCACTGTCATTGCTGGGCACAACAACAGTAATCAACCAATAAAGAATCCATGTATTGGTGTGCCCACTGCAGCCTATCCAGTTACAGACCGCAGCCAGAATCAATATATCGTTAGGAGCCAAGAACGATCAAGAATAAGAGCCAAATATTAGATCACATTTAAGAAATTATAGCTAATCTAAGTTGCAATTAGGAGAATGATCCAGTTTCAAGCCTAGATGCCAGATATTTTGGAATGCACACAAAACAATATATTATTCTTCATACTAATGACATATACCTTTATTTTCTCTCTTCAGCATCAAGGAGATTTGGGTCCAGTGGTGAGTCAGAGGTGGTGGCTTTGGCTCCATCGGAGCAGGAAGTGGAGGAGCAAGCCCCCGCCCAGCAAGAACCGGCACAGGGAGAGGAGGAGAGAAGCGGAGCCAAGGGCCCCGGGTTCAGAGGAGGAGGATGTAATATGGCTGGGGGGGTCACCATCTGGACCACCGGCCACACAGCAGGGATTCGACCCCACTATCCCCCTCCTCCAGGGTCCTCCCACAGGAGTAATGACACCAGCCAGCCACCATCGCCAACACCACCGCCAATTTTGTCACAGACTCCAGCTGGGCCCCAGACCCTCCCCACTCATACTGCCACCTCCTCCCCAGGCCACGCCCCAGGGGCCTCCATCACCAACATCAGGCCAGGCTGAGCAGAGATGCTGGCCATCATGCGGCAGCAGATGGAGTGTCTCTGGGGGATCCAGGCCAGCATTTCCACCAATCATGCGGAGGTAATGTGCAGCCTGGCCAGGTGCAAGAGGGAGGAGAGGAGCTACCACCTAATGACTGAATCATACTTGGCCGGGCTGCTCAGAATTGGGGCGGACCAGAGCTTATTCCAGGCAGTCACCGCAGAAGCCATGCAACAAGCTCTGGTCTCCAGCCCTGCCTCCTCCACCCTGGAGGCATCCCCTGGCCACCCCGCAGCCCGGCCCCTCCTCTCTACCCACCATGCCTCCACCAGTGCAGGTTGCCTCTCCCTGCCCCCCCTCTTGGATCCTGGCCTATGTGATGGTGATATTTTGTATGCAGATGGCTACCTCCCATCACATGGTCCTCTTCTCTGTGGACACATAGGGTTCTGTTTAACATTTCACAAAATGTTGGTCACTGAGGAATGCTGTTGAGAAGAGATGCTGCAGTGCCTATCTTTTTTTTTTCCACACATTTTTTGTATTAGGTAACATTATAAAATTATACATTAGTTTGAATGTCATATTATAACTTTTACAATATCAAGATATGGTTTTGATAGAAAAGTATGAGATAATTACATGGATAATACAGTATACAAAGTCATTTGGATGACAACATAAATATTAATTATTTATGCATATCAAAACCTATCCCCACCTGTGGGAAGGTCTAATTAAATCTAGGTAAAGCCTTATTTTGTAGTTGTTGTTGTGTTATTTTTTTAAATGATTTTGTTTTAGATACAATTCAGGCACATGAAAGCATCTTCTGTATCTGCAAGCATTGTGAAGAAAATGTATGAGGTGTAAGGTTATCATAGTGCCTCTCAGGTAGACATTCCTCTGCCTTTATTTTTTTTTGTCCCAACACTGTATTTGTGAAACTGGATTGGATTACACAGTCCAGGGGGTGAATCATCTGTGAGCTAGACCATTTAGGGCCAGTGTAGGTGGAAAGGTGATGGCAGAGAGGTCGGACAAATCCCAATGCACTAGAGAAGGAACTGACAACCCACTCCAGTATTTTTGGCATGCAAGCCTTGAAGAACAGCACAGGCAGATACCTAGCTAAATGTGCTGCAGTCCATAGGGTCACAGAGAGTCGGACATGACTGAAGGAATGAACAACAAATAATAAAATATTCCCCTAGTACTTGATATATGTGATGTGGTGGTGTAATTTGGCCATTATTTGTTTTCCCAATGTAGATGTGATGAGCGAGATGTATATGCATTTATATATATATATATATATATATATATATATATATATATATATATATATATATATATTCCAGGGTACACATTAGAGCCTCTGTGAGTGAGAAATGGTTAACGTGGCATCAGTTTCATGTTTTTGTGTTGCAATTTAATCAGGTAGTGTGCTTAATTGCTTTATGCATGTTGCAGTATGGCTTTTCATATTGGCATATGCATGACCATTCCAATATATGATGAAATTAAATATTTTTTAAATACCTATTTTGTATTTGGGGTTTGTTGTGCAAGTTATTGTAATGCCTTTTCATGCTTTCCCCATATTTTAAAGTCCACTGATGTGTTTATATTGTCTTTTACAGTGTTGAGAACTTGTCTGTAAACACTTTGGGGGTCCTATTTTGGATATTTTTGCCTCCATTTGCAGGTTACGGGTTTGAACGTTAGTGCGTCTTTGGCAATTTAATATCGATTTTCGACCATAACAGTTACATGCTTGACAGATCAAAGGTTTTTCGGCAACGGAGTTCAGATTTTGACATCTTGTAGGGTTTTTCCACCTGTAACCTGCAGATTGTTTGCGGGTTGCTTTAAGAAGCCAATTTAATAGCGTAAGTCTTGCGGGCTCTGTTACGGGGCTACGGTTTTACACGTTGGGGGAATTTAATGAGGCTGTTGGTGTCTAGTTCTGGTTAATCTAGTGATAGGAGAGAAGTGTCTGGTCAGTATAAGATTATCATCCTCAATGTTTTGTAAACCTACATGATTCTGACTAGATAGTATAGATATTAACAAAGTGTATTCAATCCAAGATACAGACAATCACGGTAGTGGCTAATTGGTATAAACCAGGGTCACAAGCTTTTGGATGAGTTTAAAATAGTTTGAAATTGATTATTTCGTTATTATTTTGTAGATACATTTGTTGATCATGGTAGTCCAAAGCACACTATAAAGTACTTTTCAGATATATTCAGTATTTCAAAACTTTCACATAACTAAGCAAATAGGTAATTTATAATATTTTTGTTAAAACAAGTACATTGTATGTGTACAGCTGCATTTGTAACTTGCTTGAGAATTACAAATTTTAAACTCACTGTCAAGATGTCCCACAGGGAAATACTAAATACATATTTCTTCCTCCTTTTGCCAACATGAAATGTACACTGTAACAGAGAAGCGGCAGGAAAGGAAACAACATGTTTTCAATGCTTAAACATGTGTGAGCTTCACTGTAGTTTTAAAATATTATCATATTTTTGTTAGATGGTTCCACTACTATTTTACAAACTGATAATATTTGTAGACTTGAAATGTTGCTTTACCATGTCCTTTAATGTGCCGGTGGGCCAGACATCCCACATATGCCCAGGTGGCAGTCCTTATAGGAGGGGACCAGCATCCTGGTAAGGAGCCCACAAGAGTGGGTGTCCTAATGAGCCTAACGGGCATGGGCCGGATTGAGGTGGCATGGGCCTGAGTGAGGGGGTATGGAGTTTTATTTTTATATATTTACTAGCGACTTGCCCATCAAAAAATTACGGTCAATAAAATTATAAGATACCTTTGGTGCTCATTGCTAACATAAACGTTGCTAAACTAACCCCCCTCTACACTAACCTATTGACACTTACACTACCTACCTACACTACCTACCTACCCCTTAATAACCCCCCACCCCACTAATTACAGAAAATAATAAACCTAAGTCATATAAAATAAAGAAGGCTAATTCACCAAAAATAAGAAAGCTACATTAAAGAAAATAAAAAAATGTACATTACAAAAAATTAAGAAATCTACATTACAGAAAATAAAAAATCCTAAGTCACCAAAAAATAAAAATCTACATTACAGAAAATAAAAAAAAACTAAGTTGCAAAAAATAAAAAAAGATACATTACAGAAAATTAAAAAGAACTACATTACAATCCACCCCCGCCCCACACACTACAAACTATTAAAAAAAATACACACCTGAAGAGGAAATACTTAAACAATACATACAGTGCAATACAATACAGTACAAATGAAATAAAATACAGTACCCTTATGTAAAATATATTAAATATACTATCTCAAATACACACATACCCCACTATGTAAAATATACACAAACCACACTATCTAAAATACATTACATCCTATCTAAAGTATACACATACCACAGTATGTAAAATGCATTGCATCCTATCTAAACTATACACATACTACACTATCTAAAATACATTAAATACTATACATCCCCCCTTAATATACAATAAATTATAACCATATACAAACCCTAATTCTAAGCTAAAGTAAGCTAAAATAATAAAGACCACTTACCTTGGCAGATGTCCCTTCAGATCACCAACCTAGGGAAAAACAAAACAAAAAAACAAATTAGTACAACATTTCCATACAATAAATAAACATTCTAAATATTCTAAATATTCTACTCACCTTTTCAGCATGTCCTCCCCATCCCTCTTATTTTCTTCTCCGGCGCGGCCCCTGTTAAAAAAACAAAATATTACATTAATACAATATACACACACACAAAATAATGTAACATCAAAATAATATACATTGAACTTACCTCCCTTCGATGTCCCCGGCCTCCTCCTCTTCTAGCTCGGCTGGGCCCTAGAAGAATTTGCGCTTAAAAAAAACAATAAAAAAAAACTAACGGCGGTCCACACTCGCTGACCTCTCCAACGCTAATGAGCCTCCCAGAGACTTTTCCGAAAGAAAACTGGCAATGGCTGAAAACGCTGTCAATCAAATTGCAGCCAATTTGAAGGTGCCAAGGTGTAAGCCAATCAGAACGAGATACACCCCCATATCGTATTCTGTTTGGCTAATGCAACTGTCAATCTTTTTTTAACTAATCAGAAGGCTTTATTGCCTTCATCCAATCACAATGGGATACACCCTCTCAGGGTGATTGGCTTGAGGCATCAGCGCATTCTGATTGGTTGTAGTTACAACAGCCAATCAGAAGGTGCCATTCCCTTCAACCAATCACAATGGGATACACCCCCATGGAGTGATTGGCTGAAGGCACCTATGCCTTCTGAATGGCTGTTGTCACTGTCAATTAGATTACAGCCAATCAGAAGACGCAGATGTCTTCAGTCAATCACACCGTGGAGGTGTATCCCCTTTGTGATTGGGTGAAGGGAATAGCACCTTCTGATTGGCTGTTGTGACTGCCAATTAGACTGCAGCCAATGAGAATGCACTCATGCCTTTGAGCCAATCACCCTGTGGGGGTGTATCCCATTGTGATTGGCTGAAGGCAATGAAGGCTTTGGATTGGTTTAAAAAAGATTGACAGGTACATTAGCCAATCAGAATATGATATTGGGGTGTATCCCTTTCTGATTGGATTACACCTTGGTGCCTTCTGTTGGCTGAAATTTGATTGACAGCGTTTTCAGCCAGTCAGAATGCGCCATTGCCAGCATTGCCAGTTTTCTTCCGGAAAAGTCTGTAGGAGGCTCATTAGCGTCGGGGAGGTCTGCAAGTGCGGACCTCTGTTTTTTTGTTTTTTTTTACAGAGCGGATTCTTCCTGGGCCCAGCCAGGGCAGAAGAGGAGGAGGCCGGGGACATCGTGGGGAGGTAAGTTCAATGTATATTATTTTTATTTTACTGTATTTTGCGTGTGTGTTTATTGTATTAATGTAATGTTTTTTTTAACAGGGGCCGCGCCGGAGAAGAAAATAAGAAGGATGGGGAGGACATGCTGGAAAAGTGAGTAAAATATTTAGAATAATTAGAATGTTTATTTATTGTATGTAAATGTGTTGTACTATTTTTTTTTAAATTTTTTTACGTAGGTTGGTGATTTGAAGGGACATGTGCAAAGGTAAGTGGTGCTAATTATTGTAGTTTCGTTTAGAATTAGGGTTTGTATATGGAGATAGGATTTATTTTATATTAAATAGGGGGGTGTATTTTAGATAGATAGGGGGTATGTATGTATTTTAGATAGGATTCATTGTATTTTAGATAGTGTGGTATGTATGTATGTTAGATAGCATTTAATGCATTTTAGATAGTGTGGTATGTGTATATTTTTGATAGGATGTAATGTATTTTAGCTGGTGGGGGTATGTGTGTATTTGAGATAGTATATTTTAGATAGGGGGCATTTTAGTTTATTTGTACTGTATTGTAATGTACTGTATGTATTGTGTATGTCTTTACTTTTCAATGTATTTTTATTTTATTTTCTGTTATGTTGCTTTTTTTATTTTTTGTGATTTAGGTTTCTTTTATTTTGTGTAATGTATTTTTTTTTTATGTTTTGTAACAGGTTTTGTTATTTTGTGTAATGTAGAATTGCTTTTTTCTGTGACGTTTTTTGTGAGTTAGCTTTTATTATTTTGTGTAATTAGTGTGGTGGTGGGGTTTATTAGGGCATAGGTAGGTAGTGTAGGTGTTAATAGGTTAGTGTAGAGGGGGGTTATTTTAGATTTAATGGTTTATTGGGGGTTATAGTGCAGTGTAGTGTTTGTAGTTAGTGTGATGAGGGACCTTGAGGACCGTCATGGTACTTATGTGGTTAATGTTAGGGTTGTAACTGCCCCATACAGGTCTTTCTATGCCCTTATGGGACTGATGGGGTTAAATAGTGGGTTATGAGGGTCTGTATTGACCCCCATGAGTTACAGGGTTAATTAATGGATTATGGGGGTCTGTATTGACACCCATGAGTGAAAGGGTTAATTAAGATCTTATGGGGGTCTGTATTGACCCCCATGAGTGATAGGGTTAATTAAAGGGTTATGGGGGTCTTTATTGACCTCCATTAGTGACTGGGTTAATTAATGGATTATGGGAGTCTGCATTGACCCCCGTGAGTGACATCGTTAATGAACGGCTTATAGGGGTCTGTATTGAGCCCTATGAGTGACAGGGTTGATTAATGGCTTATGGGGGTCTGTATTGACGCCCATGAGTGAGAGGGTTAATTATTGGCTTATGGGGGTCTGTATTGCCCCCCAATGAGCGACAGGGTTAATTAAGGGCTTATGGGGGTCTGTATTGACCTCCATGAGTGACAGAGTAAATTAAGGCTTATGGGGGACTGTATTGACCCCCATGAGTGACAGAGTTAATTAAGGGGTTATGGTGGTCTTCATTGACCCCCATAAGGGAGAGGATTAATTAAGGGGTTATAGGGGTCTGTATTGACCCCCATGAGTGACAGGGTTAATTAAGGACTTATGGGGGTCTGTATCGACCTCCAGGAGTGACAGGGTTAATTAAGGGGTTATCTGGGTCTTTATTGACCCCATAAGTAGGTGGCAAAACAGGGCAAATTGGAGTTAAATTGGCTTTCAACCTCACTTCTAGAGGTCTTGGCTGACCCCCAGTGCTGTCAGTGAGTGTTTTTGTTATTAATATTGTGTTTTTGTGTGTATTTTCGTAGTTTTGTGTTTGCGCTGTGAAGTGTGTTTTACGACCTTGTGTACTTTTTTTTCTAAGTCCTGCGAGTTTTCATTTTGGGTCGCAGAGTATTTTTTTTCTAAGTGCCACGGGTCGTAATTGTGTGTCGCAGGCAGCAGGCAATGAGGGAGAGGAGGAAGGGGAAGAGAGATACAGGGGAAGAGAGACACAGGGGTAGTACAGGGGGAGGAGGGGAAGAGAGACACAGGGTAAGGACAGGAGGAGAAGGGAAAGAGAGACACAGGGGAAAGAGAGGAGGAGGGGAAGAGACACACAGGGGAAGGAGAAGATGAGGCAAGAGACACACAGGGGAAGGAGTGGAAGCGAGACACATAGTATGGAGAGGAGGAGGGGAAGAGAGATACAGGGTAAGGAGAGGAGGAGGGGAAGAGGTCCTGCGGGGTCGTAGGGATGAGCGCCTATGGCGCTCATCTCCACCAGCGCAAGGAGGGCTTTGCGAGGGCAACAGTTGTAGCGGGCTCGCTTTGCGAGCCTACATTGGGCAGGCTCGCTACGCTCACAACTATATATGTGATAACCTCTGTTCACTAGCTCCACCAGGGAGGACAGTGTTTTAAATTCTGTGTATCTTATTGGGTATGGGCTGGGTGTGGAGGAGACCAGTTGCAGGGCAGTCTGAGGCAGCAAAAACGAGTAAGGATTTAAGGCAAAATAATGAAGTCTAAGGTTCAATCGACCCAAAGCTAATTGTGGAAAAAGCACTTACAAGTGCCCTAACTGCAGAGTAATTCCTACATAGCTATGTCAATCACCCATCCCTAAAACATTGCGAGAGAAATCCTATGGCTCACTGCTCTGAGTGAGCTTCATGACACAGCAGAAAAGCAAGGCATAAATCTCCTTTGAGTTTTGCACTGAAAATAAATTACTATATATATACTAGTATTACTTTAAAGAGTTACTCAAATCATGGCACTACAAAAAGCAGAAGAAAGATTTATGAGTACCAAAGACCACTCACAACTGGTTTTCAAACATTTGCTGAGTCTCCCAGAAGCATTTAAAGTGAAACTATAGCACAAGAAACACTATAAAATTATGAAATATCAACATTATTTGGCACGTAACAAAACAATATCAACATATGTGTAATTAAAAAATATGGTGTGTTAGAATTGAGCCCATTTTATGATACAAAATCCAGGGTAATACACAACCCAGTGCTCAAGGGCTTAATACACATCACAAAACCATGTTGCATAGGAATAAACACTCTAATGCATTGTTTAGAAATATATAATATTTTAACAAAAAATAAACCCATCCTTATTTATTGAAGATAAAAATACAATTATCACGTCTTTTCAAAATATATTAATAAATAAAAACAATTATATATATATATATATATATATTGTGACAAGGATGGTCGTATAACTCGGTGGTTTCTTGAAAAAGGGTCTGATACTGGCTTGAAATGCCGCAAATTGGTTAATTTGCAAATGCAAGTAACAACTGAGCAGTAACTCTGCTTAAAAATAACAGAAATAAACATCTACTTAAACGAGCTGACTATAACTTAGGAACACCCTGACTACTCCTGTGCAGCTTATCTGCGACAGGGAAAAATCACTACAACACTGTGTCTTCCGGAAGGAGTAGCTTTCACACAATAGCACCTCCTAGTGGCCAGGATACAGTCAGTCTCTTATGTAGGTAGTAGTGCCACCTTGTGGCCTGGATACAAATAATCTCTTCTTACTTATATTGCCACCTTGTGGCCAGGATACACACCATCTCTTCTTACTTATATTGCCACCTTGTGGCCAGGATACACCTAATCTCTTCTTACTTCTACTGCCACCTTGTGGTCAGGATACACATAATCTCTTCTTACTTATTCTGCCACCTTGTGACCAGGATACACATAATCTCTTCTTACTTCTACTGCCACCTTGTGGTCAGGATACACATAATCTCTTCTTACTTATTCTGCCACCTTGTGACCAGGATGCACATAATCTCTTCTTACTTCTACGGCCACCTTGTGGTCAGGATACACATAATCTCTTCTTACTTCTACTGCCACCTTGTGACCAGGATGCACATAATCTCTTCTTACTTCTACGGCCACCTTGTGGTCAGGATACACATAATCTCTTCTTACTTCTACTGCCACCTTGTGGTCAGGATACACATAATCTCTTCTTACTTATTCTCCACGGTACACATTACCTAGTCGCGGATGAAGCATAGGGCCCGCCCGTCTCTCCCGTATGCTTCACCCCAGGGACCCTTAAATATCACAACTCTACTTGCATTAACTTCATTCGACAAAACTCAGCCTCTTCCCTGGGGCATAATACGTCTTGGTACCTTCCTTCTGAGGCCTCTGTCAGCTTCACACACGCTAGGCCTTTAAGGCAACTCTGCTTGGGGATTCTCACTAATCCCTTCACACTTACTTGGCTTCCTGAGGCTGTATTCACTCTTCGAGCTCTAAGCGTCCTGTGCCTGCAAACAGCTCACACGTCCTGCTGTTGTCTCAATACTCGCAGCCACAGTAAATCAGGTAAACTCTTACAGGCTTGCTTCCAAAGCTCTCACTGTAACTCCACACAGGATCCTCTGTCAGCTTCACTCTCTGACTTGCTCTGGCAGCATACAGCCTGCCCAGAGCCTAGCCAGCCACACCCCTTCTATGTCTGCTTTCCAGGCTTTTAAAGGGAAGTTGCACCAATTAGGAGTTCTTCAGAAGTTTTAACTCCGTCACTCCTGTCAAGAACTCCATACTCCACTTGCTTGTCATCATCTAAGGGCAAACGGTCACAATATATATATGTATATATATATATATATATATATATATACAGTATATATATATATATATATATATATATATACAGATGTACTTTTTATTTACTATATATATATATATATATATATATATATATATATATATATATATATATATATATATATATATACATACAGTACATATGTTCCCCTACCGCAGCTACATAACTGCACTTCCCACTCATTTTAAGATTTATGAAGTATGCATTTCCTATTGGCCCAGTCTCATTCGTAAAGTTTAGTTTGGATGCTCCCTGCACAGATATCTGTTGCATCTAAGGCAAGATGTGCGGCTGTTTTCTAATCTGGGGAGTGAAAGATTTACATTAGTGTAGAAGTTAGGGAAAAAAAGCTCTTGCAGCTGATTTATGGCACTGCCCTAACTTACAGAGGGCAAAATTAAAAAAAGGCTACATCTACTGAGTTGCCTTGATGGAGGTTCCTACTTATCTCCACGTAGAAACCAAATAGATGTATTTGACCTATCCCTTGTGATTTTGTGTTAACTCCTTTTTATTATCTTGTTGAAGTGAACATATTGCTAAAGCTTCTTCCCTAGCCTTCTTTCCATTAATATGCATACATTTTTAGGGTTAGTAGTACTCTCCTTTGCAATTAACTTTCCATTTTCTATTTGAGCCAATATTATTCATAATGACTAAATCCAAGATAGCCTCATTTCTAGTAGGTTATTTTATAACCAGGGCCAGATAATGATCTCTGAGTGTACTCAAGAACCTGCTCCCCTTAGCTGAACTGATTATTAACACTTGACTATGCTTCATTTTCAATCTGTAGCAATAAATACAATTCCTCACTTTCATTACTAGCTTAAAACTCCCCCAGCCTTTCTACCACCCTCACTCCAAGCATACAAGCTCCCTCTTAAAGTGCAATCCATTGATGCTATAGTGATGTGTGAAGTTAGCCTACTGCTCTAAAAACACCAAACCCTCCTTCCTTCACCACTTCCTTAGCCACACATTAACCTCTCTAAGCTCCTTCTGTCTCCTTCGTCTAGCACATGGCACTGGTAGTATCTTGGAAAATACTACTTTGGAGAGTTTTGCCCAAAGTTTTATGAAATATTTGTAAGACCCTCTCATCTTCTACTTTGTCATTAGTACCAATATGCACCAAGACCGTCGGTTAATTTCCAGCCCCTCCCAATAATTTATCTACCCGATCAACAACATGCCGCACCCGAGCACCATGGAGACAGCAGTATGTTTGATTGTTGGGATCTGGGTGACAGATCGCCTGTCTACCTTACTAATAATAGAGTCCCCTACCACCAAAATCTGTTTGTTGCTACCCTTGTCTCCCTCTCCTCCAGTAGAACTGTCTGGCTGTTAAAAACAGCTCTGTCTGGCATTCCTGAATGGATATCCCAAACAGTTTCACTCAATCTGACAAACCTGTTGGTGTTTGACAACTCCTCCTGCCTCCTCCTCATGATCCCTCTACTTTCTCTTGTAACTCTAACTAGCGTGGTGAGGTGAGCTGTTGAGGCACTAAAACTCACAGCACTTAGGCGATGAGCGCCAAAGGTGCTCATTGCCTGTGAGCCTCACATAGCAAGGCAAAACGTTGAGGCACTAAAACTCGCAGCACTTAGGCGATGAGCGACAAAGGCGCTCATTGCCTATGAGCCTCATGTAGTGAGGCGAGCAGTTGAGGCATTGAATCAAGCCGCGGGACTTAGAAAATAATCCTCTCCCTTCTCTATTTTACTCTTCCCCTCCTCCTCTCCCTCATCTGTGTCTCTCTTCCCCTCCTTCTCTGCCTCCCCTGCATCTCTCTTCCCCTCCTCCTTTCCCTCATTGCCTGCAAGCCAAAATAATGAGCCGTGAAAAATAGAAAAAAAATACAAAACAACAACATAACTGCACAAGCCCAAAAACATTAAAAACACACACAAAAACACAATAAAAAAAAAAAAAACACACAGCATGAGGGGACAGCCAGGACGTCTGGAAGTGAGGTTACACACAAATTTAAACTGAATTTCCACAGATTCGGCACTCGAAAATCGGCAAACGAAAAAAATGAAAACGAGGCTCCACGACCCCGAACTGCGCAAAACCCTGCCAGCAGCATACAACTTTGCCAGAAACATCCGAGATAAGGAAATATACAGCCTTATTCAATTTCCAGGTCAGGACCCTCACATTAACCTCTTGCTGCGTGGGTCCAATCGGACCCCTGAAGTGTGCCCACATTACCCACATGCTGGGGGTTTCCATAGTGGACTCCCGCAATGTCCCGACATTAACCCTTGCAGTGGGGGTCACGATCATGAACCCCACTGCATTTGAAAGGTGTAAATTCCCTGCCACGGGTCCTTAAAGGGCACACAAAGACTGTAAGTTCCTCCACCGGCACCTAAAACAAACCCTCCAATGCTGGGGGTCCCCATTGAGACCTCCGGAAGGTTCTCACATTAACCCCACATTAACCCTTGCAGTGGGGGTCCCCAATCGTACGTGATCGGGGAACCCCGCTACAATCAAAATTTACATTTCCTGCCTTGCCGGTCCTTAAAGGACCCCTAGTTAACCCTGTCACTCATGAGGGACAATACAGACCACCATAATCTCTTAATTAACCCTGTCACTCATGGGGTTCAATACAGACCCCCACAATCCCTTAATTAACCCCTTCACTCATGGGGGTCAATACAGACCCCAGTAATCCCTAAATTAACCCTGTCACTCATGGGGATCAATACAGACACCTATACGACACTAATTAACCCTGTCACTCATGGGGGACAATACAGACCCCCATACGCCACTAATTAACCCTATCACTCATGCGGGTCAATACAGAACCCATAAACCCTTAATTAACCCTGTCACTCATGGGGGTCAATACAGACCCCCATAACCTCTTAATTAACCCTGTGACTCATGGGGGTCAATACAGACCCCCATAATCCCTTAAGTAACCATGTCACTCAAGAGGGTCAATACTGACCCCCATAATTCCTTAATTAACCCAGTCAGCCCAATAGGGGTCTATATAGACCACTATAGGACACTAATTAACCCATATAATAACACTATAAGTGCCACGAGGGTCATCCAGGACCCTCATAACACAAAGTGTAAGCACTACACTATTAACCCTAACTATACACCATGTACCCAACCCTGGCCCTATTTATTCATAACAGTACACATTTAACCCTAACAGTACCTATGTAACCCTAACTGGGCCTATTGAACCCTAACTGGGCCTATTTAACCCTATGTAAGCCTATTTAACTTGGTCTCTAATGGGGGTCTATACAGACCCTCATGAGCCTCTATTTAACCTCAACAGTCTTATAAGGGTATATAAAGACCCTCATGGGGCAATTAGAACCGTAACATTAACCCCATAAGTGCCAACACTACTCTGCACTATCCCCCATTAAATCTAAACAAACCCCCATCTACCCTAACTTATTAACACCTACACTACCTACCCCCTATTAAACCACCCCACCCAACTACTTACAGAAATTATAAAACCTAACTCACAAAAAATAATAAAACCTAAGTCACAGAAAATAATAAAACTTAAAACTTATAACTTATAAATAATAAAACTGAAAAGGCTGTCAATCAAATGTCAGCCAATCAGAAGGTGCCAAAGTGTGAGACAATCAGAATGGGATACACTCCTATATCCCAGTCTGATTGTCTAATGGACCTTTTAAGCTTTTTTTAACCAATCAGAAGGCTCTATTGCCTTCTGCCAATGACAATGGAATACACCCCAAGGGGTGTTAGGCTGTAGGCATCTGCGCCTTCTCATTAGCTGTTGTCACTGTCAATCAGACTGCAGCCAATCAGAAGGTGCAGATGCCATCAGCCAATCACCCAGTGGAGGTGTATCCCATTGTAATTGACTGAAGGCAATAAAGGCTTCTGATTGGCTAATGGACCTGTCAATCCTTTTTAAACCAATCAGAAGGCTCTATTACCTTCATCCAATCACCCTGTGGGGATGTATCCCATTGTGATTAGCTGAAGCCAATAGAGCCTTCTGATTGGTTTTAAAAGATTGACAGGTCCATTAGCCAATCAGAATGAGATATGGCGGTGTATCCCTTTCTGATTGACCCACACAGTGATGCCTTCTGATTGGCTGACATTTTATTGACATCCTTTTCAGCCAATCAGAAGGCTCCATTGCCTCTTTTCTTTCGGAATAGGCTCATGGGGCCTCATTAGAGTCGGGGAGATCCGCGAGTGCGGAGCTCCATTCCTTTTTTTTGTTAGAGCGCGGATTCTTCAAGGGTTAAGCAGAAGAGGAGGAGCACGGGGACATCGCGCCAAGGTAAGTGTAATTTATATTATGTTTATTCAATTAATTTTGTGTGTATTCATGTGTACTAATGTAATGTTTATTTTTAACAGGGGCCGAGCCAGAGTAGTCAATAAGAATGATGGGGACATGCTGGAAAGGTGAGTTGAATATTTAGAATATTTACAATGTTTATTTTTGCAATGTAGTGTTATGTACTATTTTGATGTTTCTTTTATTCCTAGGGGGGGCGATCTGAAGGGTCATCTGCAAAGGTAAGTGGTCTTAATTATTCTATTTTAGGTTAGACTTAGTGTTTACGTATGTAGATAGGATTTAATATATGTTAGTTAGGGGGTATTGTATTTTAGATAGAGGGTATTGTATTTAAATAGGGGGTATTGTATTTTAGATAGGGGGTATTGTATTTTAGATAGAGGGTATTGTATTTAGATAGGGGGTATTGTATTTAGATAGGGGGTATTGCATTTTAGATAGAGGGGGTTGTATTTTATTTGTATTGTATTGTATTAAAATGAGATGTATATATTTTGTATGTATTTCCTTTTCAGGTGAGTAATGCTTTTTTATTTTCTGTAGTGGAGGGGTTGTAATGTAGCTTTTTTTATTTTTTGTAATGTAGCTTTTTTTTATTTTCTGTAATGAAGCTTTTTTATTTTCTGCAACTTAGGTTTTATTATTTTCTGTGACTTAGGTTGTATTATTTTTTGTGAGTTAAGTTTTATTATTTTCTGTAAGTAGTGGGGTTGTGTGGTTTAATAGGGGGTAGGTAGGTAGTGTAGGTGTTATTAGGTTAGGGTAGAGGGGGTTAGTTTAGATTTAATGTTTTATTGGGGGTAGTGCAGTGTAGTGTTTGTACTTAGTGTCATGAGGGTTCTGGAGGACCCTCATGGCACTTATGGGGTTAATGCTAGGGTTCTAACTGTCCCATCAGGGTCTTTTTATACCCTTATGGGACTGATGGGATACAATAGAGGCTTATGAGGGTCTGTATAGACCCCCATAAGCGATTGGGCTAAAAAGGCTTTGATGGGGTTAAATAGTTAGGGTTCAATAGGCCCAGTTAGTGTTACATAGGTACTGTTAGGGTTAAATGTGTACTGTTAGGAATAAATAGGCACAGGGTTGGGTTATTGGGGTATAGTGTAGTGCTTACACTTTGTGTCATGAGGGTCCTGGATGACTTTCATGGCACTTATAGTGTTATTACATGGGTTAATGAGTATCCTATAGGGGTCTGTATAGTTGAGGCACCCAGTACACTCCCATTGTGTGACAAACAGCATTTTAACACTTTTTTATTGCCCCCTCATTTTTGATGGGCAAGTCGCTAGTAATTATATAAAAACTAGCGACTTGCCCGTCAAAAAATGACGGCAATGTGATGTATATGTTTGTCAAGTTGTTTAGTTATTAACATATATTTTTGACACTTGTAACTATTTTAATATGAACGTGTATTTTTGTATAATGGTGATATAATGGTTTTTTAAAATGTAATTTGTATCGGAAGAATTGTTAACTTTAATATACATTGAATGAATAGGAAAGCAAAAAGTAAAAAGCCTTCTTGAAACGTCCCGAATTTTAACATGAAGTTTAAAATATATGTAAGCATTAACCTTCAAAGTATATCTTTTTAAACTTTATTTTTTATGTAAGTTTAAAAGTTGACAAAACATTGGTATAATTTTGAACATTATAAACAGGAACATAGTGAATACATTTTGTAACCTAATTTTTTATTAAAAGTATTAACATTTGAATGTAAAAACAGTTGACCTTTAAATTAATCAGTATTAACATGCAATTTCTATCACAATAATTGTTAACTTGAATATACATTGAATGTAGAGGAAGGCATACAGTAAAAACTCTCCTTAAAACGTACGTAATTAAAGTAATTCATTACTGACCACATAAACTGGCGATAAACATTAATCTAGGTAGTAATCTTAAAATAACAGACAATATTTACATTGTGACTTAAAAGGTGCTTGACCTCTTAACATCCACTTTGTAATCTGTTGAATGAAATAACTTGAAAATATATATTTTTAAACTTGTAACATTAGAAACATTAACATAGTTCCTTCACATTTTAACATAATGTTTACTAACAATGCAAGGCAAGTATTTTGTGAGGCGAATCATTCATAAACAGTACTTCCATTAATTATGACTGAATTAAACAACCAATTGTTATGTATTTTGGAATGCTTTTTAAAAAATGTTGGCATCTTTAATTTGTATCCTGCAAAGTTATAGTACTTCATAGTAGACAATGTTTTTAGTAAAAATACGTCCATCTTCTAATAAATCACCTTGACTTTCATTGTTTTCAATGTAAACTTTAATAGCCTGTGGATTTTTGCACCGTGACAACGCAACGTACAATTGACCATGTGCAAATACTGGTTCTTCCAAAAAAATACCCACAGATTTGAAAGTTTGACCTTGTGATTTATTAATGGTCATGGCAAATGCCATAATAATGGGAAATTGTCTTCTTTGAAGTATAAAAGGGAGACTACTTTCACTTGGTGCTAAATCTATTCTTGGTATGAAAACTCTCTCTCCTTTATGGGTCCCAGTTAAAATTTCAGCATCTATAAAATAGTCCTTTAATTGTTGAACAATTAATCTTGTGCCATTGCATAGGCCTTTTTTGGGGTTCATATTTCACAGTAACATGATAATTGCACCTTTCTTTAGCTGCAAAATATGTGGTGGCATACCAGAAGGAGTTAGAGAGTTTATGAATTCAGTCGAAAAGTTAGCCTGACTTTCATTGTCATCAGCAAGTACAGAATCAGCACTGTGATAATTTCTTTGTGGTGCATTAATTTCAAGATTTCATTATTGAGTATTAATGCATCTTTATTTTTACACGTCAGTATAACTTGGTTGGCAAGCTCGGAATATTCTTCGTTATTTATGCTCCCTTCAAATATAGCCGATATAATATCTTGTTGACAAATCATATGAGGTGGGATCTCTACAGTGTCGTCAGGTAAATGTAGTATTTTTTCTGTTCTGCCTTCTCCAATTTTAAAAAGCCAATCATTGAAATCAGTTTGGCCTTCTGATCTCATATGTTGTTTTAGTTGAAGATGGGTAAAATGTTTCCATAGTGTGCTTGACTTGATACAGGTTTCGATAATGTCAGTTCGATTTCCATGTACAACGACAGGTAATGTTTGTCTAAAATCGCCACCTAACAACATTACCTTTCCACCAAATGGAAAAATATTATCCATGACTTCACGAAGCAAACGGTCAATACATTGGAGGGCATAGCATGACATCATTGTGGCCTCATCTATTATAATTAATTTACATTTCTTCAATTTCTTTGCTTGTAAGGATGTCATGCGAATATCTGACACAGAATTTTCTAAAATAGGCACTGGCAGTTTAAATCCACTATAAACAGTTCTTCGACCTTCTAATAAAAGTGCAGCAATTCCAGTAGTGGCAAACGCCATTGCGATTTTTCCTTGTGCTCGTACTGAACTCATTAATAAATTGTACAAATATGTTTTTCCTGATCCGCCAGGTCCATCAAGATAGAAATAACGCTCTGTCACCATGTCATCATCTATAGCATTTTTAATGGCATGAAATGCTTGCAATTGTAGTGTATTTAAAGTTGCAAGTCTTTCTTCTGTTCTTTCTGCTTGTAGTTGAATGTCATAGTCTTCAAAGTTAATGTCATCTATAAGACCTGGATCAGGCAAATTAAAACTTGCACAACTTAATCCATGAGTTAAAAAGACTTCTTGGATTTCCATTAACGCTTTTAAGTGTGCAATGGGTTCATTGTATCGTCGCATAAAGTCTTCAGCCATATTACTTTTAAAAGTCTCCGACAAAGCTAATGCATTTGGAGCATTTGAGAAGATACAAATAAAAGCAAATTGTTCTCTCATCTGTCGTGGCATTTGACATTGTGCTGCTTCTTCTAAACATCTTTCCCACTCTGTATCATCAGCGAGTAAGTTTCTATGTCTTGCAGCTAAATGGAAGGATTCATATACAATGTCATTAACAGTTCTTAATTGTTCAAAACTTTGTGCTCCTGGAACATTTAAAAGTAATATCCGTAAGCAAAAACGTTCAACATCTCTTGGACTGACTGTGTAAATTCTTGGAATAATTTTATTGCCTCTGGTTTTTCTTGGTCTCCATAATCCATTCACAAAAACAAAGTGATATGGAATTTCAATATATAAGTATTGTGTTGCTTCAGCATCAGTGGAATTTAATGCAAACCATGCAGTTAGTGTAGACGATCTTCACTTTGGGCCAATGCATTCATTTCATTTCCAGCATGGAAATAGACTAAATGTCGTTGTGGCAAATGTACTGCTAACCTATATACTGGATGTGATCTATCATGCATTTCAAATTTTAAAAGCCGCCACATAGCTTCTGGCGCACTGACATAGCGAGCATCTACATGAGATGCAAGTTCATCATGTACTAACTCACTACTTTCAGGGTTGTCTGCACTTTTGACGACTACAGTAGCTGCATCGTAACCTTTGTAAATATATTTGTAGACATATTTAATGGATTTGATGGAAGTGCAGGCTTCTACGTTGATGTGGGCGTTGTACTTCATGAGTAAATGTGGATTGTAGGGTACTACATATCTATTGTCCACTTTTTTTCCATGAATAATGGCACTATCTCCTTCTCTTCTTTTATAAAGTGGATATCCATCACAATTGGCATATGTTTTGTCTCTATAATCTTTTGGAAATTATTTGGAACATTTCTTATTTTCCATACATGGTGATTGTGGATTAAGGTCACCACAGGGTCCATGAATCATGCGATGAGTAACAATCTCATATAGTCTACCATATAGTTCTGGATCTGGTAGTTCAGCAACAATGACTGCATCCACTTTGTCCGAAGTATCTAATTTATCTTTTTCTTGAAGTATTATTAGAAGATGTGCATGTGGAAGGCCTCTTTTTTGAAATTCAATGGTATATACATAAGCAAGACATTTGCCAAATAACTGATTTATAGTGAAGTCACGTTTTAATTCATTTAATTTAATCTTAAAAACTCTGGCTGCTAAATCTGGTCGATCTGAAGCAGTTTGTCCAAGAAGTAGATTTTGTGTAATTTCTGGTCATTGTGGATTACATGTAAATGTCAGAAATAAATCGGGTTTGCCAAATTTAGTGACAATAGCCATAGAATCATTGTATCTTTCTCTCATATTCCGAGGAGATCCTTGAAAGGAAGATGGTAAAATGATGGCTTTGCCAGCTGTCATGTCTCTGCTTGTAGCCACGTCAGCAACATAGTCCATTAATCCAGAATATTGTTCTACACAGAGTTTATCTTGTTGATATTTGATAAAGTTTAAATTATTTGCCTCAACTTGCAAATATGAATCAATAATCCATTGTTGTGTTAGTTTCCCACCACATAAAATTGGATTAAATACATTGCGAATGGCAATTTGAGCTACTTTAAATTCAAGCATAGAAACATTATTTCGGATTCTGGCTTTAGCATTTGGGTAACTGGGAAGAGTTAATTTTGGTTGCCAACCTGCTTCTCCGTGTGGGAAAAAGATGGGATATGTCATTGGATCTAAATTTGGACTTAAGATACTCATATTAATAAACGGTTGCTCCTTATTTCTGGGATATATTCGAATGTCTCTTTGAAATGGTGGTTCTCCTTCATCATTCTGAAACACCATTGCAACCTCATTTGATGTTGGCAAGTTGTAACAACGTTTATCAGTATGTCTGTCTCTTTTAAGCACCATATTAACCTTCGGCATTGGTAATTGATGTCTTTGTGCATGAAGTAGTTGTTCATTTTCTACTTCTGCCAATTTTTTATAAGCTTTACTGTAGGGATTGTTGTCCATAATGTTATTTAGCTCTATAAAAACACTGTGTAAGCATTTTTTATTTTCTTCCATCTGCATACGTTGGTCAACAGCTTCCATTGTATCTAGGACATATAGTTGAGCGAATTTTCTTTGATTTCCTTCCTCTGGATGTAAATGGGAAGTGCGATGATAAATTTGTCCTTGGACTTTAAAACAGTAAGGACCATGTCCTGGTACATTAGCAGCTAATGTTGCCCCCATGGATGCAAAGGATATGGCACTATTGTAGGATCTTATGTTTGTTTTAAAATTTTTGTAGTTTGGAAAAGTAGGTTCAGTCATAATGTTTTGTAAATAGAGAGGAAATTGTTTCCTTTCTGGAAGTTTGAATTTGCCTTTTTGACAGCAACTAATAAATTGGCCATCTCTGGGTCTCTCCTGTTTAAAATAATAAGCCTCACAAAACTGACATTGAGTAGTCATGTCCCCACAACTATGAACCTCTACTGCTAAAGACTTGAGTAGAGGACAATTTGCAAAGCATATAGGATTTTGACTTTCAAATTCATCAGGTGAAATGTCATATAATGTTTCAACAACAGGTTCTAAATGCTTTGTTTTTTTCGTGGCTTTTCTTGGTATATGTTGTATTGTTTGAGGTAAAATGTCATGTAATGTTTCATGAAACGGTTCTAAATGCTTTGTTTTTTGTTGTTGCTTTTTTTGGTATCTGTTGTATTTTTTCAGGTAAAATGTCATCTGATGTTTGAGCAACAGGTTGTAAACGCTTTATTTTCTTTGTTGCTTTTTTGACATATCTTTAATTTATGCAGGTGACAGTCTTTTGCTTGCAATTCTTTTGCGTTCTTTTTCTCGTCGAATTTCCCTATTGTCCGGTGTCTGCTGTCTGTCTGCTCTCTGTCGTCGTTCTCTAGCTTGGCGTCTTTTCTTTTCTTGTTTACTCTCGTTATCAGCCATGTTAATCTGTAAAAATAAAATAATGTATCATTAGTTTATTTTGAGATGTTAAGTTGTTTTTCATGACAAATTGTTATCAACAGTGTGTTTACATTTTATACTTAATTTCAATGCGGTCAATTGAATAGAGGTCTAAATAAGGCCATCAGATAATTATTTAAAGAAGTTTTTATTTATTAAACATGTATCAAAAAGCAAGTGTTTCAGTAACTAAAAAGGTATTTTCAAAAAGATGTTATGTCCTTATTTACAGCACTATTCAATTTGTCAAATGGCAATTAAATTAGGGTTTAGGACTGGAATGTTACAATGACAAATTGTGTAGATTCTGTGTTTTTAGACTTTTTTGGACTATGCAATATTTTTTTTAAGGTTACATTGAAGTTTGTATTTACTGTTAAAGATTATTGGCCCTAAAAGACAAATAAGAGATAGATGAAAAATGTGTTAGTTATATTTTTTCAACAGTTATAATTACCGGTGGTTTATTTTAAATTTTATTTTCTGTTGACATCGATGCAAAGCTAAGATCTTTATTTTTTTTTCTCTTTTTTTACTTGTTATACTGTACCTTGGTTGAAGTTTGATTTCAAGCAAAATTCTTTGTTGGTCCTGTGTTGAAAGCCTTCGTCCGATGGTCTGGTCCTGTGTTGAAAGTCCTCGTTCGATGGTCTGGTCCTCAGTTGAAACTCCTGTTCCGATGTTCTTGACACAGTATCTGTTATAAAATAAAAATGAAAATGTTATGTTATTTGAATGTCTTTGTATTAATGAAAAAATGCCATTATTTCTGTGTTTTTCTACAATCCTTTTTGGTGCGCCCCACTTTTGGTATGCTTCTTTAGGCTTTTTTCTAAGGCTTATAAGTGGTTAAACATTAAAGAAGAATATTAATTAATTGTTCTCTTTTTTTACTTGTTATACTGTACCTTGGTTGAAGTTTGATTTCAAGCAGAATCTTTGTTGGTCCTGTGTTGAAAGCCTTCGTGTGATGTTCTGGTCCTGTGTTGAAAGTCCTCGTCTAATTGTCTGGTCCTCTGTTGAAAGTCCTCGTCCGATGGTGTAGTCCTCTGTTGAAAGTCTTCGTCCAATGGTCTGGTCCTCTGTTGAAAGTCCTCGTCCTCTGGTCTGGTCCTCAGTTGAAACTCCTGGTCCGATGTTCTTGACGCAGTATCTGTTATAAAATAAAAATGAAAATGTTATTTTATTTGAATGTATTTGTATTAACTAAAAAATGACATTATTTCTGTGTTTTTCTACAATCCTGTTTGGTGCGTACCACTTTTGGTATGCTTATTTAGGCTTTTTTCTAAGGCTTATAGGTTGTTAAACATTAAATAAGAATATAAATGTAGTTTGGTATGTGTTTGTGTGAGTTTTCGTACAATCCTGTTTGGTGCGCACAAATTTAGTTATGCTTATTTATGCTTTTTTGTAAGGCTTATAGGTTGTTAAACATTAAATAAGAATATAAATGTAGTTTGCTATGTGTTTGTGTGAGTTTTCGTATAATCCTGTTGGGGGGGGAACCACTTTTGGTATGCTTATTTAGGCTTTTTTCTAATGCTTATAGGTTGTTAAACATTGAAAAAGAATATAAATGTAGATTGCTCTGTGTTTGTGTGAGTTTTCGTACAATCCTGTTTGGTGCGCACAAATTTAGTTATGCTTATTTATGCTTTTTTGTAAGGCTTATAGGTTGTTAAACATTAAATAAGAATATAAATGTAGTTTGCTATGTGTTTGTGTGAGTTTTCATACAATCCTGTTTGGTGCACACCACCGTTGGTATTCTTATATATGTTTTTTTGTAAAGCTTATAGGTTGTTAAACATTAAATAAGAATATAAATGTTGTTTGCTATATGTTTGTGTGAGTTTTCGTACAATCCTGTTTGGTGCGCACCACTGTTGGTATGCTTATTTAGGCTTTTCTCTAATGCTTATAGGTTGTTAAACATTAAAGAAGAATATTAATTTAGTTTGCTCTGTGTTTGTGTGAGTTTTCGTACAATCCTGTTTGGTGCGCACCAATTTACTTATGCTTATTTAGGCTTTTTTGTAAGGCTTATAGGTTGTTAAACATTAAATAAGAATCTAAATGTAGTTTGCTATGTGTTTGTGTGAGTTTTCATACAATCCTGTTTGGTGCACACCACTGTTGGTATGCTTATTTATGTTTTTTTTTTATGCTTATAGGTTGTTAAACATTAAATAAGAATCTAAATGTAGTTTGCTATGTGTTTGTGTGAGTTTTCATACAATCCTGTTTGGTGCGCACCACTGTTGGTATGCTTATTTATGTTTTTTTGTAATGCTTATAGGTTGTTAAACATTAAATAAGAATATAAATGTAGTTTGCTATGTGTTTGTGTGAGTTTTCGTACAATCCTTTTGGTGGGCACCACTTTTGTTATACTTATGTAGTGTTTTTTCTAATGCTTATAGGTTGTTAAACATTGAAAAAGAATATTAATTTAGTTTGCTATGTGTTTGTTACAATCCTGTTTTGTGTGTACCACTTTGTGTGTACCATATGTTGCATACTTTGGCCCTCATTCAATTGCAGTTTGGCCAAATCAATAGGGTTCTAAATGTGCTTATTTCGAGCCCTATTGAATTGTCCAAAATATCAATTGAATGAGGGCCTTTGGTTGCTGGATTTGTTATATTGTGAGGGCCTCATTGAATTTCGTTTTTGGCAATGGAATTGGGCTCAATATGAGCACAGAGCATCTTTTTTTACAGAAGTTTTTAGTTAGTGAACTTGTATCCAAAAGCAAGGTCTTCACTAACTAAAAACTTCTGTAAAAAAATATGCTCTGTGCTTATATAGAGCCCTATTGAAATGGGCAAATCACATTTGAATGAGGCCCTCAACCATTAAACATATTTAGGTCCTGAATCAATTGCGTTTTGACCAATTGAATAGGGCTCTATATAAGCACATAACATATTTTTTGACAGAAGTTTTTAGTTAGTGAAGACCTTGATTGTGGTTAGAAGTTCAGTAACAAAAAATGTCTGTCTAAAAAATCTGTTATGTGCTTATATAGAGCCCTATTCAATTGGCCAACTCGCAATTGAATGAGGCTCATGGTTCGGTTCTTTTTTATACTTAATACTTTACCTTGATTGAAGTGTCGAATGACAGAGGGTCCCCTCCTGCCAATCTTAATCCGCCGGTCTTCTTGTAGTGTCTGTTTGAAAAAGAAAGTGAAATAGTGAATGATATAATTTTTTTATTTTATTTAGCAAAGCATGGCCTTTTCAGCATTTAATGTATTTTTGTATCTTACCTCTTCTTCTTTGTTGTTGTTCTTTAAAAGGGATTGTGCTTCACAATGCACGGTGCAAATTGTTGAGTAACGCTGTTGATGCAGAGTCTGTTTGAATATTAAAAAAAGTAGAAAGATTAAGCTTTAGGTGATCTATTGAATTGCAGTAAATTAATGTCATTTAAATATACTTCTGTAATTATTTTCAATTAACATTATTTTTCAGTGGTGGCTACACACATATGTCACAAACATAAAGCACATTTCCATAGTTGAAAGTAATTTGTTTGTGTGCGTGTGACATATCACTATACATGAATCATATTTTAATTGTTAAATGAACCTTATTTTTTTTTTTGGCCAACATACATAAATGTGTGTGTGACATGTGACTATAGATGATACACATATATGTGCGTGTCACCTATCAGTATACATGACTCATATTTTAATATTCCCAACTTATTTTTTTCTAATGTCATTTAAATGTAGTTGTTTAATTAGTTTGTTTTAAGATAATTTTGTTGCAGGGGCAATACACATATATGTGCGTGTCACATGTCAGTATACATAAACCTCTTTTTGATTTTTTTTTTTTTTTTGTTGTTTTGTTAAATTAACCTTATTTTTTGGGGGGGCCTACACACATAAATGTGTTTGGGAAATGTGAGTATACATGATAGACATAAATGTGCGTGTCACATGTCACTACATAAATCTCGTTTTCCTATTTAATTTTTTTTTTTGATGTCCTGTCTTGATAATAAAATGTAATATATTATAGCTTACCTCTCAGTTGTAATTTGCACAATGTAAAGTATTAAATTAGGAAAGAATTGTCTTCTCAAGTTTTAGCAGCAGTTATGTCTGAAGTCACTCTGTTCATCACCTGAGTAGAAATGTATTTTTCTCTGTCAAATAGGCAGTATTTATAAACTTGTAGAACATTCTGGAAAGTTAGACCGTTAGAACGCAATAAGCATGCGCTATTTGCGTTCCAGCTTACAATTTGCGTTCCATCTGCCATTTTGTGCGTAGTAGTGGTTAAAATGGTGTTTAATATGAGTGTGATCCGTTCCGCATAGTATGTGTTTCATTATTGCGAGTAAGTGTAGTGTAGTTACGTCTGAAGCCTCGTTTTCGTTTTGTTCGGCTGCCATTTTTTCTCTCGCTTAGCCGATTTTCGGCAGTTTAAACTCTTTGTTTTGGACTTAAATGGACGTGTAAATTAACTTTTGGAGGTGCCGGATGCCCCCTCCCCCCCCCCCCCGTGCTGTAAGTAAGCTTTTTATGTGTTCGTTGTTTTTATTTCTTGTGTTTGTGATGTTTTGATGTGCGGCGGTTGGAATGGGTCTTTCGCGGCGTATTTTTTTCCGATGCGGCCGTATGTTGTTGCGATGCTGTCGTATTTTTTTGCGATAGACGTTGTTAGCTTTTACGTGTACGACGCGGTGTCTTTGTTTCTAAGTCATGCGTATGTGTGTTAAGAGCGTGTGAGGGGCCTTTTTTACTGTTTTGTTTTTTGTTAAGTCTTGCGTCTGTGTGTCTGGGTGTAAGCGGGTGTGAGGCGACTTTAAGTTTTTTTTTGTTATGAAGTTGTGTGTGTGTGTATGTGTGTGTTAACACAGCCGATGTTGGGATGCTCCCACCACCGTAAATGCGGACCCTCGCTTCGCGAGGATCCGCATTTGCGGGGACGTTGTTGGGTTTTTGTTGGCTGGGAGGTTGGGTTTATTTTGTTAAAAAGTCGTGTGTGTGTATGTGTGTGTTAACACAGCCGGCGTTGAGCTTCGCGAGGATACGCATTTGCGGGGACGTTGGGATGCTCCTTCACCGCAAATGCGGGCCCTCGCTTCGCGAGCCCGCAAGCGTGAGCAACGGCCCGTACGCTCACAACTATATATGTGATTGCTTCATTTTAATTTCATATTAGGGAAGGGAAAGGAAGCAAATTTATAAAAATGAACAATGTAATTATACATGTTATCTTTTTTTCTCTCAGACAAAGAGAAAGAGAGACTCAAAAACATGAGAGATGGGTGGGGAGAGACACACGGATAAACAGAGATAGATAGAGAGAGAGAGAGAGAGAGATGTGTAAGTGATAGTAATGTTACTATATTACCTGTAATAAGTGTAATTTAAATCTCTCTCTTTGTATGTGTGTCTATATCTGTGTGCCTAGCTTTGTCTGTCTTTGTATATAAGTGAGTTTCTGTGTGTTTCTCTCTCTGAATGTATATCAATGTAATATTTATTTCTGTATGCGTCTCTCTCTCTATACATACTTAGGCCCTCATTCTATTAGCGGCCGCAGCCGTTGCAGGGCCGCAAGGACCGGCCGCAAGCTATTCGGCTATTCTATTCCCTTACGGCCGGGGACTCCGGCAGGCTTGCGGACGGTGCCTTGCTGTCTCTTGCGGCCGCTCGCGCCAGAGGAAAGCCTTTGATCTAAAACGGCCGCAAGAGTTTCGGCCGTAAGAAATTCCTATTTGCAATTCAATTGCTCCGGGAACCCGCTCTGCAAGGCTAAAAACTAACCGCAGCTTACTTGCAGGAAAGAGGTCCCGCTAGCACCAATTAAGCACATAAAATAGCTCAAATAAAGCCATCCTGCACTTTGAGAAGACTATAAAGGGATTTTAGGTGTTAGAAAAAATAGCACATAATTATCCTATACTCAAATCCGTAAAATATTTTATTTTTAATATCCGTAAAATATCCATGTAAAAAGTCCAGAGTGCTTGGAGCACTTCAGATCCGCCCACGCCGCAGCCGGAAAATAAACAGTTAATTTGAACTCGGGTTTGGGCTGATGTGCAAGCTTGAGAGTGGGTTTCTTTTAATCCTCATGTCCCCCAATATGATCCCTAGCATTTACAGAGCTGTACAGTGCAGGCTTGAATTTATTTTTGCGTTTTTAGATTTCTGAGTTTACGGCCGGTTCCAAGATATGCGGCCGGCCGTAAGAGGAGATCCTTGCGGGCCGTATAATAGAATCGCGAGTTAACAGAACCCCCGCAAGGAATCGCAGCCTTACGGCCGATTTACGGCCGGTAATAGAATGAGGCCCATAGTAAATAAATAGTACATTCATGTTCACATTTGAACATCTAAAACCAGATAAAAACTTGTTTCCTGCTCAGAATTCCGCGAAATACAGTTAATATGCTGCATTCTGGAAACCTGGGAAGGGACATACCAATGTGCACACAAAGACTTTGGTCTTTCAATATATGCAGGGCCCACAAGGGCCCAAGCCGCTAGGGAATCCCAGGGCTGCCCCCGACTATGGCCCTCATTTAATTCCAAACCAGTAATTACCTTCACACTGCCCTTATGTCTGCAAGTTATAAATTTGTTACAGATGTATTTAATTGCCTCAAGCCCGCAAATACAGGCTCACAGCCCCAACACGCAAATCATGAACCCGTAGGTAACATTTCAGGGTATGATCATGATCAATTATGCAAGCGTGTTACTTACAATTTAGACAGAGCCAATAGCAAATGAGATTGCCATCACATTAGCAAAATATGGAGTTTTAACTACAATCAATTAGTGTTTAGAAATCCGATCTGCAATTGGACTCGCAATGCAGAAATGTAGAAATCAATAAAAATCAATAAATCAACTGTTCTAATCCAGGCAGGTTTCATGATATTTATTAACTCCTTGATTAGCAGGATCGATATAACACGGAAATAAAATGTTATTTTTTTTTTCAATTGCAGATTTGCAAGCTGGACACTGTTGTGGAATTAATTCTAATGTCTTTCATTGCTTTACCAGTATTTTTAAGTACAGTATTGTGGGTTTATTTGATTTTGCAGTGTTAAGAACAGGTGTTTAACCCACTTGCGAGTCCTATCTAGTACTCATAGAACTTTTTGATACATTTGCCATTTACAAGTTTGAAGGCAATCGCAGGCTTGTTGAATTGTTGTAATTAAATATGGATTTTGCGTCTTTAGCACTGGTAACATCTACGGGCTTAAAACATCAAAGGAGGAGATAGGACAGAGTTACATTTTTGACAACCACAGTGATTTTGAGCCTGTAACTCACAATTGGAATGTGAGTAGCATAATGAAGGCAATTAAATATCAGTAACATTTACAAGCTTCATTACAGTCTCAAGTAATTGCGATTTGGACAATTAATTAGGGGCCTATCTGTCTAACCTTGCAGGTCTCTTTCTCTCTCAAAATAACTAAGTCAGAGGTGCTCATCAGAGAACAAACTAACCTTAATAAGTTAGTTCTATGTACATGATAATCCACTCTGAGAGCAACCTCTTTTAGCTCACATGTGCCCTTCACAGGGAGAAATATCCTGAAGTATATCAGTCTGGTCTCACTCAAAAGAGTGACCCAGCCCCGAAATACCAGGCAATTCTACCCTGAACAGGAGAAACAGCAAACCGCAGACACGTTTCAGCCTCCAGTGAGGTACAGCTGATCTCCCTAAGGCTCCCCTAACAGTCTCAGTGGATTTTATTGGCCGAGGCCCCTTCAGCTAACCACTCTGACATCTCTGAAAACAGAATGGCGAGGGATACAGAGGCAACCGGGAGTCCAATTTCATTTTTTTTTTTTGCACATGCTTCCTCCATTCACTTGCTTCGCCACTGCAGACACAAGGATGTTGAAATTCTCTAAACTATATATCTATGCATGGCCGGATTACCCATTAGGCCACCTAGGCAGCTGTCCGGCGGCGCTTTCCTGTGAGGGGCGCCACTTATTAAAAAAAATGGTTTCTGGCTTAATTTTTTTTTAATATTGCAGTTCATAGACTCGCTACTAGGGGGTAACCACCTAGAACAAGACAGTTACAGCAGAAAAGGGAACTTACACGTACAGAAAAGGCAAAAATGGGTCTGTGCATAGCTTGCATACTCATTCGCAGGGGCCCCTCCACTTCACTGCCTAGGGGCTTCAAAAAGGTAGATGCAGCCCTGTCTCTATGAAGAAAAAAGAGAGAGACCCCATATAATAATAAATGTGAGGTGGGTGTGTAGACTTGACTTTCTTTGCACCTTAAAAGGTCATGGAAAGTTTCTAAATTTCACTAAGATTAGAATATATCTATTTATCTATCCACTTTTGGCATTTTATTTTCTTAAAAAGTGCTTAACAGATATGTTCTTTTCCCCATAAAATCATACAATTTTCAGTACAGTAACCCTAGTTGTAGCTAGAATGCAAAACGATGCGTTAGGTTGTTAGTTTGTGCTGGCGTCGCTGGCTGTTAACGTCAGAGTATATGCGCAGTATTGGCTAGCTGCAGTTGCAGTGATAGTACATACCAGCAATAAACTGCTGCGATCCTGGGTTTGCAAAGATTGTGTCCAATCCCTTGTAGGGCATTACTGATTCAGGTTCAGATGAGTGTAGCCTTTCACTCCTAAAACCTAGAGGACATATGGTGGGTGCTTTAAACCGCCATAACAGTCATTTGCGGGGTTAACCTTTATAGTGCTGTCTCCCATGTTAGAGACTGGACACTTTACGTGGACTGCCTGGATAATTGAATGCTTTATTGAGATATCTGGGGGAATAAAAAATATATCTTTAGAACCACATAACAAACTAAAGGGATGTAATCAGTACATTTTGTCCATCTTTATAGTTATGCTTATAGTGGAATTGTTACCATTGTAAGACAATCTTTTGGGCTATTCTCAGTATGTGGTGCTTTTATGATTATAGGAATACTCTGACATTCCAACAGCATTCCAAGTAAATCACAAAATTATTAATAGGAATAACTCTTTTGTACCCCTAGTTTGTACCCCTAGTTTGCAGAATACCAAATTTTCTATGCAGACCTTCTATCTGATAAAGCATAAACCCCCCACCCTTTCCAAGTCTAGGTATATATTTCAGGCAACAATTTATATGCAATACTGCTTCCACACATTGTAAATAGTTATTTTTAATCGCTGAATTTTTACTATCATCGTTATTATATGCTTAATAAAGTTATTTTTTGTAATGAAGCTCTTCTCTCCCTTTTTATTATTTTGGGAGAGATATTAGAGATGGGGAACCCTATATATACTTGTGGACTTCCAGTCTGAACATAATGTGCAAAAAAGTAATTCCCCTTTGTTCTAATACAAACTAATTGGGACTCAGATCCTCTAAATAATATTATATGTTATAAAGTAACACAAATTATAGCTGTATAGGTGAGAGGGCATGTTAGTTGAGTGCAGAGGCAAATGAGTGGTTAGATTTGATGCTCTAGGTCTGGGGATTAAAGAAACTTGGGCCTCCATTCAATTGCAAGCCTGCAGTTGCCTTTATACCGGCCAAAAGTCTGTGGCTTGAAATTTGCAACAGTTACAGATCGATTCAATTGATCAACACAGCAGCTACCTAGCCGAAAGTCTAAGCCGTAAACCATGCACCCGTAAGTAGCATTTCAGAGCATGATTAATTAAGGAAGACTGTAATTACCGGTTTAGAAACAGCTAATAGTAATTGAGACCGTCATGACGTCAGTAAAACATGGAGGTTAAATGTCAATCAATTAGTGTTTAGAAGTCCGATATGCGATCGGACATGCAATCTGGCAATGTACAAAATAATTTAAACGAATGACGATACTGTTCTAGTCCATGTGGTGACCTGATATGTATTAACTCCTTGATTACCAAAATTTATATAACACTGAAATGAAACGTAAAAAAAAAAAATGTGGTTGCAGATTTGAGAGCTTGAGACTGTTGTGTAATTAATTCTAATGTCTTTCGTCGCTTTCCCTGTCTTTTAAAGGATGGAATTAAATTTTTGCATTTACAGTACTACGAATAGGTGTTTAACCCCCTTGCGAGTCCTATCTGGTACTCGTAAGATTTTCTTCTACATTTGCCATTTACAGGAGTGAAGACAATTGCGGGCTTGAGGAATTGTAGCAATTGATTAGTGATTTGCGATTGCAACATTTATGGGCTTGAAAGATCAAAGGCTTAGCTAGGTTGGAGTTACAATTTTAACAATCGCAGAGATTTTCAGCCTGTAAGACGCAAATAGTTTGCGGGTAGCTAAAAGAGGCCAATTGAATAGCAAATTAGTGTACGGGCGACATTATGGGCCCCAGTAACAAACAATTGCTCAATTGAATAGGGGCTTAAGGTGAATGGAACTTGGAAAGATGTCTGTTAGTCAGTGCTTCTGGATGGTATGAGGTTCAGTGTCAGTAGCTGAGCCCCTACAGAAGTGACTGTTTCAGTCCTGGTAGTGGATGGAACTGGAAAAGATGAGACACTGTACACCATGTACACTGTCCTTATGAGCTTCAGAGGGGAGAAACCAATTGGGAAATATTTGTAAGATTTTAGGCTGAAATAAAAACAGCTTTTTAGCACTTAAAGGCATATCTAAGTTTCCTGGATTATGAATGCATTTGATGGAGGAGAATCAGAAGTGTATGAAAAAAATGCTTGCATGAAAAAATACCAAAATAAACATTTAAACACTTACCTTGAAGTTAGCAAAATATATTGTAATTTCTGACAGTTTAAAAAGGTTAACACCCCCTCCAATTTGTTTTGGCCAATCCAGTTAGATGATAGATTTGAGGCATAGCACTATGTTAGTTGCTATGACAACAGCCCACAGCATAGACAGAAAGTAGAGATGAATCATATAACAGCAGTGACTGGGAGGCTGACAACATTGTTCTCCTATTGGCTGTGGTGCAAAGCAGCATGGGATATGTAGCAAAGGTGCCTGGAAATATATTGTATCACTGACATGTGACAGGAAGCAGCAAGGAGGAAGCTGCAAGGAGATTGGCTGAGCTAGCAAGAGCAGGTAAATAGTGGGTAAATATTGCTCCCTGGATGCTGCATGCTGATTGGGTGGGGACCAGGAACTTGTGTAGACACCCCCTGGGAGTGTCAACATAATCATTAGAGGAATTTTTAGATATTAATAAAAATAAAATGTTTTATAAGATGTGCTGCATACACATACGCTGCTTTTTGCCTACAGGGGGTAGAAATGTATTAATCCAGCTCACTTAGATATACCTTTAATAAAATAAAGTACACAAGAATAAAGAGAAATCTAGAAACCTTCTATGTCCCTTTAACAACTCATGTGTACATTGTGCCCTCCCCACATGCATACAATGGTATGACCTCACTGTTAGGGGCAACAAACAAGAACATTGAGGCTCTGCAGCGGCAAGCTGAAAGCAGGAAGAAAATGTGCAAAATATAAAACTCACTTTATTTACAGAACAATATGAATAAAAAGGTTGCAGTATTACATTGTACCTTTAGGTAGCACAGCACAACTTTTCTGAAATAACAATATATTCAGATTTTAGGAAAGTGGTTATTTATGCTTAGGGTGGTAGAAAGGTACCATCTTGCTTGACCCCACCCCACTAAGGGTGTGGTTATTTTCTCTTAGGGTTTGTAGAAAAGTTTGGACAAAGCTTGTATACATATACTATAGCTTGTTAGCCTACACTTTTGTAAGTGTTTTTATTATTTATGTGTTTTAAGAAATATATTGGGTTCTTCCCTTTTGCTCTCTACTCCTCCCTCTTTAGCTTTTTAACCTTTAGAAGCATTGGTGCATTTTTTCATGAGGATATATTTTATGGACCACATGTCCATACTATTTTGACTGGTTCTAATCTGTTGAGCCTCTTTTAAGATATTATTTTTCTCCACAGAGCACAAAAGTAGTTTGTCAGTTGCCTTTCTCTTCGTCTACCAGATAATTAATATCTTATGATATTGTGACAACAGCCCTGATGGAGGGAAGCCTGAGGTACCTGCTTCTTTTTCTCCCCCATTGGAACCTAGTGCAAAAGTACTGTGGTACCTGCTTCTCTGTCTTCCTCATAGGATCCTAGTCCAAAAGTACTGTGGTACATGCTTCTCTTTCTTACCCATAAGAGCTTAGTCTGGTCTTCCCCAGGGTATTGATGGGTATGACACCGCTGGGTTTTGTTGTTTCTGGCCAGGGGCTAAGACTGTGATAACCATTGTTTCCCCAGTTTGGCCTGTCTCGGGTCTGATGCATACTCATGGAGTCTTTGTGTTTTGGACATTGTGTGGCTAACCATTTGTTGTGCTGTTTGTATCTATGTTAGACATGCATGAGGTTGATTTGTGTTTTTATGCATCATTTTGTAATTTGTATACTGATCCAATTATTATTTACAGGGACAGATCTGGGAAGTCCATTCTGAAGCTGACACAATTGGGACTTTCAGCATTGTAGAGCTCCTGCTGAGTGAGGTTAGCTGGCCTTCCTAGATTAATTGCATTATCTTTTGCTACTCTGCATCCAGACTCTTTGAATTATTGGGACTTTTTTGTGCTCCCATGTATATTGGTCCCTGTGTGTTTCTATGTTAGTGCATTACCCCTTTTTAAAGTACATAAGCATGTCAGCAATATACCTAAAGGATGGGAAAATAGCTTTTTAATCAGTTAATATATCCAGGAATCCTACATCTACATTACTGAACAGCATTCCTGCTCTCCATACATCCTGAAGCAAGGGGAATCTCTAACACTGATTCACAAAAATCCCACAGAGGAGAGGACCTAATCGGTGGGATCCATTCATTGTCAGAAAATTGTCAAAAATATTTATATGCTGTAAGAGAGATACATATCTCTGAAAAGTAAATAAGGAAGTACCAAAAAATTTAAAATAGTGAAGCATACCATACAAAAGTGGTTAATTGACTTTTAAAAGCTATACTTACACAATGACTATGCTCTAGTTGTGTGGTGATATTATGTTTGGGATGCTGAATATATCTGAAACATGTTTTTAAATAATAGCTCTCTGAATTACAGTGGGATTTAGCCACTACATAAAAGCAGAATAAAAAAATTAGGTTAAACATGTCTGATAAAAAGAAAGACTAAAATAAAAACATGTAAAAATCAGTTTTCTCTCTATCAAATGTGATTAAAAAACACACTAAAAGACAAATATGTAATAACCTTACTTATAATAACCCCTTTGGACAACCTCCTCCCAACCACTACATTTATTAAATACTTCTATATTATGCGCTTATGAATCCAGAACAGTACTAAATCTATTTTTATGTATCTAAAGTTTTTGGTTCAGTTATTTTTATTATTTTGCTGAAGGTTAAAAAATGCAGTGAAAAGGAATTAGAAAAAATGGATCTGTAAAAGAAAAGTACCCAAAAAATGCCTTGGGGAGTTCATCTGCACCTCACTGATGAGGCCCATAAAGGCCGAAACGCGTCTGGGTTTGCTGTTTCTCTATTGTTCAGGGTAGAAATGCCTGGTATTTTGGGGCTGGGTCACTCTTTTGAGTGGGACCAGACTGATATACTACAGGATATTTCTCCCTGTGAAGGGCACAAGTGAGCTAAAAGAGGTTGCTCTCAGAGTGGCTTATCGTGGCCGTAGAACTAACCTATTAAGGTTAGTTCGTTCTCTAATGAGCACCTCTGACTTTGTTGTTTTGTTTATGCAAATAACCTATAGGTTTTAGTCTCCCTAGGGGTAATAGGGTAATCCAGACTTGGACCCCTTGCTCACTGTGCCTTAGGGAGTTCAGTTGCACTTCACTGACGAGGCCCATAAAGGCCGAAACGCGTCTGGGGTTTGCTGTTTCTCCTGTTCAGGGTAGAATTGCCTGGTATTTCGGGGCTGGGTCACTCTTTTGAGTGGGACCAGACTGATATACTACAGGATATTTCTCCCTGTGAAGGGCGCAAGTGAGCTAAGTGTGGCTTATCGTGGTCATAGAACTAACCTATTAAGGTTAGTTCGTTCTCTGATGAGCACCTCTGACTTTGTTCTTTTGTCCCAAAATATGTTAATTTGAATGATAGTAAGCTGTTATATGAAAAACACAGATATACAAAAATGAAATTTAAAACCATGTTCCTTGAATGTTAAAATGTAATTATTTCTACAAGAGATAGTCCTTTAAATCATGCTTTAAAACAACTAATGGAAAGCTCATTGGTTTACACACTCAGAAAAGAAAATTGCACCACACAGTAAATACAAATTGCATATAGAATGCAACTGTTCCACCAATATTTTCTTACATGTTACAAAGTTACATAGGCCCTCATTCAATTGCAATTTGGCCAATTGAATAGGGGTCTAAATAAGCACATAACAATTTTTTTTAAAGAAGTTTTTAGTTAGTAAACATCTATCCAAAAGCAAGGTTTTCACTAACTAAAAACTTCTTTAAAAAAAATATGCTATGTGCTTATTTAGACCCCTATTCAATTGGCCAAATCGCAATTGAATGAGGGCCATAGTAATTGAGGTAAAAAAAATAATTTTAGTCCATGAAGTTCAACCTTTTAAGATCTCCTCTGATCTGCAAAATGTCTCTTGTATTGAGTTTTCTATCCATCGTTATATTCGAAAAATTAAAGCAACACCTTGTTACAATATGATTTGAGTATTTCAGTATTATACCAGTTTTTCTAATTTGCATATTTTAATTTAGAATTAAAACCAAATAATAAAATCTAAATATAAAAAATATATATTTATAGACAAAATAAAATGTTTGACATTTTTATTCTTTTAACACATGCATGCTTTACATAATATGAATGTTTAGCAGTACATTGGCAGCCTCCTTCAATTCTATTTCTAAAAACCAGCCACTTGTCACATTTTGCCAACTTCCACAGTGAGATTATTCAACGTTGATAAATTCAGAGATGTCATACATGCCAGCTGCAAAGGTCAACGTTCGAAAAATTGCCCAAGAGGCAGTTGATATATATATATATATATATATATATATATATATAGAGAGAGAGAGAGAGAGAGAGAGAGAGAGAGAGAGAGAGAGAGAGAGAGAGAGTTGCTGGAATCTGCTGAAAAAGCTTCCGGGTTCCTTATATTATGTAAGAAAGACGTGTCCCTGAAATCATTAAAACAAAAGTTTGCAATGAGAATATAATGTTGTACAGCAATTCATACCCTAAAATGTTTAAATACCTATTTTTAAATGCTTTATCACAGTACCTATTTTTAAATGCTTTTTCACAGTTCAATTTTGATATCTTCATAATAAGGAAAGAGTAGGGGCAAGCACATTTAGGACATTTGAGAGTCCAACATCAGCTGTATATGTGATCGATCCACAAATAAGTGCTGTTCAGTTTAAAATATTTTTTTAGATTTACATAATGTTTTATGTAAATATACACACAATATGCTATACAGTATATCTCTCACAGAAAAGTATCATACAACGTCATCACTTGACATAAGAAACTTCCATTGAACTTTGCTGTATATGTTGATAGTTGTACTGGTTTTGAATGTGTTAAAGGTCTACTGTACAATGAAAAAAAATATGTGTTTGAAATCATTGAATTTTAGAACATACATAAGAATGAAAAAACTAATTGATTTGTTTTTTTAATTAGAAAAAAACATTAATAGTGATACCTCTGCTGGACCTTGGATGAATGCAAGTTTTGTTGGTAAACACTGTGCAAGAGAGGGTACATTACCAATTATCTTAATAAAGGATCTTTATCCCCTCCTTCCCCACCCCTTCATCTCTGCCAAAACACAAACAAAGAATGGACAGGAGGTGGCTGAGATCTTAGTTGGTAGACTCATTGACACCGAGACAGGGAGATAGGCAGGCTGGTGCAGGGCCCTTGGTGGAAATCCTAGTCCACAAGGGGCAATTAAAGTACCCAGAAGTGTGAAATCATAATTTTGTTAGGGCAACTGATCTTGGATGGCTGGCATAAAAAACTGTCTAAAAAGGTAAACCCAAAATTATGTGGAACACATATGCATGGTGGCTTACATTTAGAGGGAAGGAATTTATTATTTTTTGTAAAGCAAAAAATAACTTTTGCAACTTGCTTTGACACATGCTGGGGCTAAGAACCTGCAACTTTTCTTAGCATCCAACTAAGCCATCCTGTTTGATGTGATACAGAACCCAGGCAATCTGTTGGTAGGATTGGACTAGTGACCTTTTCAAGCCCAATGAAGAGCTGGTTGCGTTTGATGTATCTCAACATCATAGGAATTGCCATTGACTTGCTAAGCGATAATAAGTTATTAAAAAAGTAAGCTTTAACCTATTTGAGCTTATGTACATAACATCTTGTGAGATTTTCATCTGTAGCTATAGGTCTTCTTCAAGTTTTGAATGGTCTTTTGAAAAACGAATGAATTACAGCTCAATTTCTTTTGGTTAAAATTTTAATTTGTGTCTAAATCACTATTTGTCTCGACATGTCAAGACCACAAATTATCTCAGGTACATGTTGTAGATCAACAAACTTTGAGTTTTGAGTATGCTTGATTACAAGGTAATCTTCTAAAAGCAATCCAACAACATTTTCATACCTATGAAGGTAACAGCATATGTTGGACAAAAAGGTCTAAATTCACTAACCATCATTAGCCAGCACTGACCACTATTGCAGAATCAGTGACATTCTTTACCAAGGCTACATCAGTATAATGAGAACTGAGTAGCTTTCTGTAACTTGTCACCCACTTTTTACTTTGTTATTGGAATGCTTGCAAATGAGCATGTGCAGCAAACATTTGTGTTGGAAAACTGCAAATGCACAGATATAAATTACAATATCTGTGATGTGCTTGCTTTCCATGTAATTATAATACAAATTACCTGTAAGTGCATACTGTATTACCTTAGTATATTTCCCAAACCCCATATAATTTATTTATAATAGAAACCATGTATTAGAAATTACAGAGTGAAAATATGTGAAATTAGGTCATTTCTATATGATTTGTATCAAAATATGTGTTCATTATACAGCTTTATGGTTAGTTATATTTATGGAAATGGTTCCTAGAAGAAACAATATTCTAAGATTAATAATACTACTAAGGCGGCTTGGCTAGTGTTTCAGGTGACTGATCAGATTAGTATTTATTATTCGTATTGCTCTTTATTTATAAAGATATTAGGAAATATATAAATTAACACTGTTTTTTTTTACCCTCGAGACACTTGTAGAGCTTAGTAAATGTAGCCAAGATTTAGATGACCTAATACAGATTGTATGCTGCAGGAATTTTAACAAAGGAAGCTAAATGCAAGGTTAACTAAGTCCATTTCACATATCTTGTCAAACCCAACATTGGAAATTTAATTCTGCTACAGATTACTTTCTGCTCTTCAACTCTCACCCTCAGCTGTTTCAATGTTCACTTTTCAGTTCCAAATTAATCTCACAGCACCTCTTTCCTTGTGCTACAATGTTGTTAAGACTTAATGCAGTCAGGCAGTTTGACATGAGTAATATTACACTGCTAAGACACATTTCAGGTTTTATGAAAGACGAGATGAAAATCATACTGTACCTTTTATCTTCAAGGTAACACGTTTACTATCTATGCTTTTTGCAGTTTACTGCATTGTGGTATTTTGGTAAGGTATGTTACACCAGTAACTTAACAATAAAGATAAATTATTTAAAAACCCCATTCAGACACTTCAAAAGCATAGAGTTGGTGTGGCAGTACTGTTCAGAGTGGTCAGTTAAGCCAGAACTGGAGCATTACTCATTAGTTCCCTATTCTCTGAACTGACAACTAGGATTCCATCTTACATCTTCTAGTGGCAGTTGCAAGCTGACCTCAAGAGGCAGAGGAATAAAATACATTAGTAAGAGATCTATAGAACATCATAATTAGAGGTAAAGGAGTACAGCCTGGAACTTGTCTTTTCAACGTTCACTCCTTTATTGAATGACACGCACATTTTCTATACAGCAAAATATCATAAAACATTTCCATACCCACAAGCTGTTCCTTTAAACACAAGCTGGGGAAAACTTACTGCAGCTCCAAGAAGCTTCTTGCTGAACTGTCACTTCCCTTCCCAGATATACAGGGCATACAGTAAACAATAGCCTCTTCTTGTCTTATATTATTATCCGCTATTTACAATAATACATAAAATAACACATTCACACTATTTTGAAAACACCTACGATTAACTGTAAAAAATATTCTTAAAGGACTAAGATATTTAAGGAAAAACATTGTGTTTGCTAAATTTGAAACACACTAATAACATTAGCAACTGTGAGAAAATGTAGGGGAGGCAGGTTATTTGAGCATTTAATATTTGACACCAAGACACACCTCTAAGGACCAACAAAAGCATCATATTATTTTTTCTAATGAAATCTAGGTTTATTATATTTTCCATGCTTAATTATGTTTCTTTTTTTTTTTTTTGGCAAAGTCATATTTTTTTAATAGAGATATACAGTATAGAGAAGCAATTAACAGGTTAATGGTAGCCCTTCAGTCATATGCCATGTTGTAGGTTACAGGATGTATACAGTATAATTATAGTCTGAAAGCAACACTGTGACTTTGTATTCTACAGGACACCGTTCAATGTGCATTTGACTTTCTTGATATGAAATAAGCACGTGAATTTTCCACATGAGTGATATTCTTCATTTTGCCATTTAAATATAATGTGGCTATGGTCTAATTCCTTCATAGATTTTATAATCAAATCTAATAAAGTCAGTGAACCCTGTTTGTAAAAAGCAATATACTTTCTTGATTAGGTAAACAATTTTAGCTTGTGTTGGTAGATTTATTCTACGATTTTACTTTTATTAGCTTTTTTACACTTAGCTACTCAAAACTTCAGAATTTATATAGCAAGATAAATTGCTAATTGTTGATTGCAATGATATAGTCTTGCTGGGCCAATTCTCTGGCTTTTATCTATTTTCATTCACCTTACATTCAAGCTCTGACATTGCACAAGCAATGTAAAAAACATTTTCTTCATTCCATGAGCAAATACGTGTCTGTTTACTGAAGGCTCCTGGGCTTGAAAACAAGGAGCAAACAGTAACACATTTACAGAAGTAAATTAATCCCTTTGAAACAAATAAGCTCCTATTAATGGGATGTCAAACTTGAGATTCACCAATGTCAAAAAAAAAAAATATATATATATATATATATATCACATATTATAATTGTCAAACTGCGATTTTTTCGTCACGTTTGCGAGCCTCGCGAATCGAGGCGAGCCGTTGAGGAATTGAAGCCTTCCGAGCTCACAGGAATTAGGCAATGAGCGCCGAAGGAGCTCATAGACCTTCAAGCAGTTGAGGCATTGAAGCATGCAGGACTTAGGCTGAAATGAGCACCGAAGGCGATCCTGCGAGCCTTGCGAAGCAAGGCGACCGTTGAGGCATTGGAGCATGCGGGAATTAGGCTGAAATAAGCGCCGAAGGTGCTCCTGCAAACCTCGAGGAGCGAGGCAAGCGGTTGAGGCACCCGGGACTTAGGCTGCAGGCAGTTGAGGAATGCAGGACTTACTTAGGCTGCAAGCAGTTGAGGAACGCAGGACTTAGATAAAAAAATCCGACTTCGGAATCTCAGGGGGCAAAAAAATCAGACCTCAGAAAAATACAAAGTTAATGGGCGAACCATGGAAATCAAAAAATACGAAAAACAAGAAAAATAAAAACTAAAACACACTCACACACAGCAAAGGGGGAGAGCCAGGAAACCTGGGAGTAAGATTGTAAGCGATTTTTTGCTGTGTTTCGTCACTTGAAAATCGGCTCAGCGAGAAAAAAAATGGTGGACGAAAAACTTCAAAAAATCTGAAACTGGATCAAAATGAGGATGAAGCAAAGCCAGGCACGCGGGACTTAGAAAATACACAACAGCAAAGACAGTAACACAAACAACGCCAGGCACGCGGGACTTTGAAAATAAAACAAAAAGCAGTAAGCAAACATTCAGCAGACACATAGAGGAGAAACACATAGGGAAGGGACAGGGAAGAGATGCTGGGAAGAGACACATGGCATTCCCAAGCACAAAACTTGCAAGTTAATGAACCCTGCAATTAACAGTTTGTACAGTAGGCAGGAGGAAAGGTTTGCAATGAGCGCTGAAGGTGCTCAGAGAAGCAAAAGCATCACAGTGTGTGGCAAACAGCGTTGCCTGGGTTACAATTTTATTGCAGTCATTTTTTGACGGGCAATTCGCTAGCATATATATATATATATATATATATATATATATATATATATATACATATGTTTATATATGTACAGTAAATACTTTACTTACTCAGCGGTTGACATTTAAGACAATGCACAAACTTTATAAAATGTTGATAAATGGGGAATTATGAGTTTGTACATAATGGTTAGGCACCTTGTAGCTACATGTAGACAAATAATTATAAGACATTCTAAAATGTGTATTTCAAAGTTGTGCTGCCAATATGCCATTTTGGTATTAACATACTCAAGGGCATATTTAGGTTTTATGCTGCCCTAGGCCATTCAGCACCTTCTGGATCACTACCTTGTTGTGTGAAGGGCCTTATGTACCTCAACGAAATTGTGAGCTATACCATGTGGGGTCACCCAAGATGGACAGGTCATAGCAGTGTGGTTGTACAAATTGCGGTTTATATGGTCACCAAGAGACGGACATGACTAAATTGGACTGAACAACAACAACAAGGCCATTCAGATTTGTGGTCAGCCCATGGACCCACTTGCAGCTCCTCCTTTTCGCTTATGATATCTCAAATCATAAGTTTATGTGTGTTTATGTATAAATATGGTATGTCAGAAAGTGTCAAGCACATGTACAGACAGAAATATCACTGCATATAGACATGTATGTCCATATTTAAACATATTTCAATGCACTGCATCTTCAGGCAGCCTTCTGCCCCCTGTAAATGTGCCTCTCTAAGTATGGGTCTCATCGGCCTAGGCAGGAACACATCTATGGTTGTTGCTAAATAATAAATATATACAATATATGCAGCAATAAGTATGATTAATTATTCTGCAATGTTTACTACTATTTTAGTTGTTCAGGGGGAATGTAACTGTTGATTATTGAAAACAAAATAAATGTATTTATTCTTGTTCCTCTTCTTGATTCAAAATATATAAATAGTAATGATAAGGTATAACAAATAAAATAAAATATATATTTTCTGATCTGTTCTATTCTGATACCATAATCACAACTTTTGTAATATGCATTTAAATGGACATGCTTTTTACATAGCAAAAGTTGTTTTTTTGTGTAGATAACTAACACAAAAGAAAATCAGAATTCCAGTGCAGTGTTTGATCCACCTTTTGCATGACTGGTGAGCTTTAAAAGTCAGTCATCTATTTTTACTCATGTAATTTATTCAAATGATGGAAATAAAACACAGTGTATTCTCCTGTACTGTAGATTGTACCTTCAGGAACATTTTTTGTTGTAGTTTTTTCTTTAGGAACTGGCATTTGGTTTAGCCACTGAAAGTTAATTATTAAAAACTATCTGTTATTGGTAATTTTACAAATTACAGAACAAATATCAGAAATGTAAGTATAGTGATCATACAATAGGGTTTTGTTCACCTGTGTTTGTCTTTAGTAACTGATTTGCCAGAAAATCTATATTATTATCATTGTTATTATTATTATTGCTTCTAGGATGCTCAGACTACTTTATGGTCCAGCTCTCACATTTGTATATTACTACTGTAAATATCATAGTTCTAACAATGTGAACCTTTGATGATAGTGTAATATTTTTACTTTTTACTAGCTTCTACAAGCTTGCCATAGCTTTCCTCCTCAGAAGCAAACGTCTTTTCATTTCATGGCTACAGTAACCATGTAAAGAGATCTTGGATCCAAGAAAAATAAAATATGTCACTGCCTCCACTTCTTCCGCATCTTTTTGCCAGGAACTGAGATTGCGGTTTGCCATGACCTTCCTCTTTTTAACGTTGAGCCTGCGGCCAGCTTTTGCACTCTTTTCTTTCAGTTCCTCCTCACTTACAGCCATCAGAGTAGTATAATAATAATTCTTTCAGCAATATTGATTTTGTCTTTGGATTCATCTAGAAGTACTCTGCGTATAAGTTGAATAGATAAGGTGACAATAAACAACTTTGTTGCACACGTTTTCTGATTAAGAACCATTCTTTTGTCCCATGTTCGGTTCTGACCGTGGCTTCTTGGTCCACATACAGATTCCTCAGGAGGTGGATGAGATGATCTGGAACTCCCATCTCTTTAAGAACTTGTCACATTTTGCTTTCTCTATTATTCATCTGACTTTGGCAATTTGTTCTCTTGTGTCTTTTCCTCTGCGGAACCCGGCTTGCGCAACTAGTATTTTTGCTCCGTATATTGTTGGAGCCGAGCTTGTATGATCTTAAGCATTACCTTGCTGGCATGTGAACTGAGTGAAATTGTTTGATAATTGGAGTACTCTTTGGCACTGCCATTTTTGGGATTGGGATGTAGACTGACCTTTTCAAGTCTATTGGCCACTGTTGAGTTTTCCAAATGTGTTGGCATAAGGCAAGCAACACTTTCACAGCATCTTCTTGTAGAGGTTTGAATCGCTCAATTAGGATTTCATTAACTTCTGCAGCCTTGTTATCAGTAAATCATCCTAGGGCCCATCTCACTTCACTCTCCAAGATGTCTCACTCCAGCACATTGAACAAACTGTTGAGGTCATCACTGTTGTTAAGGTCCTTGCTGTATAGAGCTTCAGTATATTCCTGCCACCTCTTCTTTATCTGATCTTCTTCTGTCCCTACCATTTTTGTCTTTTATTATGCCCCCCTTGGCATCTAAGATTCCTTTGTCATCCCCAATTTTCTTGAAGCGATCTCTCGATTTCTGTTATCTTTTTCTATCTCTTTTCATCGCTTATTGTAGAATGTCCCCTTGTCTCTTCTTGCTATTCTCTGGAATTCTGCATTCATTTGAACAAATCTTTTCCTGTCTCCACTACATTTCACTTTCCCTTTTTCCTGGGCTACTTTAAAAGCTTAATCAGATAGCCAGTTTGCCTTCTTAGTTTTCTTTCTTTTGGGGATACTCTTTGTTGCTATTTCTTGGATAATTTCACAAACTTTGATTCAAAATTCTTAAGGCATTCTATTTTCCATTTCTAGTTCCTTAAATCTGTTCTTTACTTTCACTGCTTATTCACAAGGGATATTGTTTATTTCATACCTGCTTGGTGTGATGGTTTCCCCTCTTTTCTCCAGTTTAATTCTGAACTTTGCAATAAGAAGCTCATAGTCTAAGGTGGATTCAGCTCCATGTCTTGTTTTTGCTGCCTGTATAGAGCTCCTCCATCTTTGCCTACAATGTATGTAGTAAATCTGATTTCTATATTCTCCATCTGGTGATTACAAGTTACCAAATCCAGTATTATTTTTGTGTTCTTGCTGATTTTCATTACTTGGACTTTGTCATGAGTAAACTTATGAGATTGATGATCTCTATAATGACCTTAACTTTGAATAAAATGACTGATCTGGCAAGTTATATGAACCATATCATGCAGAAACATATTCTCTGCCCTGAGAAAACATTTACATGGACATATAATAGAGCAGCACACAACATATGGGTGCAAGTAAAAATCTAGGTCACTGAAAGTTGCTGTCAGGAATCATGCCTTAATGTACATGGTAAAATGGTCAAACTGTACTTCATCTCTTTAATAAGCAGTACTAAAACTGTAATGATCTTCAACCTTTCATAGTGTTGAAAAAATATGTTTTACTTTTTTGCCAATAAAACACATAGTAATATTACAGCTAGTACACAATGCACAACTAAATAATTTACATCAATGTTTTTGTGTGCATTATTTTAATGTGCTCCCTATAATATTTGAAATATCGATTTACATATGAAAATATAATAGCTAATACAAAAGCATTCCGAAAAGAAACATTGTTTGAATATTATATATATTGGCTCATTGTTGTTTTATGTAAAGGATATACATTGATGACTGCCTTTTTTCTTTAAGTGTGCAACAGTATACATATTTTATAGGCATTTTATTATAAAGGTCTTAATAATTTAATATAAATAGTATCATCAGTGTGCTAATGTTTTGTATATTTTTAGACTAGCATCATGACGGAGAAATATCAAAGAATCGGTAGTGCTAAAAGGGTTAAAGTTGCTTTTCAATCAGTAAGCTTTGACAGGCTGTAAATCAGTTACGCTTTCCAAACTGTGACCTGAAACTATAGTTAGATCTCAGAAAGGTAAATAATTGAATTCATTTTTCATGCCACACATAGATATCTGTCTACAAATTATGATGTGTTACTATATCTAACTCCAGAACTCTAAGGGACAGCAAAAGATAGAGAATGGATTAACAAAGTGCAAAGCCAGTCAGTGTATTTAACAGTCTATATTCTTTCTCAATCAATGCAATTAGTGTCATTTTAGAAATGTATTTTATAGTGGAATTCATAAATGCATGTGGATTTCCATGTAAGGTCTCTGATTTATATTTGCCAGCTAATTTTACATGTCTGTTTTTGAATTTTCCCTTGAACTTCCAAACTTCCAAACTTGTACTTACTAAGATTACAACTCTATTGTGAAAACCGGTTTGGTGCCCTACTTTGGAAGCCAATCCAGGTTGCTAAAATTGATGGTCCAGTAAGGGTTAGGATTGGCAATAGCTGAACCTGCTCCCTCATATAAATTGTCATGTTTTTGTATGCAGTTTACACACTGAAGTTGTAAGTGTAGTAAAAAGTGTTTAACTGTGTACATTGGATTCTGAGATCAGTTTAATCTTTACCTTCTTATTATTTTTTGGTCAGGATACATGTTTTGGGCTGTATTCCTTTTTCTAAACAACAGATCCAGTGTTGCCGTTCTTCAGTGAATGTTGAAAAGTCTTAAAATTAATAGCCTAATGAAGCAAAGTAAGGAATTGCAACATGGTAAAGCTCTGTAGGAAATAATACGAGGAGGTAATGGTAGAAGATGTGAGGTGGAAATCATGTGCAACACAGTGGGAAACTTTGATTTTTTTTCTGGGACAAGAGCAGATACATAGAGATGCTGCTGAAAGCTTCATAGGTTAGGCTCAGAATTTTGATTATATGCTGTTATCCTCTTGCTTTCATTTGTCCTAATAGCTGAGCTAACTTAGAATATGTAGAAAAATTAACAGGCAGCAGTCTCCATTTAGGTAGGTGTAGTGTTATGTGTACTCAATATTGCTTGTGTACATCTAACACAGAACATAGATTTTTATGCTGACATAAAATGTTTTTTGCAGTTCCTACAAAATGTAACTAATTTCATGTAACTAATTCTATGTCCTGTCTGTGCTCCCCTCAGATATATGCACAAGAAAACAGCCTTCTTAACCCTGACTGGATTGGATTGGTCATTTGTATATTATGCAGAAAGGTATTTGTAAGACACTCATATGTTTTTACTAATTCTTACATGATATACGTTTTACTATATGAGAAGTGTTAATTTATTTCTTCTGGCAGACTGCACATTCTTTTATGTGCTGCAGTCTCCATGCCAGTCTGTTTTAATAAAAAAGAAGTTGTTTAGAGGGCCTGGAATATTGATTGTTTTTCTTTGGTAGCATGGGGTTATTAAGGGAGAATCTGAGTTGGATATTTTTCCACAACATTTGGTGGCAGTGCTGTGATTACAATGATAACACCCTTGAGTGATCAGGTGGTCTCAACTCCTGCACACTGACTGCTTGTGGCCAAGTAAGAATGTAAGACAGGACCTCTTTTTGGAAATCTTCCATAGGGACTCGTTGTGTGTAGGAGCTGTAAAGGACTGGGATGATTTGAGGTGATGCCCTGATACAGACAATTTGCAAAAATCAAATTCTCTTCCAGATTACACTCAGGTAAGGATATTAGAATTAAGGAAATGTCTTTAGTGGAAATGTGTGACATTAGAATCTTAAAGAGCAGAGCTGTGCAATTTAAGGGGTTAAGGGGCAGATATACATGTGCTCCAAAAATGGTGAAATAAACCGGCCAAAGTATTGTTGTATTAATGCACTATGCTTAGCCTAGGAAGATTGCTAATGGTCTAAAAAAAGTTAACAGAACCTTTTATTGGGTCAAGAAATTGTAAATTTTGATATAAAGAAGGAATTACGTATTTAATAAATTTGCTTGAGGTTATAAGTCTTGGATCTGTTAATTACCCGAGGGTACGAAGGTTGCTTTTTAGCAAGACAGATTTTCTAAGATAACTGTAAGGATTCTATGAATGAAAAATATTCTTGCTTGGAATTATCCGCTCTTTTTACTAACCAATGAATAACTAACAAATGTATCTCTATAAACTGTAACATTTGGGTTGGGGAAAGGGAGTTTAAGAGTTACTTTATTCTACTTCATATTGAATCTGCTTGCCTGTGTTTTGCTAAATAGTGTTATCTAAAAAAAACGGACCTTTGTTAGAAACGCAAAGAATGGGCGATGTAGTCTAGCAGTGTATAAATGAATTACTGACAAACACACATAAAAAAAGTGTCCTCTTTTTGTATTTTTCAAAACTGTGTTGTTAAAAAGTATAATAAAGGTGGTTGCAAATTAGCAGCCTTATTAAATTGGGATTCATTCAATTTAAAAGGGCTCTATTTAAGCACATTGCATATTTTTTTTACAGAAGTTTTTACTTTGTGAACTTCTATCCAAAAGCAAGGTCTTCACTGACTAAAAGCTTCTGTAAAAAAAATATGCTATTTGCTTAAATAAAGCCCTTTTAAATTTGCTGAATCCCAATTTAATAACGCTGTAGATATTTTATTGTAAAATCAATGAAGTAATTGGTATATATTGCTAATTACAATGATTATGATATTCAATGTATTTGCTATTTTTTTTAATTGTGCTGTAAAATGAATTATGCCGTGCATTGTTTCTGTTGAGGCTTAGATCCAAATACACTGTTTTCTCGTACCTTATTCCACAACATTTTCCAGGAATGAGACATACATATTGTTATGTCATCAATTTGCCCTAACTTTGCAGGTCAATTATTTTCTGAATATGATTACTGGTCTTTTATACTGACAGTAAAAGAATACATTTATATCTATAAGGGGGGGCACCCTAGTAATGCTTGCTTTGAATTCAAACTTTGTAGTTAGTGCTGTCTGTATTTATTAAAGGAATATAGAGTACTGTAAAAGTTTTGGATTAAAATCCTGGCATAAAGGTAGTTTGTGTGAATAAGACATTTAGATGAACAGTGGGTATTCATTCTAACTTTCTGATAGCCAGTTCTGCTGGGACAAAGACACCTAGTGCATGAACGAAAAAGTGAATGTTAGAAGTACATAGCTTGAGCTATTGCACAGAGAGTGGATGGCAAATTTTATGTGCATAAATATAAAATTTTACAACGCAAGTGCAGGGAAACAAGATATTATTATTATTATTATTATTATTACTTTTTTTTTTGTTGTAAAGTGCCAACATATTCATTAACGCTTTACAAGGGTTAAGCACAAAGAAAACAAATACAATAGTAAACCCAAGGAAAAAAGCAGTGGGCCCTGCCTTTGAGTTCAACATTTTACCTACATATTTTTAAAGCACCTTACAAGATTGAAAAGTTGGAAAATGACCATCTAAATCGATTAATGAAAAGAAAAAAAAGTAATTAAACGGAATAAGACAAGGACTTGGCAAGTAATCGAAAAGAGAGTAGATGATTAATTACTGATTAAGTTTGTGGCTATATCGGCTGTGAAAAATGAAAATGATAGCTCTAAACCTGAACGACAAATTAACACAGTTCATAAGTGGCTGAGTGTGAATAGGTTTGGTGGTAGGTCATTTTTTCTGAGTTCAGAAACAGAAGAGTGGTGGCATGGGAGGCTCTAGGTCTAGAGGCAAAAGAAAACTAGCTAAATGGAACTGGGAAAATGTAAGTTTGAAAGGGTTGCTGCTGAGTGAATGGTATGATGCCCAGTGACTTTGGCTGAGCTCCATACAGAATGACTGGTCAGTCCTGATGGTAGAAGGAACTGGGAAAATTACAGTTGGAGAGTGTCTCTGCTGAGTGGATGATATGAGGCCCAGTGATTTTGGCTGTGCTCCATGCAGAATTACTTCTCAGTCCCGATGACAGAAGAAACTGGGAAAATGACAAAGCTATTAAGGACAAAGACAGCAAAAGTCTGTTACAGTATATGATTCAGAGATACCCAGAATTAGAAAAAGCCTTAGAAGATTGTTGTGAGAGAAAGGAGCAATGTACATCTGGATGCCCTACTCCTTTGCCGAAGGGAGGTGCATGGAATTTGCTAATGTTATATAATATTGAGTCTGCTATGATTATGAAGGGAGGTGAAATGAAAAAGAAAGATTTTGATGAATGAGGGATTGTTCTGATAAATGGAAAGCTGTATATGAACAACTAAGGAAACAGGAATTGACAGATAGTCCCAGTATTTCTCCCCATCTTATCCTTGCAAGCGTCCCTCTTACTTTTAAATCCCCTTATAATGAAGAGATGAAAATTATAATTGAAAAGGAGTCAAGAAGTAGTGACCAAAAAGACCAAAGGGAAAATTGGTACAGTGTTATGAAGACAGAGGATCAGGACCAGGGTGGGAAAGAATAAGAGTCAGTCGTAGCAGCAGGGTTTTCACATTTAGAGTCTGAGCATCCAAAGTCTATCTAACTAGGCAGAAAGCCAAGGAGCATAGGGAGAGACAAAAGGTACTCAGACAGAAAAAGGATGAGGACTGCTGGTGGGAAAGAGGAGCAGATGAGATGGAGAATTTTATAAACAGGTCAAAGCAGCTACTTCAGTTCCTTATAAGGGAAGGAGATAATAAACTTACTCAGAAATAGTATGAATAACACAATATCTGGTGGGCTTGCCTTTAATTCTCATAAGGGTGATTTTTGGAAGGCTACAGTATGTGCATAGATTATTCTGACCAAAACGTCTGACTTCTGAAATGTTTTATCTAGATTTGATTCCTACCTATGTTGAATCTTACTTATTCACACAGTAATTTGAGGTCAGCATTTCAAGCATTTTGGATATAATTGGTAAAAAAATTGGTTCCAAAAAATTATTGCAGTTAGTATGTCAGAGTCTTTTGCAGACTATTTAGGATCTTATGTGTGATCACCTTTACACTCCATTGACCTGTAATAAGTATACATTATGACATATGACTATATTATACCAGATAAGAAGTATAATTCCTTCAGAGATATTATAAGGTAGAATCGGTAATTTGATACAACTTTGAATAAGATAAGAAGCTGTTTTGAATGATGTAGATATTGATCCATATGTGTAAAATGACATTCCCTTTCTCTTAAAGAATAAAAATGTTGGTAACCAGCTACTCTTCCTCAAAATGTATTAATGATTGAGTATTGGTTTAAATTGTTTTTATGATTTTTTGTAGAATTATATAAGGAGAAAATTACACTTCAATCAAACTAACAAACTAACACAAGCACTTGTTCCACAAACATTTTAATGGTTCAATGATAGCAACCAACCAGGTCCAAGATGTATGGGTTATATTAAGCAGGTAATGACAGTCAGAATTGTCAACGAACCTAAAATAATTATTTTATTGTTTTTCTTTTTTAGTTCTTATTTTTTGCTGGCCAATTCTACTTTAATTTATTCTAGCTGTGGTTGATATGCTCACAATAGAGTTATCCTCATGTTACTAAACTTGAGGGGTAATAAAACAAGTTAGCATGTGATTTCATAATTTGGATAAGAGATAGGAGAAGTAAGCAAGTGAAATAATCAGTAGAATAATAACTGTGACAGGATAGATTAAATAGTGCTTTAATTATTTTAGAGACATACAGCCACATTAAATTTGAAGCCAGTAAGTGCAACATGAGACCCGCAAAGGCTGCAGGTTTGAAATTTGGCCTGGTTGCATAGCTATATTAGAGCAGGCTGCGAGCTGCGGGCTTGAGATGCAAACCAGTAAACAATTTGTTGAATGTTGGATGCGAGTGATCAATTAGTCAAACCTGTAGTTTCGGGTTTAGATGGAGCCAATGGCAAATTAGATTATCATAATTACGTCACAATAAAATGGAGGTGGGATTTCAAAGTCTTACGTTTTTCAATTACAAGATATGATCGGACCCGCATTCCAGAAATAATGCAATATTGATAAAGCTGTAAATATGATATTCTATTACATGTGAGTTCCATTATATGTACTAACACATTGATTGCTGTGATTGATATAACACGGAAAATAAACATGAAATAAAGTTTTTTCTTTGGCCAATTTGCGAGCTTGAGAATGTTGCGGTATTAATTCTAAGACCTAACATCCCTTTCCCTGTCAGTAAAAGTACAGTAGAGTATGTGCATTTCAAGTGCTACGGATTGGACTTTACCACCCCATTTGCATGTTACAGGGTTGTAGGCAAGTGAAATCATTGCAATTTAATAGTGATAGGATCAGATTAGTGAGTAATCATGTATTCTGATGTGTGTATATTATTATATCTGAGTACCAAGATATAATGAGAGAAAATAATGCACAGAAGTCAGAGTGTCATCAGAATAATCTCTGAGTTTATTTGGATGGCCAGTTCCTTATATAGCATAACATACGTCACAGCTGCTAAAAGCATAGTTGAAAATAGTGTTAAATACAAAAGTGTCTTTCTCTGTCTAACTCAGCAAAACGATCCTTATCTAATCCCGGCTTCCTATAGATATCTTGTCTCATTAGTTTCTGAAATTAGTATCCCTTACAAGTATAGCTCCCACCCAGGGCTTCATACACACAATCTTACAGAGTATTTTAGTAAGAAGTTATGAATACACAGAAACTGCAGACAAAATATTTCAACATTGTATAACCAAGTAAAGAATGAGAAAGATGGAAATTCAAGCAGTTAGATGCCTATTTTATAGTCTTTTCCTCAGGATAATGATTCTTTTACCTCTCTGTGGGTAAGTGTCAACCCTTCTACCTATTACTAGGCTAGAAACCTAGTTGTACAACTCTTTTACCTAATATCACTGTTAGGCAAGGACTGCAGACATACACACACGTGCAAAATGCAGCAGAAATTCATATACTCACTGTCAGTTCGTTGTAAGCTGTGCCTTGTCATCCCTCGGAAAAACACCTTACCTCTGTGGTCCAACTGATCGTATATATCAGGCCTGAGGTCTTTCTCAAGGTAAGGGAGTCCTCAGCGACTTACCCCCCGTGCACGGTAAAAGGAGTTTTGCTCCGTCCGAGGAATGATAAGGGAAACAACTTCCGGCTTGAAGGACCAAAATGATAGGATCAGATTAGTGAGTAATCATGTATTCTGATGTGTGTATATTATTATATCTGAGTACCAAGATATAATGAGAGAAAATAATGCACAGAAGTCAGAGTGTCATCAGAATAATCTCTGAGTTTATTTGGATGGCCAGTTCCTTATATAGCATAACATACGTCACAGCTGCTAAAAGCATAGTTGAAAATAGTGTTAAATACAAAAGTGTCTTTCTCTGTCTAACTCAGCAAAACGATCCTTATCTAATCCCGGCTTCCTATAGATATCTTGTCTCATTAGTTTCTGAAACAAGGATACAGGAAACAGATGTTTTAAAGAATATTAACTTAAACATTCTACAGATGATGCACTTAAACATCCTAGTGAGATACAAGCTGATATACTTTTTATAATCATGATATTCTTACCTAATTATTTCATAATGAGGAAATTAAAATACGTAACAGTCCCTCCTCTTATAAATGTATTAAACAAAGGTCTTAAAGCAAGGTTCAGTTTAAATGGTAACATTGCCATTGACGGTCTGGCAGTGGAACAGGTTCCAAATAGATGATCTGTGAGGGCACAGTCCTATTCACAGGGCTCACCTTGGTGAGATCAATAGTCTCTCTGGGCTCCTCTTTTTGCAGTACCTGAATATGCAAATATTCCATGTTGTTACCTCTGCCTGAGGTGTAGATTCCAAAAGTATGTCTCCCTTCATCACACTTTTGTATAGCTGATTTTGGCTGCAGGAGATTGGCTCCACACCCGTGTCAGCTTTAAGCGTCTCTTTGTACTTTTGCACTTCATGTGATTAGGTGGGGAGTAACCCCAGTCAGCTCCTGTATTCCATAAGGCCAGTTTCCAGCTAGCACATCTCTCATTTCCATACGGAGAGGCTATACACAAGTATACTGGAGCTTTTCTCACCCCTCCACTACGTCTTCCTCCAGAAAGTCCACATCTTAGTACTTGACATAGGTCTATTTGGTTGGTTCCTATCTGCTCTTCCTTGAACACTAGGGTCACTTGGCCAGTTAAATTGACTTCCATGATTTCTCTTTTCATTCTGTGCATCCACATCTCTTTAATAGATTGCGTCTGGTTGCCTCTGGGTCTTGTTACTTCTTACCATATGATTATGGGTGCTACTATGCAAAGAGTTATCAAGATGAAGCATGTCAGTGAGATTCTTAGGCCACACCAGTTAGGTCTTGAACAGGTGCCAGGACATTTTCTTGGGCCAGTTGAGAACCCCAAAACCCGCACCATTTGGTTCTTCACTGGGTTTGAGACGAGTTTCCCCCCCTTTGTCGCCCAGCCTGACTCGCAATGAGTCAGCTTGCAGGCTTTAGGAATCAACCGGCTCAAGCTCTGGCACTTTTACTCTCTTGCAGTGAGTCAGGTGTATCCAGGTGGCTTGTTCTGCAACTTTCAAGGCAGTGGGTGTTGACAGCAGAACTTGGTACGGTCCTTCCCAACTGGCCGATGCCCAATTTTTGCGCTTGATTACTTTAATTAGGACCCACTGGCCTGGTTGTACCAAGCAGGGTCCCTGCTGTTGCTGTGGATGAGAGATAGATGGAGATAATATCTTTCTTACTTAACATTTTTCTCATATAGTCTGCTAAGTTTTCACTCATATTCTCATCTTCTGAGATAAATGGTCTAAATTCTGGTAGTAGGAATGGTCTTCCATACAATATTTCAAACGGGGTTAACTTCTTCCTGCCTGAAAGCATGTGCTTGCTTAGCATGACTAATGGTAAACAGTAAAGCCAATTTTTCGCTGCCATCGTTTCCCTCAATTTATTTTTAATGGTACCATTAGTTCTCTCCACTAATCCAGCTGACTGTGGGTGGTACGCACAGTGGTTTTTCAACTCTATGTGTAATGCTTTACTCAAGTGGTCGATAAGTTTGTTCACAAAATGTGTGCCGTTATCGCTATATATTTTCTCTGGTATACCAAACCTAGGAATTATTTGTGTCACTAAGGTTTTAGCCACTGATTGCGTCAGGGTGAGCACATGGTTTCGTTTCCACCCACCTAGAGTATACATCAATTATCACTAGGCAATATTTCTTCCCTTCACACTTTGTTAGTACAATGAAATCCATACATATTGTCTGGAAGGGGTATGTTGGTTCTGGGAATGTGCCTCTTATGGGGTGATAGTTACCCTGAGGGTTGTGTTGTGCACAAACAAGGCACCCTGCACAAAATTTTAAAATAGGTGTTTAATCCATAGGCTGAAAATATTCTGCTGACCATGTCTACCATACTCCCTCTTGAGACATGACTAATGCCATGGCTCAACATAGCTGCATATCTGAATAGTGATTTTGGTAAAATTGGTTTCCCTTCTATACTCTCATAAATATTATCAGCATTCAGTTTACTCCCTTTCTTCAACCAGTATGTTTTTCCTGTGAGGGTGCATCTGCCTCTAGTTGCTGTAGAATACTCTTGTCAATGTGGTTTACGAAATACACAGATGTGTAGCTGTGTAAGAGAAAAATGTGTATTTTTCCCGTTAGAGCCGTCTGCTTTGCAGCTGCATCTGCCCTGCCATTTCCTATTGAAATTGCGTCTGTGGTCGTGGTATGAGCCACACATTTACATACCACAATCTTCAAGGGCAGTTGAATGGCTTCAAGTAACTGCAAAAGGAGTTGTTTATGAGTGACTTGCCTGCCAGTAGATGTGACCATGTCTCTATTCTTCCCTAATTGTGCAAATATGTGCACAGTTGAGAATGCATATTGGCTGTTGGTGTATGTTTACTTTGTCTCAGTTACGCAGTCCAGGCTTTTCCTATATATTTTCGTGCTCGGTGAGTACTGCACTCCAAGGTCATAGGGCAAGTACTCCCATTGTGTTTTATCTGTCTGAGCCTCTTCTACCATCTCTCCTACCTGTACCCACCTTCCACCAGCTGGCATAGTCAGTGATATGTGTGGCACTGTGTGTCCTGCATAGAGTAACTGGTCTTGATTATTCAATTTTACTCCCACCCTTGTATACCCATTTTCTGTCCAGTATATGTAATCCAAGGTTATTCTGGTATTGGTGTGTTTGAAAAATTGTTTTTTCATAGTCCACATCCCTCCCGGAGTACTTTCAAATTTCATAGTGCAGTGTAATGACCCTGTGCTTTGTTTTACACTGGAAGATGGAGCTAGGTCTTTAGCCATGGCTACCAAAGTGCTGGATACTTGTCCTGGCCCTTTCGACACCATGTCTAATGTGTAAAAGTAATGTGGTTCACCCATCCCCTGCACTACATTTACATCGACAGGTATGCCCCCATGTATGCTTTCATGCCTTACTCTGTATAAACCACTCTAATGTTGCATTTCCGCATCAGATCTCTACCCAAGAGATTTATCGGGCATCTAGGGGTGAGTATAAAAGGATGCTCAAATGTTTGGCCGTTGGACAATCTCCCTGTGAGTGGACATGATATAGGTTCGCTATTTGTCTGTCTTGCTGCTGACCTAACCAGTATGTTTTGTGACGACGTGTAACTAGTCCATGTGCCATCATCGCTCAACACTCTACATGCTCCTGTATCGCAAAAAAATGTTATCATTACCCCCTCTACATCTAGTTGAATGACTGGTTGTTCTGCTAGAGCCATTAAGTCTATCCATGATTCTAAATTCAACACATCATTTATTTCTGGCAAGTTTGCATCATTATTACCATACTCATACAATTCAGATTCAAGCAATTCTTGTTCAGCAAATATTTGTAAAGGAAGGGTACAACCTGGTTCTAGTCATTTGTGAGTCTGGTGGTCATCGTCGTCCGCTCCCTCTTCCTCCTGGTACTTTTTGTTTCTGCAGGAACGTGCTAAGTGGCCGGCCTTGCCACATCCGTAACAATTTCCATAAAATTTTCCTCTGCTTCCACCTCGACCTCGTCCACGTCCACCTCCTCTCCCTCCACGTTTTTGGTTATTTCCACCTCCGTATTGATGATCTGGTGCCGGCCTGGTTCTGGCGGGCCGTCCTTCATAAGGTGGTGGTGTTGGAGGAGGTGGATTTGGAGCGGTGGCGGCAAGCAGGTATTTGCGGGCATCATCAAATTCGTCCTCTACATCATCACTATGAGTGACCATATTCACAGGAGTCGGAGGGGCGGTCAGTCGTGGAAGTCTTTTCTGTGTACACATAAACATATCCTCTTTCGAAGGAGAGAGGTGGTTAACATTACATGTCCCTCCCCCCGTAGGCACAGTCATTGTGATACACATTTGCCTTTTTGTTTTCATCTTCAACAATTTTTTATTTTTAGTATAGAAAATGTATTTACTTTTAATTATTTTTATTTTTATTTCCTTAATTAAGTAACGTTGCGTTTACTTTTACTTTCGTATACTTCTTTGTGTATAGTAAAGCTCAATAAAGTTTGAACGTCTCCTATACCTTCCTTGTAATAAGGATTAATATTGCCAAGAAGTAGTGGATACAGGGCACTGATTCCAGCAGAGGTAGTATAGTAGATGCTGTGTATCCAGTGGGTGCGGTGAGCATTGTCATCACTTAAAAGGGCTTGTAATAACATGCCTTTGTCTCTCTTTACAGCAACCACACTTTCTCCCGTCTGCTATGTTCCCTCAAGGTTACAGACAGACATATTTCACATAAAAAACTAACACACCCACACAGAGGAAAAAAAATGGGAGCAGGAAAGGGGAGTGGACTGCTATGTGGGGGGTTGGCCAGACCCTGCACATCTTCACATAATGCAGATCAGTCACCTCCCTGCCCAAAGGTCAAGCATCGAGTAAAGTTACAAAGACACAGAAACTTTATATATATATACAAATACACATAAGAAAACAATTCTAGAATACAGTGTTCACAATTCCCACACATAAGTGTGTTTTTACCAGACATAAGTTACAGATACACAACAGAAACCCTTTGCATATTAAACATTTCTGTAGAGATAACCTTGAAAACTGCAGGGTCTAGAAACCACACACCTGGCAGTGCGATTGATGCCCATGAGAGCCTATCCACTTATATATATATATATATATCTTGAACTCCTATAGTATCAATTAAAGTTAATAGATGGACACAAAAAAAATAATATCACAGGTGCATGGAAATATACATAGCATTACATATACATACAACAACCAACAGACCGTTTATACAGTTTCCAGAAATAATCTGTATATCTTCCACACCTTGGACCATCCGCCGTCTCCACACCCGAGTGTGGAAACCTGGTTCACGTAGAGAGAGTGTCGTTCACGCTACCTCTCGCACGCTACACCTCAAACACCACCACATATACTCAGCACATCAAGGACCCATAAAGCCCGTAGCTTCTGATGGGAAGTCTTGTTGTGCAGTTCCCTTTAGTGTAAACCTTGCCACCCAACCTGTAGGGCCGACAGGTAGACCACTCAAAGTCCAACTTCACCATATACCGTGTGGTGCCTTTGTGGACGTATCCCTTACAAGTATAGCTCCCACCCAGGGCTTCATACACACAATCTTACAGAGTATTTTAGTAAGAAGTTATGAATACACAGAAACTGCAGACAAAATATTTCAACATTGTATAACCAAGTAAAGAATGAGAAAGATGGAAATTCAAGCAGTTAGATGCCTATTTTATAGTCTTTTCCTCAGGATAATGATTCTTTTACCTCTCTGTGGGTAAGTGTCAACCCTTCTACCTATTACTAGGCTAGAAACCTAGTTGTACAACTCTTTTACCTAATATCACTGTTAGGCAAGGACTGCAGACATACACACACGTGCAAAATGCAGCAGAAATTCATATACTCACTGTCAGTTCGTTGTAAGCTGTGCCTTGTCATCCCTCGGAAAAACACCTTACCTCTGTGGTCCAACTGATCGTATATATCAGGCCTGAGGTCTTTCTCAAGGTAAGGGAGTCCTCAGCGACTTACCCCCCGTGCACGGTAAAAGGAGTTTTGCTCCGTCCGAGGAATGATAAGGGAAACAACTTCCGGCTTGAAGGACCAAAATGATAGGATCAGATTAGTGAGTAATCATGTATTCTGATGTGTGTATATTATTATATCTGAGTACCAAGATATAATGAGAGAAAATAATGCACAGAAGTCAGAGTGTCATCAGAATAATCTCTGAGTTTATTTGGACAGCCAGTTCCTTATATAGCATAACATACGTCACAGCTGCTAAAAGCATAGTTGAAAATAGTGTTAAATACAAAAGTGTCTTTCTCTGTCTTACTCAGCAAAACGATCCTTATCTAATCCCGGCTTCCTATAGATATCTTGTCTCATTAGTTTCTGAAACAAAGACAGGATACAGGAAACAGATGTTTTAAAGAACATTAACGTAAACATTCTACAGATGACGCACTTAAACATCCTAGTGAGATACAAGGTGATATACTTTTTATAATCATGATATTCTTACCTAATTATTTCATAATGAGGAAATTAAAATACGTAACAAATAGCATGATTGGAATCGTAGCGGTTATGGGCTTGAGAGAACAAAGGATTTGCGGCTGTGAAGATACACATCCCATGTCCTGTAGGCTTTTTTCGCTCCAAACCTTCAGATCGGCAGTGGCTTGCTTTTCGGGGCCAATTTAATAGCCGTAAATCTTACTGGCTACATTACGAGCTACGGTTTTGCACTTCAGGGGAATTTAATAGGGCTGTTAAAATAGTAATATTAAAACTGTTCAAAAGACAACCGTGCTGAATTAGCAGTAGTAAAACATGAAATGCTGTTTATGCATTTTATATGTCCATATATTTTACTAGCCTTAAGATCAATTAAATTATTAACTTGATTTGATTAAGCTTTATAGTATATACCGATACATACTACCCATTGTTAATCACAGAGTTGTGCATATGTGAAGTTTAAGTTGTAGTTGGTGATGATTTCTCTTAGGTTAGGTGTGTGTGTTGAATGTAAGGTCTTGTATGCAAGAGAGAGTTTTATTTTAATTTGTTTGTCAAACTTTTGCCTGTGGCTAAACTCTTGTTCATTGACCTGCATATGTGAACATGCATCTATCTGCTGGCAAGAAAAAAGATGGAAGATCTGCAGATGATGGACTTTTGACTTGACAAGGAGATCTCATATTCTTAAGCAATCTGATTTGTTATTGATTTTTTTTGAACAAATGACCTTGGAGGGGCCTGGCTTTGTGTGATGTGTGAGTTTGGGTTGGTATGGAAAGTGCATGAGCCTGTGTTTATATTGCTTGTCATTTTTCACTATTATCTTGTCCTTCAGCTTCTAACACTTAATGCACCTTGTTTTGTCAGCTATGATATGGAATGCACTAACATCTGTTAAGAAAGAGTAATTAAAGAGAGAGGACGATGTATTGCTTAAACGCTGCGTTGTTAATAATAGTACCTAGTAACACTCCAGGAAGTGTTTGTGCAATGCTAAAAGATAATTGGTAAATATATGACCCGACTGGAGATAAAAATCATGGCAATCTTAAAAGTAACTTCCTCCATCATTTCAATGCCCATTAGTAACAATAAAAAGGTATAAGAAGAGATTACCTCCATGATCTAGATATTGGTGGTTAGTTGGCTGGGGGTTGGAGGGCATTGGATAGGGCCCTTGCCATTGTTGTCTTTTTACCTGATCCATCTAGTTGTGTTGTGTTTCTTCACCTGGACTGTGAACTTTATGCAAAGGACTTCATTATTGAGGACTCCTCAATTTTGTTGCGGGAACATCACATAGAACACAGACCATACATGGTTAACAGCTCTGTGGCTCTACGGTCACAACATTCTCTGCCATATTCTGTTTCCAGTGAGCTTTCTCCCTATGGGACATGAGTTCCTTATGGGGTCAGTTTGAAGATGGAAACCAGCTTTTTGATTATTTTCTTTTTGTTAGGGTTTCATTGCTTATAACAGACATCAAGAATGTGCCCTAGTGTAATAGTGTTGTATTTTTCTAGTGTTTGCTTTAGTTGACACCTCTTGGTGTGGAAGGGGGGTTATTGTAGGGGTATGTGTACTCCATATTGCTGTAAAACTCCATGTTGTCTACATTTAACACAGAAAAAAGCATTTTATTCTAATACAAAATGCTATAATTTTTTGCTGTTCCTTCCAAAATGAACTAATTTCATCTAACTAATTCGATGTTCTGCTGGTTTTCTACTCTGATATGCACAAGGAAATTACCTCACTAACCCTGACTGTATTGTATTGGTCTGTTGTGTATTGTGCAGAAAGACATTTGTAAGACACTCCTATGTTTTTGCTAACCCTTATTGGATTTCCATGTTACTATGTAAGAAGTGTTATTTTCTTTTCTTGGCAGACAGCACATTTTAATCTTTTGCATGAGATTCACAAGCTGGATTCTCCAAACCAGTCTGTTTTAATAAAAAAAGGTTTATTATTTTTTTTTTTATATGTCTTGGTGACTGAAAATTGTCTATTAAATTCCTTAATATAGTTACTCTGCCAATAATCACTATGACTCATGCTTTATCTGCAGTATTTTTTAACTACCTGGCTTCTCATTAGTTCTTCAGTGCTTCTCTTTATTTGCCAAATTGTTTTCTTTATTATTATAGTTAATCTCACAATCATCTAATACACATTTATCAGATGTTTTCATGCACAATTTTTTTGTATAGGGTGAAAAATAGTTTTTTCTAGGACAGTATGTTTTCCTTTTTTCTCCTGTTCCCTCTACAATATGCCTTTTTACTCTTGTTTTGTTTTCTGTGGTATATTTAATCTTAAAGTAAACTGGCCTTTCTCTAAAACAATAATTATTGGATCTGCCTTATTTTTCTTCATCTTTTTGACTGAAAAAAAGTAATAATTGAAAATGTAGCAAATAATTGTTTATTGTACAGTAACAGTTTAATAGTTATTTTCTTACAAAGCCCTACTATACTATTTAAATACCAGAATGTTACAAATGTAATAATGTATCTTAACCATGCAACCAATTATGTCTGCCTTTCTTTTATTACTCTATATAACTCTACTTACAACTTGCCCAGTTGGGCCGTCATTCAATTGCGATTTGACTTAATTGAATAGGGCTCTAAATAAGCACATAACATATTTTTTTTAATAAGTTTTTAGTTAGTGAAAACCCTACTTTTCGATAGATATTTACTAACTAAAAACTTCTTTAAAAGAATATGTTATGTGCTTATTTAGACCCCTATTCAATTGGCCAAATTGCAGTTGAATTAGGGCCTTGATCCTTTTCAATCATAGCTAATACCATCCCTCTCTACCACACTTATCCCAACTCTAATCTCTAACTTTCTGAACTCTGGTTACCTCCTACCTTCAGGACTTTTCTCAAGCTGCACATACTCTGTGGAAATCATTGTCTCATCCTGTCAGACTATCTTCTTGCTTCTAAATCTTCAAAAACTCACTATATATGCACTTCTTTAATCATCTGAATGTTAAGCATATTAAATAAATGCTATTGACTGGCTGGGCCTTAATTTAATGTTCTGTTTAAAAAAAGTTATTTACCCCCTTATGCTGCTTTTGAAGGTACTCGGCTTATACAGTATTATCTTGGGGGTATGGAAGAATACCGTAACCCACCACAAATATAATATACATATATATTTTTTAAATTGTATTTTTAAATTTTATTCCTGTCCTCTTTTATCTTTTTTTCCACCTACCCACATTACTTTCTTCCATCACCCCATGCCTTCCTAGAATCAGTGGTTGTGGTCACTCATCTTTACTCACTTTTATTTCTGTGCCGTTGATCCAGTAGGGCCTTGGTGACAACATTGTCCAAGTAAAGGGATGGAGAGGCAGCAGGAAAAGAGAGGGATGAATAGATTGGGAGGAGGGAAGGGCTAGAGAATGGAAAAAAAAGTGAAAGAAAAAAGGAAGAAAAAAGGGGTAGGAATAGGGGAAGGGAAGATAGAAAGTGGGAGCCAAGAGAGAAGGGAAAATACCAAGGGTAAGGAAGGGTGAGACGAAAGGAGGGGAAGAGTGGTAAATTGAGAATTGGAAGAGAAGATGGAAGATTGAAAAATACAGAGGAAGGAAGAGTAGAAAGAGAAAGGGAGGGAATAAGGAGAGAGAGAGAGAGGCTGAGTGGGAGAGAAAGTGCAAAGAAAGACAGGGTAGCACAGATAAGGTAGTACAGAGAGAGGAGGAGAAAGGTAAGGGAGTGAGGAGAAATACATAGGGTGGGGGAAGAGGGAGAGAGAGGGAGAAAGATAGGAAAATATTGATGGCTAGGGAAGGAGGAGTAAGAAAGAAATGGAAACACAGAGGGCAAATGGGAGAGAAAGAGAGTAAAACTGGTAAAATATAGAGGGTAGGGAAACAGGAGAGAGAGTCTGAGAAAAAGGAGAGAAATAGGGAAAAGAAGGGGAAATACTGACAGATAGAGAAGTTGGGGAGAGTGGGGTAGGAAGGGGCGATAGAGGATAGAGTAAGAGAAAACAGAATGAAGAATACAGAGGAGGAATGGAGGGGGAAAGAAAGGGGAATACAAATGGGAGGAAAGGGGAGAAGGGAAAATACAGAAGATAGGGAAGGATGAGAGAGCAAAACTACACTGGAGGAGGATAGGGGGGGATAGGGTAAGGGGAAAGAGAGAGATGACTGATTCTTTTTTTTCCAATTAAATTAGTAGATTTTTTTTAAATTATTTTGTTTAACATACAACCACAATAACAAATATACCAATAGAAAGTTCAACTACTTAAAAAAAACAACATATAGTTTTCCATATATATATAAATAAGACAACAGAAACTGTTCATTTGCCTAGCCTCCTGTGTTAGATAAATGTCCAGAAGCCCTGGCACTGAAAGAGTTAAATAAAATTATCACCTTTAGCCTATACATGTATACTCTACATACCCTTTCAAATTGCTCAACCTAGAATACAGAGCTCAACCTAGACTTGCTGCAGCCTCTTGATCATTGCCATCTTGCATTTGTCACCCTCCTGTCTAACACCCCAGACTTATCTCCAACATTGTAAGCTCTTAAATGTAAGGACCATAACTCTTTTGATCCAGACTGTCTGTTGCGCTATTGATGACCCTATTGTTGGCTAAAAGATAGGAAGCAAAAGGGTTGTGGTAAATGGAACATACTCATATTGGACTAATGTGGTAAGTGGGGTTCCTCAGGGCTCAGTTTTATGTACTCTCCTTATTAACATATGTATTAATGAATTAGAAGTGGGACTGGAAAGTAGTGTCTTCACTTTTGCTGATGACACGAAGTTGTGAAAGGTAATTAAATCAGATTATAATGTACTTTCCCTCCAAAGGGATTTGCATAAATTAGAGGATTGGGAAATTAAATGGCAGATGAGATTTAATACAAAAAAAAGTTATGTACCTGGGAAGAAAAAATAGCCATGCAATTTATAATCTTCATGGAGCAAATCCAGGGGTATCAGTGCTCAATGCCAAGAAGCAGCTGCAAAGGCAAATACAATGTTAGCATGCAAGGGAAGCAAATATAATTCTGCCACTATACAAATTCTGCCACTAACCAAATTAAACATATTTTCTCTAGTAAAAAGGCACCTAAGAGGGGATATGATTACATTATCTAAATACATCAGGTTCATTAGAAAGCTTTGTCAAGTGAGCTTTTTTTGTGCCAAGAGCTTTTCAACTGACAAGAGGACATCCTTTGAGGTTAGAAGTAAAAAGATTTCACCTTAAAGAAAGAAAATGGTTCTTCACAGTAATGGTGGTTAATCTGTGGAATTCTCTCCCAAAGGTGGTGATGATAAACTATTTGTCTCCTGCTTTGCTTTTTTCTGTCTCACATTTTTCTCTCTCTATTCTCACACTTGTAATCCAGCAACATTTCAAACTGATAAGTCAAAATTTTGATAATATAAGGAGAGCAACCCTTCCCCCCCTGCCTCTATGCACTCACCCTATCAGTTTATCTATGTAGTGACTTTAAAATCATCCTGATTTGGCAATAACATTTAACACCCTAATCTTGTTTTTTCAGCAACCTATCCAACATGCTCATTTTTCTTTGTAATCAAATTTCCAGCCTTTTGCAATGTCTCATGACCATGTGCATGGTTCACCTCTGACCCTCACATTAACCACTCATTGTCTCAGTGGTTCCCCTTGTTTTCCTTTAGTATGTAAACTGGTGGGCTGTAATTATAGGCTACATAGATCTTTGGATAAAAACACCATGGCCCCTATTCAATTGAAAACCTGCAGTTGACTTTATAATGGCCAAAAGCCAAAACCGTAAACCATGCACCCATAAGTATAGTTTTAGAGCATGATCATGATCAATTAAGCAAGGCAGTAACTGCTGACAGCCAATAGTAAATTAGACAGTCATCATGACATCAGTAAAACATGGAGGTTAAACGCCATTCAATTAGTGTTTAAAAGTCTGATATGCAATCGGGCTCGCAATCTGACAATGTACAAAATAATACAAATAAATGATGATACTGTTCTAGTCCATGGGGGAGGCCTGGTATGTATTAACTCCTTGATTACCAAGATTGGTATAACACGGAAATGAAACATAAAAACAAATTGAATGGCAGATTTGCAAGCTTGAGACTGTTGTGCAATTAATTCTAATGCCTTTCATCACTTTCCCTGTTTTTTAAAGTGCAGTATTGATTATTTATTTTCATGTACACTGCTAGGTGTTTAACCCCCTTGCGAGTTATATCTGGTACACGTAGGATTTTCTTCTACATTTGCCATTTACGGGTGTGAAAACAATTGCGGGCTTGAGGAGTTGAAGCAATTGATTAGCGATTTGCGATTGTAACATTTTTGTGCTTGAAAGATCAAAGGTTTAGATGGGTTGGAGTTACGATTTTGACAACCACAGGGATTTTCAGCCTGTAACCCGTAAATAAAACCGCAAATCAAGATTTAATTGCAACAATTCCACAAGCCCTCAATTGCCTTCAAACCCGTAAATGGCAAATGTAGAAAAAAATTATACGAGTACTAGAGAGGAATCGTAAGGGGGTTAAACCCCTGCTCGTAACACTACAAAAGCAAATAAAAACACAATACTGAACTTTAAAATATGTGAAAAGCGAAGAAAGACATTATAATTAATTGCACAACACTCTCAAGCTTGCAACAATGCAGTAAATTATTTTTTTATTTATGTTTCATTTCCTTGTTATATCAATCTCGGGAATCAAGGAGTTAATACATATCAGGCCACCTACATGGACTATAAGAGTTTGGCCATTCATTTTTATTGATTTTTACATTGGTGTATTGCGAGCACATCAGACGTCTAAACACTAAATGATTAACATTTAAAACACATGTTTTTCTGATGTCATGATGATGATCTCATTTACTATTGGCTCTTTCTAAATTGTAACTTACAGGCTTGCTTAATTGATCATGATCATGCCCTGAAATGCTACGTACAGGTTCATGGTTTACGGTTTTAGACTTCGGCCCTGTAATTGTGGGCTTGTTCAATTAAATAGATCTGTAACTGTTGGAATTTCCTAAGTATAGTAAAAGAAAAAAAATTGCCAAAAAAGAAAAAATAAGCACTACAAGGACTAATGAAAAATAGCCAAGAAGTTATAAAAGAAGGAGGCATAGTGATTATGGGAAGTGAAAAACACAAAAAATGTAATAGACAGTTGTCAGACACCAGGACATATAAAATTATGCCATAATAATCTCATGAAAATTAAAGAAAGTTATGATTGAAAATAGGTAAAAAAAGAGAAAGAGTTTGGCAAGAAAGAGTTTTATTTTCTGACTGATTAACATCCTAGAGTCCCAGTAATCTATATACTTTAAAAATCCCATAAAAGTGTATCTAATTCCCTAGTCATACCAATCATTATTGTGATTAATTCATAGTTACATAGTTACATAGTAATTGAGGTTGAAAAAAGACTTTTAGCCCATCAAGTTCCACCTTTTAAGATCTCCTCTGATTTGCAATATGCAGATTAGTTGTTAATTGATCCAGAGGAAGGCAAACAAAAAAAAAACAAGTAAAACTTTGCCAATTGTCTCAAAAGGGAAAAAAAAATCCTTCCTGACCCCAGATACTGGCGATCAGATTTCTCCCTGGATCAATACTCCCTCTCTAATTAACCAGGATAACCCTGAATCCCTTTTTATTTAAATATATATCCAATCCCTTTTTAAAGTTATCTATCGAATCCGCGGTCACCGCCTCCCTTGGAAGTGAATTCCACAGAGTAACTACACCTTACTGTGAGGAACCCTTTTTTTTTCTTTAAGGTGAAATCTTTTTCCTTCTAACCTCAAAAGATGTCCTTGTGTCAATAGAAAACCTCTTCGCACAAAAAGCTCCCTTGACAAATCTTTATACTGACCCTGGATGTATTTATATAGGGTAATCATATCAGCTCTTAGATACCTTTTTTCTAGACAAAATATGTTTAATTTGGTTAGTTTTTTTTCATAACTTAGTCCCTCCATTCCCATTATTAGTTGTGTTGCCCTTCTCTTTACTTTTTCCAGTTCTAAAATGTCCTTTTTATGAAGTGGTGCCAAAACTGTACTCCATATTCCTAATGATGGCGTACTAGGGATTTGAATAGTGGTAGAATTATATTTGCTTCCCTTGCTTCTATAATTATATTTGCTTCCCTTGCTTCAGCAAAAATGGAGACAATACTTTCCAGTCCTACTTCTAAGTAGTTAATAAATATGTTAAAAAGGAGAGGACTTAATACTGATCCCTGAGGAACCCCACATACCACATTGGTCCAATCTGAGCATGTTACATTTATAACAACCCTTTGCCTCCTGTCTTTTAGCCAGCTCTCAATCCATGTGCATATATTTACTGCAATTCCTGGTACCTTAATTTGCACAATAGTCTCCCATGTGGCACTGTATCAAAAGCCTTTGCAAAATCTAAAAATACTTTATCCACTAAGTTGCCTTGATCCAAGTTCCTACTAACCTCCTCATATAAACTAATTTGATTTGTTGGACATGACCTGTCCCTCATAAATCCATGTTGGCTCCTACTCATAATCCTGTTTGAAAATACATATTCTTGTATATTATCCCTTATTAACCCTTCTAAAAGTGTTCTCACTACATTAGTGAGGCTTAAATATAGGTATCACCTCTGCTTTTCTCCAGTCATCTGGTAGAGACGCTGTGTTGAGTGAATCTTGAAAAATTAGATATAATTGTTTGGCTATTACAGAACCCAGTTTCCTCAGTACCCTTGGATGTATTCTATCAGGACCTGGAGCTTTATTAACATTTATTCTTTCCAACCTCTTTTGGATTTCTTCCTGCGTTAACCAATTATTTAGTGATGGTAGTGTAGCCCCAGTATGTTGCAGTGTCCAAACCACTGGTATCGCCCTTGTATATACCGAAGAAAATAAAGTATTTAGCTCATCTGCCTTTTCCTGGTCACTAATTGTCAGATGGCCTGTTTCACATTGTAATGCTCCTATAGCTTCCTTCATGGCCTTCTTCCCATTTATATACTTAAAAAATATTACTGTCCTTTGCAACTAATTTTTCATTTTCTATTTTAGCCAGTCTAATAGCCCTTTTGCAAGCCTTGTCGATTTCCTTGTACTCACGTAAAGGAGTCTCTGTCCCCTCTTGTTTGTATAATTGAAATGCCTGTTTTTTACTCTGTATCTTGCATTCTTATTAAATTGTAATTTGGCAAATCTAAAGGGCTCTATATAAGCACAGAGCATATTTTTTACAGAAGTTTTAGCTAATGAAGACCTTGCTTTTTCATAGAAGTTCACTAACTAAAAACGTATTTAAAAAAATATGCACTGTGCTTATATAGAGCCATTTATATTGACTTAATTGCAATTTAATAAGGCTGTTGTTGATCTTTAAATCATTGTTAAGCCATGTTGAATGTAATTTACTCCCTTTACTTTTATTCAGTAAGGATTTAAATGTTGTCCATTTATGTTCAGTATTTTTAACTGCCAGTTCTTTGTCCCACTCTATACTTTATATTGCTGCCCTTAAACCTTTAAAATCTTCCCTTTTAAAATTCAGACTTTTTGTTGGCCCCTTACAGTTTTGTTTTTTTAATTCAATCTCAAATGAGACTGTGTTGCGATCACTGTTTCTCAAAGGTTGCCCTATTTCAATATTTGATACCATACCAATATTATTTGTGATTACTAACTCCAAGATTCATTTCTAGTGGGTTCGTGTATAACCTGGGCCAGATAATGAACCCTGAGTGTACTCAAGAACCTGCTTCCCTTAGCTGAACTGCTGATCTAATTTATCCAGTTTATTTCAGGGTAATTAAAGTATCCAATTATTCGAACTTGCTCATGATTAACTGCATTTCCAATTTCTAATAATAATAGCATTTCCCCACTTTCAATTATTTTCTTGGGTTTTAAAGCATACTCCTACCAATATTATTTTGAAATGTGCTGTTCCACTATTTAACTCTACCCACAAACATTCAATATTATCACTAGTTCCAGCATAAATCTCTTCTCTGACTATTGGCTTAAAATCAGGCTTAACATACAGACACATCCCTCATCCCCTATGTTTCCTAAATAGTTTATAACCATCCAGATTAACAATCCAGTCATGGGAGTCATCCCACCATGTTTCAGTAATGCCTATTAAATCTCATTTCTCATTTACTGCTAATAATTCTAACTCTCCCATTTTTCCTGGCAAGCTTCTGGCATTAGCAAGCATACACCTTATGTTAATTCAGAGAGAGATATTAAGATATTAACACAGTAATTACTTTGTCTATTGGGTCTTCTTGGTAATGATAACAACATTACATTTCAACATCGTCTCATGTAGAAGCACTTTGAAAATCAAGAGCTGCAGGTTAACACCTACCAACTGGGTGGACGAAAGGATTACCTAAGCACTGTGATAGCTTTGCACAAAAGATATATATTTTTTTAAATCTTACCTTAGAGGCTTTAGAACTGATCCAAACCACTGCACCTTTTAGCATGTGATTCTACAGCTCTGTCCATGGCCGGATTATCCATTAGGCAAACTTGGCAGCTGCCATGTTTTTTAGCTTTGTTTAAGCCTGAAAATATTTTTTTTGATTTAATGACTAAAAGCTGCAGTTCACAAACCCACCTAAAACAAGAGTACAGTATAGAGTACCCCTCTCTATCATTCAATGTGGTTCCTGCACCACAGAGCATTAGTAAGTTTATACAGCATAATGATTTCTCACTAAAATATGTTTTTTTTAAAGTAAATATTGGTAGAAAGTAATTTATTGATTATAGGTATTATGTTTGAAGGGTTATTAATACTTAATGATAATAGGTATTCCTGGCTTAATATTTATTTATGTATTTATATGTACATTTATATATTGTTATGCTAATTATAAGTGACCCTGCTGAATATTTGTACATTTGCTTAATTATAGTTGTTTTTATTTTATCCTCCTTAAATATTTATGTATTTATATAATAATGGTGACCCTGGGTGAATATATATAAATGTATATGATTTTAGGGCTCTGGCTGAATATATATTTAGAAAATAAAATAGGGGATCCTAGAGGTATTATGATTATAGATGACCCTGATTAGATATGTATGTGTTGTAATTATAATTGACAACTGCAGTTGAATATTTATATTATATTGTTCCCTGGCTTATGCCCCGTTTATGTCTATAGCAGACCTTGGCTGAATATGGGTTTGTTTGTATGAGACACTGACTAAATATTTATATACTGTATTACTATTATTATTCCAGGTGACCCTCTCTATAGGAGACCCTGCTTAAATATGTGTACATATATACTATTAGAGGGGAACTAAATATGCATATATTTATTTGATTGCACAGGACCATGGCTTAATATTTATATACTTATTTTAATGTAGGGCACCGTAGCTGATTATGTATTATAATTATAGTGAGCCCCTACTGAATACTGATATAATATTAAGAGGCCCTGGCCCAGTATGTTTAGATTGTATGAGCAAAATATATACAAACAGACATACATACAGTGCCTTGCAAAAGTATTCACCCCCTTGACTTTTTACCTATTTTGTTACATTACAGCCTTAAGTTCAATGTTTTGCTAATCTGAATTGTATGTGATGGATCAGAACACAATAGTCTAAGTTGGTGAAGTGAAATAAGAAAAATATATACATAAAACTATCCTTTAGAAATAGAAAACAGAAAATTGGCATGTGGGTATGTATTCACCCCCTTTGTTATGAAGCCCATAAAAAGCTCTGGTGCAACCAATTACCTGGAATTAGTGAAATGATGTCCACTAAGTGGAATCTAAGTGTCACATGATCTGTCATTACATATACACACCTTTTTAGAAAGGCCCCAGAGGCTGCAACACATAAGCATGAGGCACCACTAACCAAACACTGCCGTGATGACCAAGGAACTCTCCAAACAAGCAAGGGACAATGTTGTTGAGAAGTACAAGTCAGCGTTAGGTTATAAAAACATAGCCAAATGTTGTATGATCCCCAGAAGCACCATTAAATCTATCATAACCAAATGGAAAGAACATGGCACAACAGCAAACCTGCCAAGAGACGGCCGCCCACCAAAACTCACGGACCAGGCAAGGAGGGCATTAATCAGAGAGGCAGCACAGAGACCTAAGGTAACCCTGGAGGAGCTGCAGAGTTCCACAGCAGAGACTGGAGTATCTGTACATAGGACGACAATAAGCTGTACACTCCATAGAGTTGGGCTGTATGGCACAGTGGCCAAAAGAAAGCCATTACTTTCAGCAAAAAACAAAATGGCACGTTTTAAGTTTGCGAAAATGTGGGAAAACCATCTCCGCAGTGAAACGTGGTGGCAGCATCGTGCTGTGGGGATGTTTTTCAGCAGCCGGGACTGGGAAACTGGTCAGAGTTGAGGGAAAGATGGATGGTGCTAAATACAAGAATATTCTTGAGCAAAACCTCTACCACTCTGTGTGTGATTTGAGGCTAGGACAGAGGTTCACCATGCAACAGGACAATGATCCCAAACACACTGCTAAAGCAACACTTGAGTGGTTTAAGGGGAAACATGTACCGTATATTCTCTAGTATAAGCTGACCCGAGTATAAGCCGAGGCACCTATTTTACCACAAAATACTGGGTAAAATGAGTGACTCGAGTATAAGGGTGGGAAATGTGCTGCCCATGTGTCCCCCCTCTCTCTCCCGTGTCTCTTCTCCCCTCTCCCTTCCCTGTGTCTCTTCCCCCTCCCTTATCACCCTCCTCAACCCCCCTCCTCATTCTCAACCTCCCTCCTCAACCCCACTCCTCATCCTCAACCTCCCTCCTCATCCTCAACCTCCCTCCTCATCCTCAACCCCCTCATCCTCAATCCCCCCATCCTCAACCCCCTCCTCAACCTCAACCCCCCTCCATAACCTCAACCTCCCTCCTCATCCTCAACCCCCTCCTCAACCTCAACCCCCTCCTCAACCTCCCTCCTCATCCTCAACCTCCCTCCTCATCCGTAACCCCCTCCTCATCCTCCCTCCTCAACCTCCTCCTCCCTCCTCAACCTCACTCCTCAACCCCCACATCCTCATCCTCCCCCTCAACCCCCATCCTCACCCCCCCCTCAACCTCAACCCCCTCCTCAACATCAACCCCATCCTCAAGCCCCCATCCTCAACCCCCCATCCTCATCCTCAATCCCCCCATCCTCATTCCCCTCCTCACCCCCCCTCAACCTCAAGCCCCTCCTCAACCCCATCTTCAGCCCCCCTCCTCAAACCCCTCATCTTCATCCTCAACCCCCCATCCTCATCCCCCTCCTCACCCCCCTCAACCTCAACCCCCCTCCTCAACCTCCCTCCTCCTCATCAACCCCCTCCTCAAGTGAGGAGGGGGGTTGAGGAGGAGGAGGAGGGGTTGAGGATGAGGAGGGGGGAGGGAAAGAGACACAGGGGGTAGAGAGACACGGGGGGTTAGAGAGACACGGGGGGGTTAGAGAGACGAGGGGGTTAGAGAGACACGGGGGGTTAGAGAGACACGGGGGGTGGGGTTAGAGAGACACTAGGGGGAGTGACTCGAGTATAAGCAGAGGGAGCCCTTTTTAGCCTTAAAAAAAGCTGGAAAACTCGGCTTATACTACGGTAAATGTGTTGGAATTGCCTAGTCAAAGCCCAGACCTCAATCCAATAGAAAATCGGTGGTGAGACGTAAAGATTGCTGTTCACAAGCGCAAACTATCCAACTTGAAGGAGCTGGAGGAGTTTTGCAAGGAGGAATGGGCAAAAATCCCAGTGGTAAGAAGTGATAAACTCATAGAGACTTATCCAAAGCGACTTGGAGCTGTGATTGTCGCAAAAGGTGGCTCTACAAAGTATTGACTTTAGGGGGGTAAATAGTTATGCACATTGACTTTTTCTGTTATTTTGTCCTATTTGTTGTTTGCTTCACAAAAAAACAAAAAAAACATTTTCAAAGTTGTGGGCATGTTCTATAAATAAAATGATGCAAATCCTCAAACAATCCATGTTAATTCCAGGTTGTGAGGCAACAAAACACGGAAAATATCTTTGCAAGGCACTGTATGTGTCACGGATTTCCCAGGGCCCAGCTGAGGCATCAAAATCTATTTTATCTAATTAAAAACTAGCTGTATTACTTTTTTCCTGATTAATTATGCTCTTAGTTAGACTTTAACTAGTTACTTTTTTCAGAAAAATGTCTGTTCTTTTTGTGTAGTGGCCGTTTAGCTTACATAATTAGTTTTTTCATGCGATACAAGTGATCATGATATGTGTTTGTGTAACATGCTTGCTGCCCTCCCATAGAAAAATATAAATAATATGGCCCACCATCAAAAGGATTTAGTAAACAAGTCATAGCTCATTGTGTGTATAAGTAGCTGTGTTGTTAAAATGTCCAGGGAAATGTCTGTGATTTGCTCACACAGCAAGAGAGCGATATACATACACAGAAAAGGGAAAAATGGGTGAGTGCATGCCTTGTGCATCACTCACAGGGGCACCTCAATTTCATTGCCTAGGTGCTCCAAAAGGGAAGATCCGGCACTGGCTCTGCCCAGTCCTAGTTCTCCCTAAAAATTATTGTGAATGTAAACATTTTTAAAAGGGAAATTATGTTTAAAAATACTAGTGTTCAATGAGCAAGTTATGAGCAAGTTATAAAATACCTGTAATAGATATGGAACTCACCTTATGATGCAACAATAAGACTATGTTAGAGGACCAGGTGATGTAAGTAGCAAATGAATTTAGAGAAAAAAAAAAAAATTGTGGCACATTCCATAGTTGTAGCTATAGTTGTATTGCTTTTTAACTGTTTCAGATTCCACATCTCAGAAATCAGTGGCAAAATGGTAAAGATTATGATGGCAATTATATTCTCACACCAGTGGTGTATTTGCGATTTATGCTGACTAGGTTATGCTTCATACGCCACTTATCCCCTTTCTGTACTGACAGTTAAAAACCAAGCTCAGCATCACATCACATCGTCATATTATTAAACTCACATTACTCACACATACTGATATAGACATACTTTGTGACTGTCTGTTACAGGGAAGAGGGGAGTTATCAAATGTTTAGACCTAAAATGAAATCCCCATCCCTTCTCTCTCTTTCTTTACCCCTTGTCTACTTATTAGCCAAAAGTCACACTTTTAAGTGTCATAAATGCTATAGACAGAAACATGGAAGCTTTTATACAAAAACTTTGACATAATATTTTCTCTAAAGATTCCTGCTCATGGATCACTTACTGTAGTTACTGCAAACTATGTTTAATAACAGGGCCCTCCATCCATCCTGCAATATATTTACCCCGAATAGCGCTACATAATATGATCCCTATTCTATTAGAAGCCCACAAATGCCTCTAACCCGTAATTCTTTTTGCAGGTGTTTTTGTCTCTAAATATTTAGATGTTTTCTATTGACTCAAGCTCACAATTTACAGCCTTAAGCCTAAACTCGTAGCCTTTTCAGGATTTCAGGGGGCGTAATCATATGATCTGGCAATATTTCTGCAATCAGAGGCTACAAATTATTTAGTGTCAATAAGTAATATTTGCTGATCGGGTTTGCAATGAAGCAATCTAGCTCTCTATAAAACGCATTACATCATCTGTTTTAGTCCATGTGGGTTTTATGATATGTATTAACCCCTTGAATCGCGGAATCAATATTTCTCAGAAATACCAGTTAAAAATGTTTTTTTAGTGGCATATTTGTGGGTTTGAGTCTGTTGTGCCATTTGTTCTAATGTGTTTCCATGCCTTCTCATGCTTTTAAAGTATAGTATTGTTATTATTATTATTATTATCGTTTATTTCCAGGTTCCAGGCAACCACAAATTCAATGTTAACACATTGCAAAGAATGGGGGGCCCTGTCTTTGAGCTTGGAATCTGGTGTCCATAGTGCCTTCCCCAAAGCACCTTGCAGGATTGAAACTCGCAGACTTACAGTCTAAAGGTTAAGGTTTGTGTGTGGTACAATAGGGAAAGAGAAGTGTTGTGCGTGTTAGGGTGGAAGGTGATAAGCTTCTTTAAAGAGTTTTTGACGGATTTAAGGCAGGAGGACAGTGTGGTGGGGCGAAGCAAGGAGTTCCAGAGAAGAGGGGCAGCACAAGAAAGGTCCTGGAGTCGGGAGTGAGAGGAGGTGACAAGAGTGGTAGAGATAAGAAGGTCATTAGCAGAAAGAAGAGGGCATGTGGGGGAGTATTTGGAGACGAGAGCAGAGATGTACAGGGGTGCGCTGTTGTTGAGGGCTTTGTAAGTTAGGGTCATGATTTAAAATGTTATTCTGGAGGCTAAGGGAAGCCAGTGAAGGGATTGACAAACAGGTGCTGCCGACAATGAACGTTGTGTATGGAAGATGAGTCTGGCGGAGGCATTCATTATGGATTGAAGTGGGCAGGCCAACAAGAAGAGAGTTGCAATAGTGGCGACAAGAGAGAGTGTATTAGAATATTTGTTGTGTCTTGTGTAATGTAGTGACATATTTTGGAAATGTTTTTTATATGGAGAAGGCAAGATTTTGTTAGTGACTGTATGTGGGGGATGAAAGAGAGGGTTCCAGTAGAACTCCAAGGCAACGGACTTGGAAGGTGGGGTGATGATGGCGTTGTTGACAGTGAGGGTGATGTGAGGAATTTAAGTTGTAGTAGAGCGTGGGAAGATTAAGAGTTCAGTCTTAGACATGTAGAGTTTTAGATGGTGGGCAGACATCCAAGAGGATATAGTAGAGAGGCAGTTGGAGACGTGTGTTAGAAGAGAGGGGGATAGATCTGGTGCTGAGAGGTAGATTAGAGTGTCATCTGCAAAGAGATGATACTGAAACCCAAAATAGTTTATTAGGGTCCCAAGTGAGCATGTATAGATGGAGAAGAGGAGGGGCATAGGACTGATCCTTGGGGTACGCCAACAGACAAAGGGTGAGGAAAAGAAGAGGTGCCAGAGAAGGAGACTATAAATTATTGAACTTGTAGGTATGATGAGAACCACAAAAGAGAAGTGTCTCGATTGCCGATGGAGGAGAGAATATGGAGTAGAAGCGGATGGTCAACTGTGACAAAGGCGGCAGAGAGATCAAAAAGAAGCAGAAGTATTGTGTGTTTGATTGCTGCTCCAGCATTAATAAGTGTTTCAAAAAGCCCTTGCTAGTACTATTTAGTGCTCGTAATATTTTTGACAGAAACTTGATACTTTTTTCATTTGCAGGTTAGACTTTATTTGAGAGCTAGAGCTACGGGTCTAATAAAATATTGATTTTGTAAAATTACTTAGTGCTTGTAATATTCGACCTGTGCTAAAACCAATGGTGTTCTAAGCTAGAATTTGCGGCTTCGGCTGGCCCATGGTGATTGTGGGCGGGGAACTTGCATAGCTAATAGAATATGTAGCAATTTTAAAAGCAGTTTTAAGCCTGTATAAATATACAAATTGGCCAATAGAAATAGGGCCCCTATGTTGGCACGTTGCAAATAAAGGAAAATAATAATAATAGTTAAACAGTGTGTAGGTGCCTCTGTATGCATTTGGGCTTGTGCATGTGAGAATTTGATAGTGTGTACATACCACTATATTAGAATATATCCACGCAACGAAGAACAAACATAAATATTTTAAGCGTAATTTAGATCCTATGACATATCCAATTTTCTTTCCAGGATGGCAACCAAAATACAGTTGCAAAGTTATCCCAATAGTAAAGTTTGTGTTAGAAACAATATTTCCATGCTGGAATCTAAAGTGGCACAAACTGCTGTCGGGAATCATTATAATCTGATTTTATGTGGAGGTAAAATCACACAACAATGGATTATTGATTCCTATCTACCAGTCGAAGCAAACAATTAACATTTTATAAAATGTCAACAAAACAAGCTTTGAGTAAAACAATATTGTGGATTGATGGATTATGTTGTTCCACATCATCATTTTTTAAATACCATGGAAACCTCATTTGCTGTTGGTAAATTATATCGTCTTTGATCAGTATGGTGATTTCTTTTGAGAACCATATTTACTCTTGGCATTGGTAATTGATGTCTTTGCGCATGTGCCAGTTGTTCTTTTTCAACCTCAGCTAATTTTTTGTATGCTTTACTATATGGGTTGTTGGCCATAATGTTATCAAGCTGTTCAAAGACTATGGGTAAGCATTGTTTATTTTCAGGAGGCATCATTCGTTGTTCAACAGCTTCCATTGTATCAAGTACATACAACTGTGCACATTTCCTCTGTTCTCCTGTTTCTGGGTGTAAAAGTCCGGTGTTATATTTGTCCTTGTACTTTAGAACAATAAGGACCATGTCCTGGAACATTTTCGGCTAATGTTGCCCCCATTGAAGCAAATTAAATTGCACTGTTATAAGATTGAATGTTTTTCTTAAAATTGGTGTCATTTGGAAATGTAGGATCACTCATGATACTTTTTAAATAATCTGGAAATGTGTGTCTTTCTGGAAGCCTTACCTTTCCTTTCTGACAGGAACTAATAAACTCTCCATCAGTTGGTCGTTCTTTCAGAAAATGATTGGCCCCACAAAACTGACAAACTATATTCATTAATCCACAATAATGAGTGTCTACTGTTCTAAATAAAGGACTATCATGACCTTCCTCAGTATAGATCTCAGTTGAACTTTCTATATCTACATTGTTGTCATTTCTATCAATATTGGTGTCAGGAGGCAAAATAGGTTCATTAGAAAATGTTTTACAGACATTATTTTGTTTACTTTTTCTTTTCTTTGAAACTCCAGCAGACTCATTTAGTTGTTTTTTAGCCATTTTTCTTTTATTTAGAAGTTTCTGTTGGTCTTCTTCTCTTAAACATTGTGAAGTCTTAGGGTCTGTGCATCTCTCCATCTCTGCTTCCTTTCCCTTGCCATTCATCTTTTATATTCTTTCTTATCTTCTGCATTGTCCTCCATTGTTATCTGTTATTGGAAATAGAGTTTTAAGAATTGCATTAGTTTTATTATACTTTTTTTTTAACCTGTCATATATTTCTAAAACAATGGTAATCTGTCTCTGTCTCTCTGGGTGTCTGTCTCTCTGGGTGTCTGTCTCTCTGGGTGTCTGCGGGTGTCTGTGGGTGTCTGTGTCTCTGGGTGTCTGTGTCTCTGGGTGCCTGTGTCTGTGAGTGTCTGTGTCTCTGGGTGTCTGTATCTGTGAGTGTCTGTGTCTGTGTGTGTCTGTGTCTGTAGGTGTCTCCTTGTGTGCCTGTCTCTCTGTGTCTGTCTCTCTTTGTCTGTCTCTGTCTGTCTCTCTGTGTCTTTCTCTCTGTGTCTGTCTCTGTGTGTCTGTCTCTCTGTATCTGTCTCTCTCTGTGTCTCTCTCTCTCACTCTGTCTGTCTCTGTCTGTCTCTCTCTCTCCGTCTGTCTGTCTGTCTCTCTCTGTCTGTCTCTCTGTCTGTCTGTGTGTGTGTGGATCTCTCTCTCTCTCTCTGTATCATGAATGCAAAAACATAAACAGTTATCATGTGTTCCTAAAGAAGAGCTACACAAAAGAGCTATTAGCAAACTATAGATTGACATGACTAAACATCTGAAGTGTAATTCTCATTCATGTAAACAGAAATGTGTTTTCATATTTGTATTTTTTAATGAATGACAACCTGTGAATAATGTTGATGAAAAAACAGTTAGAGACTTATTAAATAGCGTTTTAAGGAATTGAATAGTGCTCTATATAACCACATAACATATTTTGGTTATGTACGTTTGTAGTTAGTTATCTTCTATCCAAAAGAAAGGTCTTCAGTAAGTAAGTATTTGTGTTCCAAAATATGTAAGTTATATCGAACTCTATTTCATAGGGCAACTTGCAATGTAATAAGGGTGTTAATTCTGTTTTTATAAATAATGTCATCAAGAATGATACCTGTCAATTAGATGTGATATCAACTGAAATATTGCAGACGTCACTTTGTGTGTTCAGGGAGGTGCAGGCTTGATGGATCTTTAAATTGACATGCATTTTAATTGGCATACATAGCAAATGTAAATCCTAATCATACATATATGTTAAATGCATTTTAAAATGTTAAAAAGTGACTTAATATAATACATGAAATTAAATATTAAACTGCTTCTAAGCTGCTATCCCTGACAATGAGCAGTAACATAATGATGAATTAATGGCTGAAAGAATACACATGAATAAAATAGCTAAGTAGATTTGTATTCCCTTTTTTTTCCTTCTAATTATTCAATATTTTGTAAAATAAATGACTTAAATTAATTAAGCAATATCTGTCATCCATGGGCTGTAAGAAATACTTAATCCTATATTTGTAAAGAATGTCATCACTAAATCATATACCTGTGTAGTAGATGTTCTATAATGTAAAATGCTGCAGAGGCGACTCCTGTGTTGAGGTAGGTTGCGACGTGAGAAATATGTGAAAAGATGTAAAAATCATATTTAATTTTTTCATTGAATGAATGTATTAAATAACATTGCTCAACGCAAATCAATACTTAATGCTATATTTGTAAAGAATGTCATCATGAAATTATATACCTGTTTAATGTTCTGTAATCTTAATAAGTGCAGAGGCGACTCCTGTGTTCAGGCAGGTGGAGACGTGAGAAATCTGTCAAAAGATGTAAAAATCATATTTAATATTTTGTTTGAATGAATGTATGAATCATTGAAAGTACTTGTTGTCCTTGTCAAACAGGCATGTAGTAAAATAAATGTAAATATTTAAAAATGATATACCTGGGAAGGTGATCTGATTGCAGATAAAATGCTGCAAACACCCCTCTGTGTAGTCAGGTGGGCAGATTATCAAACTGTGAAAAAAAAGGCCTTGTTAATGTTTGTTTGATATGAATTGGCATAGATGCAAAATCTAAGTAAATGCACTATAAAATGTAAGAAAGTGATGTAAATATTTAAGCGGTTTGAGGATCCTATTCCTTTGAGACAATGAGCAGCAACAGATAAATATGATGTCTAATATGATCTACCTATTTTGTGATGCATTTTAGCGCATTTCATTTAGAAATCTTTAAAATAAATGACTAATTAAATAATTAATCATGAACATTAATAATTAAGCATCAACACAGGAAAACAATTGCATTAATTATTATTATTATAGTTTATTTATAACCCGCCGACATATTCCGTAGCGCTGTACATAAATTAGGTTCAGACAATGATAAATACAGATTAACATTTAGCAAAGGAAGGAGGGCCCTGTCTTTGAGCTAGGAATCCAATGTCCATGGTGAATTTCCAAAGTACTTAAGATAGAAACTCTCAGACTTACAATCTAAGGGAATTAATAATGAAGGCTGAAAACATAAATATAACAGCAATGTAATAATGAAGCAGCAACACTGAAATTTAAGTTCATTGCAAAATGTACATATATTTTCATGCATTTTTGCCTTAAAATTTGTTCTATGAATGATTAATGAAGTAAGTAATGAACATTAATAGTTGAGCAGCAACCAGGAAATTTAAGTCCACTATGAAATATCCATATTTTTTTACATTGTTTTTACTAAATTTGTTATTATGACTAATTATAAATTAATGAATGAACATTATTCATCTTAATGATTAATAAAGTAATAAATGAACATTAATAGTTGAGCATCAACCCCAAAATGTTAATCCAGTGATAAATATACATATCCCTTTATGAACTTTCTTACTATTAATAATTAATAATTAATTAATTAATGGACATTACTAATTAATCAATTACTAAATATATTATAAAGAGTTAATCAATAATGTAATCCTAAAGTAAAGGTAGTGACAATTGTATTTTTTTTTAAAATAATTAATAATTAATAAATTAATGTCCATTAAAAATTAATTAATCAATTAATAAACATATTAGAAATGGTTAATGATTAAATCGTGCTAAGGTACAGGTATTGCAAAATGTAGCAATGTAATTTTTTGTTTTTATTAATATTTTTTGTAATCAATAAATAATAAAATAATTAATATGTTTTACCTATTTATCACAAATATCCAGCAATCAAATACTGAAGAGCTAACAATCTCTTTGGATTTTCCAGCCTCAGAAAATGTCCAGTCAGACTATCATCACCTGAGGAGAAAGTGTCTGCAGTGTGGCAAGTGTGCCCTATATATAGGCTGCGTGCGCGAGCCAAAACCGTTAGTTTAGGCGGGAAAGCCAACATTTCAGATGCGTTATTGTGTAGATGGTCGTAAAATGGCGGCTATAGTGAATGTGTTACACGCGGTGAAAGGATTTTCCGTCTTTAGTAACAGTCCATTGTAGTACCTCGTACGTGCCTTGTCAAACTGCTACGTGTCCGGCTATGTTTTGTGTCCTTCATGGTCGTGTAGCCTCATTTACATTTTTTTCGGCAGCCATTTTTTTCCTAGCTTAGACGATTTTCGAGTGCTGAAAATTGTCTAAATTTAGTTAAATTTGCGTTCCAGCTCACTGACAGACGTCCTGGCTGTTGCCCCATGCTCTGTGTGATGTGTTTGTATTATTTCTGGTGTATTTAGTGTGTTTTTACTGTTTTTTGGTTTGCGCGCGTCGGCCGCTAAGTTCGTATTTTTACGACTCGTATTTGGAGTCCCGCGGTCGTCATGTTTGATAGGCTAAGTGCTGAGAGTTTTGTACGTTGGTGTGTGGTGCCGTAGGAGTAAGTGCTGCGACTTAAGATTTGTTAGTGGGAGTTTTGTGGCTTTGTTTAAAGCGCTGTAGGAGTAAATAGCTGCGAGTTAAGCTGTGTGTGGGAGTTTTGCATGGTGTTTTAAGGCGCCGTAGGAAAAGTGCTGGGAGTTAACAATGCGGGGGTTGTGTTAGTGTTTTGAGGCGGCGTAGGACAAAATACTGCAAGTTAAGGATTATGCGGGGTTGTGTTGTTCCAAAGTCATGCACCTTGAAGCCTCCAAATTCGCTTTGCGAGGGTCCGCATTTGCGAGGGACACAGTTCTTGCAAGCTCACTTTGCAAGCTCGCAAAGTGTGATGACGATTCGTAGTTTGACAACTATTATATGTGATAGCCACCCCCTGTTAGATTCACTAAAGGACGAAGAGTGGGTAAAGTGTGATGCAGTGCCCATCACTCAGATTGCCTATATTCAGATATATTAAGATCTATAAATGGCAGTCTTCTCAGCACTTTTATTTTTTAATGATAGCAAAGTGTTCATTAACACGTGCTTTTCTTTAGTTTCTTGTATAATACTATTTATGATTTGTAAAGTTTTTTTATATTTTGTACGGCTACAAGTAAAATTTGTATATACATGTTAAATACAGTGTAAATATGTTGGTGCAGCACATTTGTAGATGTATGTTGGTAAAGAAGTATATAAGGAGTTTACTCTCATGAAAACTTACAATACAGGAGCGGGTGGCAGGCATGAGGGGAGGGCTTGTTTAATTGTAATTTGTTTAATTGTTTAATTGTTAGAGTGTCATTTAGGGATAGGTGTCAACTAAGCAGAATAGTTGCCCTTGTTTTAAACTGTGGTTGGTGGAGTTAAGGAGGCAGTTGTCAGGGTTCAAATATCTGAAAACTAGGGTACTGTTAGAAAATTCCAAAGAGTTAGAGTGGAGTGGAAATGTTCTACAGGCAGGAGTGGGAGTTACTAATCATGGGCAAAGTAGAGGGAGAGGTTTGAGGTGTACCTGGTGACAAGAGCTAATACAAAGGGAAGAACAGCCCTGTAAAAAGCCTTTGTAGGTTAGGCTCAGGATTTTTTACAGTGGACTTTGGGTACTCGACTACCTCAGAATTCGTCCATTTTGGTAACAACGCTTCTGACTATGAAATGAAAGTGCAGCCTGTGCCTATAAGAACCAAATTGTAGACTGTGTCTACAAGAAACAAAGTATAGCCTGTGCCTATTAGAATCAAAGGGTAGCCTTTGCATACAAAAATCAAAGTGCAAGCTGTGCCTATTAGAACCAAAGTGTGCTTTTATGAATACAAGTGTTTCTTGTGCCTAAAAGAATCAAAGTGTAGCTTATGCCTATAAGAATCAAATTGCAGCATGTGCCTACAGAAATCAAAGTGCAGAGGGAGGGGGTGTGGCCTAACGGGACAGCAAGACTTGCCAGACATCAGCTCCATCCCAATACACACTCAATCCAGGGTAATCTGCCCTAATCCCCCACAAAAAAACCTTTAAACACCAGCACAAGTGTAAGGGGGTGCAGGGGAAGAGGAGTAAAGAAGAATTGCGAAAATCGGGGCTAATTAACACGCCGCATGGTTGAGGCCTAGTGCATCCGGCCTCCCCGGCGATCAGCAGCAGCAGCAGCTGCACAGCAGAGAAGTCCAGAAGCCCACTTTTAACCCCCAACGAGCATCACCTACCACTGGATCAAAGTAAGTGGTTGAGGCCTCCACCACCTGGTCCCCCACTGAGCTTGTGCCAGAGACTGAAAGAGGTGCCAGACTCCATTGAGAGGCTAATCTGGGAGGTAAGAGGGACACACTACACCAGATCCCTTCCTCACCATCCCTACATAAGTAGTGCATAAGCAAAAATAAGCATAATAGAGGCCGCCTAGACCCCAACATCTAAAGTGGCACAACTCTATTTACTTAGAGGGGGCAGGAGGCCATCTTGAGACACATACACCAAGAGGGGCCCGCCCCCAGACAAGGCTCCAAAATGGTTCCCAGACAGCACTAACAGCAGCCTTTTTAAGCCCCACAGGGGAGTCCCCAACTGGACAGCCAACAACAGCACAATTACTGCCTCCAATGCATCTGTGCAAAGATTAAGATTAAAAGGGGTTAAAAGATTTAAGAGACAGAATCACAACCCAGCATCTCTCCTAACTTAATAAACGACAACAAGTTGTGAGAAGCATGTCACAAATAAGCTGGCAAGACTTATCCAGACAAGTTTCACTAGGGTTGTAAATATGTTAAAGCAAAAAGCATGATGCATTAACTTACTGAATTACGCAAGTCACCTACATGAGCCGGCTACCAGAAAAGCTCTAGCCCACCTAAACTCTCATGCTCAACTAAGCAAAATCCCTAGCCTGCTTTACCTACAGCACAGAGTCAGAAGACAGCAACCTCTATAGATCACACCCTCAGGACAAGGCGGCATCATGGCGGCTCACAGCAGCACCAAACCCAAAAAGAATCAAGCGAGTAGAAACATCCAAGAGTTTTACAAAGCTCCAAATGATGCGTCATTATTCCCGCACAACTCAAACTCGCCGGTCAGAGAGGGAGAGCCTGAAAGTAGCACATGCATAGGTGGAACTAACAGACAAAAACATGGAAAAAATAAAACTGATGTTCCAAGAACTAATGACGACTGCTATCACTGACCTGAAAAGGGAGCTGCATGGCCTGGGACAAAGAACGCAGCTGTTAGAGGAGCAAACAGACCAGATAGTAGAAGCCCAGATGCATGATCAAGAGGTAATGGCGCAACACTCCACACAGATAAAAAGCTGACTGACAAGGTTGAAGATCTTGAAAACCGCTCACGAAGACATAACATAAGACTGAGAAATGTCCCAAGCAGCATCTCAGACATAATGCAGTACTCAAAAGTAGCTTGTGCTTACAAGAGCAAAAGTGTAGTCTGTGCTTGTGCTTACAAGAACCAAAGTGTTGTCTGTCCTTATAAGAATCAAAGTCCAGCCTGTGCTTATAAGAACCACATTTCTTCAGGTGAAGAGGAGGAAAGGGAGCAAGCACCTACTTCACAAGACATGTGTGCTAAATGGCTTGAATTACACAATTCTGTACAAAAGTATCACCCTGAAAAAGCTCAAGCAAGCCGTAATGTGGGCTTATTTAATGATCAAGCAATGTGTCACTTCAGCAACATTTTGAAACAAAGGCAGAAGCAACTTTCTTGATAAGTTTCTAGTGAAACTCCCTACATCAGAGTCTCCAGCAGAGTTCAATGGTGTTTAGAGACAGAAAAGTGAAAGATCCCCTGTGCAAGTGCCTGATGTTTTTTTTTAAAGATGACTTCCCTTCCAAGCAATAAGCTCTCTCCTATTTCTCCTCCTCTACATCACCACATTCCGTTGGGCCCTCAAGCCCTCTCAGTACAGTTAAAGTAAAGTTACATTTTATGTTATTTGATCTAATAATTTTTATTTTTATTTATGTCTGTTTAGTTTTAAGCTTTTGTATCCAAAAACAAGGCCAACAGTTCAAAAAAATATTAAATGTCTAGGATTCGGAGCAGATTATTTTAATTTACATTGATCCCTATGGGAAATGCTTGTTTGGCACTCAACCTTTCTGGTTCTCAATCTGCCATCTGGAACAGTTTTAAGATTGAGTACCAAGGTACCACTGTATATGCTGTTCTCCCCATGATTTTAATTATACTAGCTGCTGACAGTTATCTTATAATAAATAAAATTAGTCTGTTAACTTTTAATGTTCATGGGAATGGTATATGCACGTACTCTGTGATTTCAATTATAATGTGAAATAGCTACTTTGCAAATAATCTTGTAAAGCAGCTTCATAGACCTTCCTATATCTTCACTTTTTTGCAATATAGTGGAGGGATGCTTGTATACTGTTTTATACACAAATATTCCTATAACATGCATCAAATACAGTGGGGTAGCAAATCTTAATTCTGAATAATACAGTATTTATAGTAAAAACATTCTTGGCAGGGGGGTATACTTTTTTTCAATTAACACAGGTGGAGCAGCAGAGATTAAAGGCCCATTCGTAGTGTAAAAGAGCACAAGATTGTGTATAATAATAATGATGGCAATAGCAATGTAAGCCTGGTAATGCTGTTGGCCACACAATGCAAGGCTATATTCCTCTGACTTTATGATATAATAATTTTGTTATTGTTTTTTTTTTTAAAGTCATGTTTGATGTATGTGAAAATGGCCAACTATTTGTTTTTAACATGTATAAACACATATGAACAATGTATTCTACACATTAATTAATGTTGGAGAGTGTGAAGTTAAATTTTTTATATCTATATTGAATCCAGAGAAGGGCAAACAGAAAAAAAAACATTGAAACATAGCCAATCGTCTCAAAGGGGAAAAAAAAAAAATCCTTCCTGACCCCAGACACTGGCGATCAAATGATTCCCGGGATCAATACTGTCTGTGTAATGATACAGTAAAAGTACAAAAGATATACAATATTCTCCCCATTGATCCTCCCTTAAAACTGTTAAATACATACACTGCAAACCCTAATTAAATACAATGTAACTGATAATTGCATTAAATGAAAACCAAAGCAACAGAAGACATCAACTCAAACGACATATCCACAACTTCCAAAGTACATACAATTTAAGTACTAACTATATGCAAATAACTAATTAACTATAACATTTCAAAAACAGCTTCAAATCTTTATGATGCTTATTCACAAATGTTTTTATTGGGTTGTGTGGTTTGTCAGGTTTTGTGCGGCCCTGCTTGTTATTTTGGTATGAATATTTGAATTAATTAGTGGTTTCTCTAAGTCCAGCAGATGACTAATGTTGCCTGGGATATAACCACTGTACTGTTTTTGGATTATTATTATATATTTTTTACAAAATGTTTAATCTCAACAGACGTGAAACCTATACCTTTGGATGGATTCACTGTTTGTTTGTTGTTTTTTGGGGGTTGGTGGATTTTTTTTTTGCTTTGTTTTCTTTGTACTTTTTGAATTTGGAACATTGAGTTGTTGATGTTAAATAGTGGTTCCTCTAAACAGAGCCCAATAGACAGGAAAGTTTGTCTTTGGGATGTAACCACTGTTTTGTTCGGGTAGTCAAGTTACAACACCTCATAATACACAATATTTTTAGTAAATACTCTACCGTCATGTAGTAGCTCCCCCTGGGTTTCACTTTTTTTGATGCAAACCTTTATTTGTTATGGATTTCTGCATCTTGAAAATGCTACATAGAGTTGACCATCTGCAAATACTGGCTCCTCCAAAAATATTCCAACTGATTCAAAAGTCCAACCTTATGATAAATTAATAGTCATTGCAAATGCCATGATAATGGGAAACTGTCTCCTTTGTAATACAAAGGGCAAGCTACTGTCACTCGGAGCCAAATCTATTCTTGGTATAAAAACTTGTTCACCTTTATGAGTACCATTCATAATTTCTGCATGTATGAAATGCTCTTTTAAATCATGAACCATTAATCTTGTTCCATTACAAAGACCTTTTTTTACAAAGACCTTTTTTTGGGTTCATATTTCTCAGTAATATGACAATTGCCCCTTTTTTCATTTGCAAAATATGTGGTGGCATTCCCGAGGGAGGTAATGTATTTATAAATTCTGTGTTAAAATGTGATTGACTCTGTTTGTCATCAGCTTGTACGGAATCTGCACAGTAAAACATTTTTTGTGGTGCATCTATTAATTTTAAGATGTTATTGATATTCAATGCATCTTTATTTTTGCATGTTAATATTACTTTCTGTGTAAGTTCGTCTGAATCATTATTGCTTATTCCATTTTGGAATATAGCAGATATTAGTGAATCTTGGCAAATCATTTCTGCTGGTATTTCAACAGTGTCATCTGCTAAATTAGTTATTAGCTCTGTTTTTACTTTCCCAATTGAATTAGCCAATCATTGAATTCATTTTGTCCTTCGGATGTTTTTTTCTAATCTGAGTTGTGTAAATTCTTTCCATAGTGGACTTGACTTTATACAGGTTTCCACTATGTCTGTTTTATTTCCATGGACAACAACAGGTAAGGTTTGTCTGAAATCGCCACCTAACAATATCACCTTTCCTCCAAAATGCAAATCATTAGCCATGACTTCACGCAACAAACGATCAATACATTTCAGAGCATGGCATGACATCATAGTGGCCTCATCTATGATAATTCATTTAATTTTTTTTTTATTATTTGCTTAAAAAATCATTTCATTCTAATATCTGAAACAGATATTTCCAAAATTGGAACTGGAAGTTTAAATCCACTATGCACTGTTCTGCCACCTTCTAATTATAGTGCTGCAATTCCAGTTGTTGCAAATGGAAGTACCATTTCACCTTTACCTCTAATTAAACTCATCAACAAATTATATAGATAGGTTTTTCCAGATCGACCGGGACCATCTAGATAGAAATAATGGTCTTTCATCTGCTCATCATCAATGGCTTTTTGTATTGTCTTAAAAGCATTTATTTGATCATTGTTTTTGCACATCAGTGCCGTACTCCTCAAAGTTTACGTTATCTATAGATCCTGGATCTGGCAGATTAAAAGTAGCACAACTTAAGCCATGACATAGAAAAATGTTTGAATGTCCATTAATGCTTTTAATTCTGCTACTGACTCGTTATAATGTTGTAAAACATCTTCATACATATTTTATTTAAATTTTTCCCACAAAGCCAATACATTTGAAATATGACATAATATGCAAATGAATGCAAACTGGTCCCTCATCTGCCGTGGCATTTTACATAATGCGGCTTCTTCCAGACATCTCAACCATTCTGTATCCTTAGCAAGTATGTTTCAAAGTTGGGCGGCTCTTTGGAATGTATCATAAACAATGTCATTTACAGTTCTCAAGTGTTCAAAGGAGTAAACATAAGCAGAAACGTTCAATGTCTCTTGGACTTACCGTATACATTCTATTAATCATTTTATTACCTCCCTTTTTTCTGGGTTTCCATAATCCATTAATGAAAACACAATGATGTGGAATCTCATTATATAAGTATTCCCTTGCCTACATGTCTTTGCTATTCAAATTTAACCAAGCAGTAAGTGTAGTTTGGCAATGTTCATTTTGTACAAAGCAGTTTCTTCATTGTCGGTATGTAAATAAACAAATTGTTGTTGTGGCAAATGTACAGCTAATCGATACACAGCATGTGTATTATTAAATTTAAGAAGCCTCGACATTGCTTCTGGCCCACTGACATATCGAGTATCTACATGAGATTGAAGTTCATCATGAAATAACTCATTGTGTTCTTCACTTGTACCACTCTTGACCACACCAGTTGCTACATCATATACTTTATAAATATAATTGTACACATTGGAATTGCAAGCTTCAACATTGACGTGTGTATTATACTTCATTAGTAGATGTGGATTATATGGCACCACATAAGTGTTATCTACTTTTTTCCCTTGAATGATTGCATTTGGACCTTGTCTTCTTCTATACAATGGATAGCCATCTCAATTTGCAAATGTTTGATCTCTAATATTCTTTTGGGAAATCTTTTGTGCATTTTTCATTTTCCATACATGGTGAATTTGGAAATAGCTCTCCACATAGGCCATGAATCATGCTATGTGTTACAATCTCATATAGTCTTGCATGTTGTTGTGGATCAGGTAGTTCAGCAATAATAACAGAATCCACTTTTTCAGCTGTATTCAATTTATCATTTTCTTCAACTTCTGACAGTTTTGTATAAGCTTGAGTTTATGGATGTTTTTCTATTGTCTTATCAAGCTCATCGAAAACAGTTGCTAAGCATTTTGCATTTTCAGGAAGCTGCATACGTTGTTCAACAGCTTGGTTTGTATCTACTACATAAGGTTGAGCACATTTTCTTTGCTCTCCTTCCTCCGGGTGTAAATGTGAAATTTGCCCTTGAACTTTAAAGCAGTAAGGGCCATGTCCTTCAACATTACCAGCTAATGTTGCACCCATAGATGCAGAAGAAATGGCACTATTATAAGAGTGTATATTATTTTTTTAATTTTTGGAATTTGGGAAAGTAGGGTCACTCATTATGCTTTGTAAATATTATGGTAAGCTTGTCTTACTGGAAGTCTTACTGTCCCCTTTTGACAGCAACTAACGAACTTACCATCTCTGGGGGTTGCCTTCTCAAAATGATAAGCCCCACAAAACTGACAAAGCACATTTAACATCCCACAATTGTAGTCTCTACTGTGAGAGCTCTTAATAATGGACTATCCTGTGAATGAACATCAACATTACAATCTATCTCCACATTCCTCATTGTCATCTTGTTCATTTTTGTTGTTGAAGATGTTTGGTCTTACACAGGCTTTTCCTGCCAGCAGTTGTTTTTTTCTGGGCAATTCATTCACGCTCTTCTTGGCGTATTTTTTTCAGATTCTCCTCCGACTATTGCTCGCTCCATCTTCTTTTTCTTTTCTCTGTCCATACGTTGTTTGTACTCCTCCCTTATTTCTGACTTCCCTGCCATTGCAATCTGTAATGTAAAATGTATATTTTCATTTAGAACGTACACATTAACTCAAGCATTCATTGTCAAATGAATTAATAATTGTGTTCAGATTACCGTTCTTTATAATGTACTAAGCTGTAGCAGTTAATTTTCAAATGTTGTAAATGTTTCCACCTAATTTTGTTAATATATACATTTCTACTGAATCTAATGACAATGTGTACATTATTTTTAAAATAATACATTATTAACATTTATTCCATGAAATTGTAATATATGAGATTCATACTTATTTATTGAGAACAACAGTAACCTCCATACATTATTTTTTTTGAAGATAGGTTAATTAAAATGATTATTGCTGCAATCTGTAATGATAGAAATGTGCAGCTTATTCCCTGTAATAATTATTTCATGCACACACTCAACCACATTTCAAACTGTATTTTTTGTAAATCATGATGTCAGTAGTTACCTGTTCTGTTGAACTGAATATGTTCCAATTGATGCAGCACAGCAAGTCTGTGTCCCCAAAGTTTCACAGTCAAACATCTGCAAAGTGTAAAATATTATTTTCAGTTGTAGTATATAATTGTTTTTCTTAGCATTTTTATTTAACCTTTACATTTACTACACAGCACAAATAGAGACAGTTTAGAATGTATTTTCAAATTTAGGCACAGTAACATTATTAAATGAATAATCTTGAATTTTTTTTTTTTTTTTTACAATGAAAGTGACAAACAGTTAGCATTCGTTTATTAAATTTGTAAAGCATATTAAATACAATTGACTATTTCAAATTATCATATCTAAGTAATGTACTTAAATAAATATTGTACCTCTTCCTTCAAAGTTGATTTGTTCTGTCAGTCAGGGCAATTTTCTGTCACTGCCAATGTTACAGAGACCTATAAAGTGTAAGAACAGATTGAAATGTTGATTATATATATTTTTTTAACAGTTACATGTATTAGCATAAACAAATGTATGCAGCTTATAATATGTGAAATGGCATTGGGGCAAAATATAAAATGTAGCATTTTTTTAAATGTATTATTTTATGTAAATCATAAATTATTAAATTAATAAATAATTCAACTATTAGAGCTTACAATCACTTAAATGGCGTCATCTTTAAATGTAATATATTTTTAAAAAAATGTAACAATCTAAATAATCAATTAATAACAATAAATAATAATACTTTACCTATAATTTGTGAATGTATTTGTTAAAAATCATAAAGAGTTAACAATCTCTTCATAAAATGTATCCATAGAGAACGTGCAGGCACATAGTTGATCATCTGAGGAGAAAATGAGAAGCTTCTGAAAGTCTGCAGTATATATAGAGTGTTAGCTTGAATACAAAGTTGACAGGCGCAATTTAACGTTTTGCCGCCATTTTAGGTGGTTAATGTGGGTGCTTCCAAGTTACAGGCTTGCTTCTTACAAAATGTCATTTTTTTTCTATTTCCTGCCTTGCGTTGTTGTAAGTGTTACTGGGTTGACTTAGGTTTTTACTACCTTCATGTAAGTGTTACTGGCTTCGTTATCGTTTTTATGAGCCTCGTTTTTGGTGTGTTACATTTTTTCTGCAGCCATTTTTTCTTGCTTAGTCAATTTTTGTTCGTGAATAAAAGCAAAATATGCCTCAAATGAATTTGCAACCTTACTCACAGGCTCCCTGGCTCTCCCCCTGTGCTATGTGTGAGTGTGTAAGTTGATTTGAGGCATATTTCTTGTTTTTAGCAAATCTCAAGTTCCTTAGTTTGGCCGTTTAAGTCATAATTTTCTGAGGCCCACAGTCCATCTACGTGTTTTGGTTCCCAAGTTCTACGGGCCGTAATTTTGTGCATGGCGCAAAGTCCTACTTGCCTTCTGCACGCATTGCAGCCTAAGTCCTGCGTGCCTCAACTGGTCTCCTCGCTCATTGCGGCCTAAGCCTAAGTCCTGCGTGCCTCAACTGCTCGCCTCGCTTCGCCTTTGTTGCTCATAGCAGCCTAAGTCCCGCATGCTGCAGGAGTCAACGGCTCACCTCGCTTTGCGAGGCTCGCAAAGCGTGACCAACTGCCCATATATCCACAATTATTATATGTGATAGCCTCAGTAATCACAAAACTGCATTACAATTAATATCTTACAGTCACAGAAACACCAATATGAAAAACAACATTCATATATATACATCAATATGTTTGACCTATCAGCAAACACACATGGATAATAGCAAATACTATGAAGCACTAACTATTAAAGGGATAGACACACCACAAACAATACTTTCACATCCATGGGGAGGTAAGGCATCTACACATTAACCTGGGGTCTCAGACACTGGGGAGTCAGGAGATGTGTCATCATGGGCAGCTAACAGAGGATTAGCTGACATCAATTGTGGAAAAGTGGGGAGGTGAATGCCACAGGTAGATCAATAGATAGCACAGGCCAGGCACTGGATTTTCACATGGAGCATTTAAGGAACATGCTGTTATAGGCACAGGGACATGGCCATATAATGACAAGGGAGATAACACATATGTGATGAAGCTGTTCACAAAAGCCTACAAACACAAAAGGAGGCTGTCGAGAGGCACATGAAGCACTAGGAATCTTACCTCCATCAACAGGAATAATAGGTACACCTGTACTGGAATGTCCCAAACCATTACTAACGTTCAAGTGGCTGCATGTATACTAATAATGAGCATGTGATAATTAGTGATAGTCGTAATGTATCTATTAATCATTATTTATACATCAGATGGTTAACAACCCTTCAGTGGAATGGTGAAGCCCATCAGTTTTACAATGTATTTGTATCAAAGTATAATAATGATATTGTTCATCCATGGTTTACAAAATTGGGATGATAACATTTAAATATGTATGTAAAAACATATTTGATATATTAAGGAATGTGTCACTGGAATGTTCTGCAATCATACAATGCATGAAGGGATGCCTATTTCAGGATGATGACCAAATACTGAAACATTGAAGTAATTGTTATGTATCTTGATGTCACAAAATAGTGAACATGAGAAATACACAGAACTATGGAAGTTGGTATAACAATATCATTGTTTATTATATACACAGAGCACAGTCAATAATATCCATGCATTAATATCAAGGGTGCGGCGTGGATGGATCCAAAAGGACAAGAGACTGAAGAAAAAATACATATCTATCTGACATGTAGTTAGCTTGAACCTGGATTGTTTACTTATTAGTAAATGTTTGAAGTTATCCTTTGCAGGATGTGATCATTTCTTTATGTTATGAGATTGTTTCTTATTGGTTCATAATAATATCTTGATTTGTGACCTCTGCAGCATATGCATAAACATACTCTGCAGAATTTGCTGCCCATTGTGTCATACTAAGCAATCAGTGAGCATCTCTCAGCAAGAGTTGTTAACATGCTGCTGAGAGGTGTTTCCTGATGGGCTATTACAATATACTGTACAACCATCCCTACAGAGTCTGTATCAGAATATACTGCAGTGGCCACACCCACAACTGTGGTCTCAATTGGATGTTGAATAAATATTTATATATATATATATATATATATATATATATATATATATATAAATATATATATATATATATATATATTGCCTACCAATGCAAGTGATATGTGAGGTCCCTGGATTTGATGAGGGATAGACAATCCATCTATCCATAGTGAAATAGAGAAAGCTGAAGTTTCAAATTACTCGCATTTCCATGTGATTAGAGTTATCTATGTGTATGTGGTGCACATGGGGGTGTATGTGGGTGTGTTTGATATTCACCTACCAAGGAGACTGGATCCGATTTAGCCACCAGTCCTTGAGCTCCATGGACGGCCCCTGCTTCCATCATCTCCTACTGCCTCTTGGACCGTACAATCACTCTGGAGCCACTACTTGGTGCTCTTGTTGCTCTGTTCTCCTCCTCCATCACACTTCTGACTTTGCCCAGCTGTCGTCATAACTTTGCCTTAGAGAGCTCACATCCCTATTAGAAAACCTACCTACCTCAGTGACGGCTCCTGCTACCTCCTTCCAGGCCTTGACCCTGGGGCTGGCCTTAACTCCCTTCACCTTTGAATGGTGTGTGTGGGGGCATGGATGGCATTGAGGAGTACCATCATCTCCTCTGGCCTATAGTTAAGGGCACTGTGTTTGGCTTCAGCCTCTTGTACTCCTGACTATGGACTGGGATCCATACCTCCCTGCTCTGACCCTGAGGTCTGTCCCTTCCCCACTACCCTCCCAGAGATCAGGCCCTTCCCCCTCTAACCCTGAACTACGTGTGCATAAATCTATGGGCTCATTCCACCCTCCCACTACCTCATCACCCGCCCTCTCTGCTCAGAACTACCACCTTCCCTACATCTTCTACCCTCCACTCCTCCACCTCCTCCCACCCTTTGTCTTCTCCCCTCCCTCTTCCTCCCCCTCTCTCTTCCTTCCCCCTCTACCTCCCTCTACTCCCTTGGGCCCCCACTCTCTCTCTCCTCCTCTCTCCCTCCTCTCTCCTCCTCCCTCCATCTCAATCCCAAAATTAAAATAAGGTTAAATCAAATAGTGTCTGTGTATATATTTGTGGTGTAAAAAAAAATTATGTTCTATGTGGGTTTTTTTTTAGACTTGGGTAGAGGGTTGAGGATGGGGGGTGGCCTAGCTATAAGTGTATCTGTTTGTATTATTATCTTATGTGTGTATATATATATATATATATATATATATATATATATATATATATATATATATATATATATATATATAATGTGATATCAGTATTTATTTGTATTGTAATATTAAGTGTAAAATAGTATAAAATTATCTATAATAATTAAAAGAATATAAACCTGCACTCCAGTATAAGACTATCCTGCACTCATTTCTCTCTCTAGAACAATATCTCCAACTCTTGGGAACTGAGTGCTAATTTGTAAAAATCTCCAACACAGTCATTGCTAGTTCAGGAGGCTCACACATATATTACAGTATGCCTGTTGATCACTAATCTGTTTGCTGTTTTCCATTGGCTGCTATTGCTGTGGTGCAGCAAGAATATCATTGCTGAATTTTTGCTTGGGTGCTGTAATCCAGCCCCTTCACTGATACTGATGAAAGCATGGTTTACAGATGTGGTCTGAGTGCTATAATGAGGGGGAGCTAAAGTTTAGCATACATGTGTAACATAGGGGAAAAAAGCTCTTGCAACCGATTTATGGCATTGCTGCAAATTACACCACGTGATTAGCATGAAGGTCAAAGTCTTTGCTGCCTCCTGGCAGTTTCGTGAATAATAACAGAGAGCTGTGGCAGGCGGCGAGAAAGGTGATTGATTGCATTCCTGAGTTCAGGGAAAAACTGCTCTCAAAAGTTAACCGCCAAATGGCCTGTTTATGTGATTCCAGCATGCCATAATCTTGACAGATTGATTGATCACTGTTTTCCCTTTTGCTCACAACATGGAGAAGAGGCTGCATGTCTGGGAGTGGGCATTCAGTGACACATGTAAACATACACTTTACTTTAATGAATTCTCAGTAAAATGGATGTATTTACAAAATTCATAAAGTTTTTCAACATACTTTTAGGGGATCTTTACAGTGATGTGGTCCAAATAGTGCTGAATTAAGTGGCCATTTAACTGTAACTTTTGCATGTGAGCTCAGTGTAAAACTATTGGTACTGATATTTTAAGATCACTCCCAGAACCCTGTTTTGTAGGTTAACAAGTTCTGTAAGGTAATCAATCCTCTATTCTCTTTCAGAATCCAAAATATTTATAAGCTTTGCAAATGATTTCAAGGTAGTTTGCAGATGTGTATGAAGGCATTTTTGTATGGTCTCAATCCATTTTTGTTTATTTATATATCATATCAGTCTGTCAAAAGGGTCTCTTCAACCTATTGTTAGCTCATATTCTTTGTGTACAGAACATGCTGCAATTTTATTTTGTTTGGAACATAATTTACTTTGTACTGTATGTACAGTAAGATCTATAAAACATACTAATTGCAGAGCACCCTCAAGGTACACGTTGTTTACAGAGACATTTTATCCAATAGGTTGGTAGAATAAATGGTCATATAGCACACATTGGGGGAAATCTGTAACTTTTGCTAAGCTCAGTGTGCATTCAGGAGTGACTAATTTACACTGTAAAGAACTGAAATTAACTGAGCAGGTATTTACACAATGACAGATGCTTGGGAAGTGCTAATATTAGACATTTTGGCTAATGGCATGCTAGTGTTTTGCTCTTCTCAAAGAAATTGCAAAGTTCCTTTGCAGTACAAAAACAAATGAAATCCCATGTGGCAGTGTCTTTCTTGGGATTGATTTATCTGTCACCTTAGTTTACAGATACTGATGGCTAGGGTTGCACACAGAATTTTTAAATCAGACATAGAAAATGCATTATGATAAAGCACATTTATTTATTTATGTATTTATTTAAAAAAAAATACAATACAGCAGAATTATGTATTCAACACGGTCTCATAGGCACAAAGATATAGACTTTTAAACATATTTATCATATGCACTTGCGACCTACAATCTAGAGTGCCCTACAGAATTATTGGCATCCACTGGAAAATGTACACTGAAAATAAGAGAAATATAATTTTTCACAAAGGAAAATAATTAAAGAAAAATCCTTATAAAAATAAAAATAAAAAATTCTCAAAACATCACAGTTATTGGCACCCCTGCATTTAGTAAATTGTGCACCATCCCTTTGCCAGGATAACAGCACTGTGTCTTCTCTAATAATGATTGATGAGGAGAACACATATGAAGAGTTTTTGCTTGTGGAATCTTCTCTTCAGTCTTCAACTCCCACACAGCTTGAATCTGTAGCCAGTGAACTATTTCTGTCTGGATTTGGAGACATACTTTTGATCAATATACTGTTGGAAGATCCAACCATGACCCAGTCTTGGCAGAAGAAGACTGATTTTGATCTAATATCTCCTAGTATTTGATGGAGTCCATGATGTCACTAGGCCCACTACATCACAGATTCCCCAAAATAGTTCATAGTAGAGATTTTGTTATATTCTACATGACCTTGACCTTTCTTATGCCATACCCACCTCTGTTAATTTTTGCCCAAAAGCTCCATTAGTTCTCAGATAGTTTCATGTATGGCTCCCAGCTACATAGCATGTATCTTCAACAGTTATGTATTGAAATGGTCACCCCTCTTACATTGTCTGGTGTCCATTTAAATGTGTTAACAGACAGTATTATACTCTTCTGGAACAGCAGAAAATGATGTAAAATTAAAATAAATATGCAAAAGCCATCCAGGTAGACGGTAGGCATGAAGGTGACGTCTAACTGTATTTTTATAGACTTCTGCAATCGTCCACTTGAACCATCTTCCTCACTGTGCATGGGGGCAAAATAAACTTGTATCACCTTCTGTATAAAAATCCTTAATTATTGCCCTAATAGTGGAGATTGGTATTTTCAGATGTGAAGCTATTTTTATAGCCATTGCCTGATTTATGAAGAGCAACAACCTTTTGCCTTTTTTCATGTATGTATTCTCTGATGTGAGGTGTTTGAGAATATTTATACACCAGTAGAACAGGAAGGAATGTATGAACATAAAAGAATTCCCAAAGATTTGGAAAATATGTTAATTAAACATAAAACATTCTAGGGGTACCAATATCTGTGGCATGTGTTTGAGAAAAATGCAAAATTTACGGGGAAGGTGTTAATTTAATAATAAATGTATGTGGATGGGGTTTATGATCTACTTTGCCTACCCCACACAAAAGCCTATCACATATAATAGTTGTCAAACTATGATTCGTTGTCACACTTTGCGAGCGAAGCAAGGGATGCAGTAGAGGCTCCAACATCGGCTGTGTATGTCCGCAAATGCGCACCCTCGCGTGGAGGCTCAATGGCGCCTCACACGCAGTTAAAAACACACACACACTATCCTTCTTTTCTCCATTTCTTTCTCTCTCTTCATTATGCTGTCTCAGCTCTCTGCAGATTCTCAACAGATTATCTTTGGTTTTCTGTTATACTAGTTTGAAAAAGTTGAAAAAAAGCACAAATGTATGGTGATGTATGTTTGGGCTACTTTAATACACACGTGAAAGATTGTACTTACAAAACATAAAAATTGCAGAAAAGCCCACAATCTCTGACGCTACACACAAAGTTCTTGTTAATATAAATAGACCTTATAGCCACAGGGTTTAAGATTAATAGAGGATTATTTTCTTAATACAAAAAAAGTAGACTATAAGCATAATACATATTTTTAACCTCTTTTTTTTAAAAATAAAGCACACAAAATTGTAAATAATGTGCCATTATACATAAATTAAAAAAAAGATGTTCTACACATGTTTTATGCATTTACTTTTTTAATATTAAGTAGATAACCCGTTTTTTATGTTTTGTAAGTACAATATTTACCCATGTATTTAAAATCACCCACACTTACTACACCATATATTTTTCTGTTTTTCAAAAAATGTTGTCCTCTCATTCAAATTCTTTTACATGAAGATGATTTACTCTTCTGTTTTTCTGCAGCGTTTCTTGCTCTCAGATATATTCTGTTAGATGGTGGTATCTGTGTGTATAGTTGTATATGTTAATTGTGAGTATGTAACTTTGAAGAAGAAAGACATGTTGTGTGAAAAAAGGGTTTCAATCATTTAATGTTTTGCCACAATAATCTTGACAACTTCAGCAAACAGATGTAAATATTAGTTCTGAGTTTTAATAACAGCTCCCAGCTACATTGCATGTATCTTCAAATGTTCTGTTTTGAAATGGTCAATCCTCTTACAATGTCTTGTGTCCATTTAAATGTGCCCAACAGATCGTACAACTGATCTTTGTGATTGAGCATCTGAAGAGTACTTAAAATTCAAACAAATATCCTTCTCTGCAAAACCGATATTAATCCAAACTGGATTTTTTTCCCTTTAGGTAGAGCAATCTTAAGGTGTAGTTGATACTGTTTATGGGCATTATTTGGGAGATGGAGTCAATAGAACATGTCTAAACATTTATTTAAAAAAACACCTGCAGCCAAAAGTACAGGTTTGAGGCATTTGAAAGCAGCTAAAATAGGGCCCTATGTTGTTGAAATGCATTTTCTTTCATTCAAGTTTGCAGTTACTATCTTTTAGTCAACCTTTCTGATCCTATTCATGTTATTATCAATGCAATTAATTTGAATAAGTGTTATTTGTTTCCTGGAAGTCTGTATGCATTGTTTCCAAATAAAATCCACAGAGTAACTAGCCTTATTTACTATGCTCTGTTACATTTTATTTTTTTTCTTTAGGTAATCAATAGCATACATTTGATACAGTTCTGTTTAGTTTAAAGTAAATATATAGGTTACTATTTGATACATACTGAAATTAAAACAACACAAGGATTATGTTAATTGAAATACATAATAAAAACGTTTTAACATAGCATAACATCCTTATAATTTAAATGGATTCCTACAGATTTGTAAAAAGATTTATCAAAAGTTTACTGCTGAAAAGATGAATACAGTTCAACAAAATATAAATGTGTTGCTGATAGATTTTGAACAAGGTAGTGCATGTTTATCCTGGGCATCTTAGTGATATATTAGTTTCTTTCTGAGAACCACTCTAAGATTTATGCTCTTTGCTGAAGGCCCATGTTTTTTTTTCTTGTATGTATCAAAGCCAACAACCTGTCTCTTCCAGTATAAATTCTTGTCAGTAGATAAGAGAACCCTTTGAATATTGTGTAGAGAGCTGTTAATGCATCAAAGGGAACCATGGCACCAAAGAATCACATTATTCTATTGATAATGGCAGTGACAGGAGCCCTCCTGTGCAGGTTTGTTTATTGATCTAATAATGTAACTGTAACAACATATTTTATATACATATTATGTCATAGTTTACTAATAGAAGTTTAACATAAACACTCAAGTAAAAAATAAATTGAATTTCCAAACATAACTACAAATTGGGTACAATAAATTCTAAAACAAAATGCCAGTAAAATTATCAATGTTCTATTCTATTCTAAAAATAAAATAAGGAGGCTTAATAGCACAAAACAAACATAATTTAGAGGTAAATAACACTATTTTCTATCCCCAGAACCCTCATACTACCCTCTATAAGCCAGGGCATCTCAGGGGCCCTCCTCAATACCTTTTACCCTCTATAAGCCTAGGTATATCCTGTGATTCCTCCTTCATACCCACTAACCCCTATGAGTCAGGGAATATCCAGATCCTCCTTCAATACCCGCAACCCCTAATGAGTCAGGGGATCCCAGATACCTCCCTCAATACCTTCTCAATACCCGCTACCTCCTATAAGGCAGGGGATACTCCAACTAAAGTATAACCTGTTGCTCTATCAAAAAAAGAAGCTGCACTTAACAGACCCCCTTCTGACTAACGTTATTTTTTAAATTCACCATCCCCTTATATACTCTTTGCAGTTTCTGATTGGCTGATATATGTGTCAGTCATATTTTAGCCAATCCAACTTGAGTATTTGAATTGCTTTTGTACCATATGAAATACTAAATTCTGATTGTCTGAAATATGATTGACATATAATTCAGCCAATTGGAATCAGCAAAATAATATATAAGGTATAGGTGTACTTATTAAACCATTAGTTGTTGTTGGAAGCTGCTCGGAGGTGGAGCTCAGTTATAGAGTTGTAGGTTTTGTAGGCGGAGGCCCATTTGCACGAGCTGAAGATGAGAAAAAAGGTTTTCAATGAAAAAGAAAAAGATGGATTCTTCAATCACCATGGAAGTGGTCGCCTACCCAGGGCTGAAGAGGACCAGGGATTCAACGAATGTTGCTGGAGAGCGTAAAAAGGAAAAGTAACGTATATTTTCCCCTTCTACAGGTTTCATTTTTTTTTTAATGTAATATTTGTTTTATGTATTTAGTGTTAAAAATTATGGGGATTAGGCTCCTACGGGGGTTCAATATGGACTCCTGTGCTGGTAGGAAGAGTGCCATGGGATTTTGAGTACCCACATGGTATAGGGGTTAACTTTAGGTGCCATGGTCAAAGCTTAGTTTCTCATGGGGGTCAGTTGAGACCCCAATGGTATAGGGTTAATATTAGGTACTATTGGAGTCTGCAGGGATCCCCATGGTTATACTTTAGTTTAGCTTTTCAAAACTCTCATAGCTGCAAGTCAATCTTGTGAAAATGCTTACCGGAACCATGGAATGGAGGCCTAAGTTAGTATCATCTTGTAGCACTGCTTTACAAACCAAAGATTTCTTCCCTTTTTTAACTATAAATCATTAAATGTAAATTGTATTAATAATCAGCAATATGTTAAGCAATGACAGCAATATGCAACTTTTCATTTTGCCTGGCCAGCACTATGCAACTTTTCATTTGGCATTCTGATTTTGGATAATTTTATAATACATTTTATCTGAATATTCTGTCACTGATTTTTCCTGTCCCAGGAAGTTATACACACATTTATTTGAAACATATTTCTATTACAAGAAAAAACATTTGGTATGTCAGGTCATTAGCATATGCTGGTTCCCGTCACAGGCAGAAAACGCGCTGCAGGGGAGGGAACAGCAGCACGATCTCATCAGATTAAGCAGAGAAGGGAAAGGGGATAGGGAGTTAATTGGAGAGGGGGAAAGGGAGAAGGAGGATAAGAGGGGAAGGAGGGAGGAGGAGTGATGGACAGCGAATGGCACTCCTTCCAGTCCAGAGGGGAGATGACAGAGACAGGCAGAGGATTGCACACAGTGGGCCTCGGGATAAGTGCCTATGGCGCTCATTGCAGCCCTTTTCAGACAGGGGTGATGAGAGCCCTGGGGGACTTTGGAGCTCATTGCAATCACATATATAGTTGTGGATCTAAACTGTGGGCCTCGCTTTGTGAGTCCCACAGTTGCGTGACGAACATTTCAAACGTTACCAACATTCGTAAGATCCACAACTATATATGTGAAAACACCTGTATACCAAATGAATGTGTCATCAATGTGGCTAAATAATACCATATAGAGATAAGAGTACTCTTGGACCACTGAATGTGGTCACAGTTAAGCATTGCTAATGGTCATGGCAAGTGATTTTTCAGTATGGTTAGCACTGCTTGTAGATGAAGATCAGGTGTGTTGGTTTATTGTTACAGTTACAGTATATAGCACTTTACTGTACATAGAGGGGATTTTTCTCCTCCTCTTCTTTTTTTTTCTTTTTTTTTCTTTTTTACATTTTTGCTTTTGCAGAACACACTATATGTGTGTAATTAAATTGGATTACATAATTCAACAGTTAATGCATCTATGTTATTGAGTGCTTTGCACAATACAGGATACTTCTATTATATGTCATTTAAAATTATGAGATTTTTAATCACCTGATTATCCTTACTGTAGTGTAATGACCACATGTGAGTCTAGTAGATGCTGTGTATCATTATTATCCAATAGTATTACATTTAACCCTTTCCTTTTTTCCAATAAGTCCGGTCAACACCCATGATATTAATGCACAGTTGCTGACATTTATGACTGTGCTCTGTGTATATCAAAATCTATGTGATTGTTATAGCATTAGCACTTTGTGTGTTTCTAATGGTTACTGATTTGGGACATCAACATACATAACATTTACATAAGGATAATATTTTTGTAAATTGATCATCTTTCTGTATACCCATTCTTCAGACATCTGATGACTGTAATCTCATGTTTGCATGCCACTAATCTTATGCTGATTAGTACTTAAAGTTGTCATGGCCAAGTGTTTACACTTTCTATGTTGAATGTCATGTTAATATCATCATAATTTAAAATCAGTTCACATACTGGTGCAAACAACACCTAAAATGTGCTATTAGTGTGACATCAGGTTGCACTTTTTAGCCTTATTTGATATCAAACAAATTGCTATGTGAACAATACAGTCCATTACATTGACAGATGTGTGGTTTAAGAGTGGTCATTTGTCTTAATATGTCCAAAGAGTGTGTAACCTGTTGTGTACTGGGGTCATTGTCACCCTTGAGGTTGGCATGTGTTATGTGGACGTATATTATTGCAAATAGTTGATATTCCTAATATGTATGCTGATACAAACATAACAATTTAAAAAAAAATGTAACTATGGGACTGTTATGTATTACTTTTTAATACAGTTGCGTGTTTTTCTGTAACAATCTTTTTAAAGTTCCCAATTAGAGATGTCGCGAATAGTTCGCTGGCGGACTGTTCCCGGCGAACATAGCATGTTTGCGTTCGCGGCGAACTGCGAACATATGCGATATTCGACCCGCCCCCTATACTTTATCATTGAGCAAACTTTGACCCTGCATGTCACAGTCAGCAGACACATTCCAGCCAATCAGCAGCATACACTCCCTTCCAGAGCCTTCTACCTCATGGACAGCAGCCATTTTGGAATCATAACTAACTTGCAGTCTTACTGAGAGGAGGCTGAGTGTAGGTGATACTGCATCAATAGGGAAAACCATAGCTAGGCTACTGTACACAGTGTGCAATACAGTCCTGGACTGGACTCTTTTGATCACTGCTGCAAGGACACCCCTGTGTCTCTCCCCCCCCCCTTATCATCATCCTCCCCTCACCTTAGCACCCAACCCTAACACCCCTCACACTTATCCATAACACCCATCAACCTAACACCTAACCCTAACACCACTCACACTTATCCCTAAGACCTAACACCCCTCACACTTATTCCTAACATGCCTCACCCTAACACCCCTTACACTTATCCTTAACACCCCTCACCCTAACCCTAACACCCCTCACACTTATCCCTAACACCCCTCACCCTAACACCTAACCCTAACACCCCTCACACTTATCCCTAACACCCCTCACCCTAACCCTAACACCCCTCACACTTATCCCTAACACCCCTTACCCTAACCCTAACACCCCTCACACTTATCCCTAACACCCCTTACCCTAACCCTAACACCCCTCACACTTATCCATAACACCCCTCACCCTAACCCTAACACCCCTCACACTTATCCCTAACACCCCTTACCCTAACCCTAACACCCCTCACACTTATCCCTAACACCCCTCACCCTAACACCTAACCCTACCACCCCTCACACTTATCCCTACCTCACACTTATCCCTAACACCTCTTACCCTAACCCTAACACCCCCCACACTTATCCCTAACACCCCTTACCCTAACACTAACACCCTTCACGCTTATCCCTAACACCCCTTACCCTAACCCTAACACCCCTCACACTTATGCATAACACCCCTCACCCTAACCCTAACACCCCTCACACTTATCCATAACACCCCTCACCCTAACCCTAACACCCCTCACACTTATCCCTAACACCCCTCACCCTAACACCTAACCCTAACAGCCCTCACACTTATCCCTAACACCCCTTACCCTAACCCTAACCCCCCTCACACTTATCCCTAACACCCCTTACCCTAACCCTAACACCCCTCATGCTTATCCCTACATGCCTTACCCCAACCTTAACACCCCTCACACTTATCCATAACACCCCTTACCCTAACCCTAACACCCCTCACACTTATCCATAACACCCCTCACCCTAACCCTAACACCCCTCACACTTATCCCTAACACCCCTCACCCTAACACCTAACCCTAACAGCCCTCATATTTATCCCTAACACCCCTCACCCTAACCCTGACACACCTCACACTTATCCCTAACATCCCTTACCCTAACCCTAACACCCCTCACACTTATCCCTAACACCCGTTACCCTAACCCTAACACCCCTCACACTTATCCCTAACACCCCTTACCCTAACCCTAACACCACTCACACTTATTCATAACACCCCTCACCCTAACCCTAACACCCCTCACACTTATCCATAACACCCCTCACCCTAACACCTAACCCTAACACCCCTCACACTTATCCCTAACACCCCTCACCCTAACCCTAACACCCCTCACACTTATCCCTAACACCCTTTACCCTAACCCTAACACCCCTCACACTTATCCCTAACACCCCTTACCCTAACCCTAACACCCCTAACACTTATCCATAACACCCCTCACCCTAACTCTAACACCCCTCACACTTATCCCTAACACCCCTTACCCTAACCCTAACACCCCTCACACTTATCCCTAACACCCCTCACCCTAACACCTAACCCTAACACCCCTCACACTTATCCCTACCTCACACTTATCCCTAACACCCCTTACCCTAACCCTAACACCCCTCACACTTATCCCTAACACCCCTTACCCTAACCCTAACACCCTTCACGCTTATCCCTAACACCACTTACCCTAACCCTAACACCCCTCACACTTATCCCTAACACCCCTCACCCTAACACCTAACCCTAACAGCCCTCACACTTATCCCTAACACCCCTCACCCTAACCCTGACACACCTCACACTTATCCCTAACATCCCTAACCCTAACCCTAACACCCCTCACACTTATCCCTAACACCCGTTACCCTAACCCTAACACCCCTCACACTTATCCCTAACACCCCTTACCCTAACCCTAACACCCCTCACACTTATCCATAACACCCCTCACCCTAACCCTAACACTCCTCACACTTATCCATAACACCCCTCACCCTAACACCTAACCCTAACACCCCTCACACTTATCCCTAACACCCCTCACCCTAACCCTAACACCCCTCACACTTATCCCTAACACCCCTTACCCTAACCCTAACACCCCTCACACTTATCCCTAACACCCCTTACCCTAACCCTAACACCCCTCACACTTATCCATAACACCCCTCACCCTAACTCTAACACCCCTCACACTTATCCCTAACACCCCTTACCCTAACCCTAACACCCCTCACACTTATCCCTAACACCCCTCACCCTAACACCTAACCCTAACACCCCTTACACTTATCCCTACCTCACACTTATCCCTAACACCCCTTACCCTAACCCTAACACCCCTCACACTTATCCATAACACCCCTCACCCTAACCCTAACACCACTCACACTTATCATAACACCCCTCACCATAACCCTAACACCCCTCACACTTATCCCTAACACCCCTCACCCTAACACCTAACCCTAACAGCCCTCACACTTATCCCTAACACCCCTTACCCTAACCCTAACCCCCCTCACACTTAACCCTAACACCCCTTACCCTAACCCTAACACCCCTCATGCTTATCCCTACATCCCTTACCCTAACACCCCTCACACTTATCCCTAACACCCCTCACCCTAACACCTAACCCTAACAGCCCTCACACTTATCCCTAACACCCCTCACCCTAACCCTGACACACCTCACACTTATCCCTAACATCCCTTACGCTAACCCTAACACCCCTCACACTTATCCCTAACACCCATTACCCTAACCCTAACACCCCTCACACTTATCCCTAACACCCGTTACCCTAACCCTAACACCCCTCACACTTATCCATAACACCCCTCACCCTAACCCTAACACCCCTCACACTTATCCATAACACCCCTCACCCTAACACCTAACCCTAACACCCCTCACACTTATCCCTAACACCCCTCACCCTAACCCTAACACCCCTCACACTTATCCCTAACACCCCTTACCCTAACCCTAACACCCCTCACACTTATCCCTAACACCCCTTACCCTAACCCTAACACCCCTCACACTTATCCATAACACCCCTCACCCTAACTCTAACACCCCTCACACTTATCCCTAACACCCCTTACCCTAACCCTAACACCCCTCACACTTATCCCTAACACCCCGCACCCTGACACCTAACCCTAACACCCCTCACACTTATCCCTACCTCACACTTATCCCTAACACCCCTTACCCTAACCCTAACACCCCTCACACTTATCCCTAACACCCCTTACCCTAACCCTAACACCCCTCACTCTTATCCCTAACACCCCTTACCCTAACCCTAACACCCTTCACGCTTATCCCTAACACCACTTACCCTAACCCTAACACCCCTCACACTTATCCCTAACACCCCTCACCCTAACACCTAGCCCTAACAGCCCTCACACTTATCCCTAACACCCCTCACCCTAACCCTGACACACCTCACACTTATCCCTAACATCCCTTACCCTAACCCTAACACCCCTCACACTTATCCCTAACACCCATTACCCTAACCCTAACACCCCTCACACTTATCCCTAACACCCGTTACCCTAACCCTAACACCCCTCACACTTATCCCTAACACCCCTTACCCTAACCCTAACACCCCTCACACTTATCCATAACACCCCTCACCCTAACCCTAACACTCCTCACACTTATCCATAACACCCCTCACCCTAACACCTAACCCTAACACCCCTCACACTTATCCCTAACACCCCTCACCCTAACCCTAACACCCCTCACACTTATCCCTAACACCCCTTACCCTAACCCTAACACCCCTCACACTTATCCCTAACACCCCTTACCCTAACCCTAACACCCCTCACACTTATCCATAACACCCCTCACCCTAACTCTAACACCCCTCACACTTATCCCTAACACCCCTTACCCTAACCCTAACACCCCTCACACTTATCCCTAACACCCCTCACCCTAACACCTAACCCTAACACCCCTCACACTTATCCCTACCTCACACTTATCCCTAACACCCCTTACCCTAACACCCCTCACACTTATCCCTAACACCCCTTACCCTAATCCTAACACCCTTCACGCTTATCCCTAACACCCCTTACCCTAACCCTAACACCCCTCACACTTATCCATAACACCCCTCACCCTAACCCTAACACCACTCACACTTATCATAACACCCCTCACCCTAACCCTAACACCCCTCACACTTATCCCTAACACCCCTCACCCTAACACCTAACCCTAACAGCCCTCACACTTATCCCTAACACCCCTTACCCTAACCCTAACCCCCCTCACACTTAACCCTAACACCCCTTACCCTAACCCTAACACCCCTCATGCTTATCCCTACATCCCTTACCCTAACACCCCTCACACTTATCCCTAACACCCCTCACCCTAACACCTAACCCTAACAGCCCTCACACTTATCCCTAACACCCCTCACCCTAACCCTGACACACCTCACACTTATCCCTAACATCCCTTACCCTAACCCTAACACCCCTCACACTTATCCCTAACACCCATTACCCTAACCCTAACACCCCTCACACTTATCCCTAACACCCCTTACCCTAACCCTAACACCCCTCACACTTATCCATAACACCCCTCACCCTAACCCTAACACCCCTCACACTTATCCATAACACCCCTCACCCTAACACCTAACCCTAACACCCCTCACACTTATCCCTAACACCCCTCACCCTAACCCTAACACCCCTCACACTTATCCCTAACACCCCTTACCCTAACCCTAACACCCCTCACACTTATCCCTAACATCCCTTACCCTAACCCTAACACCCCTCACACTTATCCATAACACCCATCAACCTAACACCTAACCCTAACATTCTCACACTTATCCCTAAGACCTAACACCCCTCACACTTATCCCTAACACCGCTCACCCTAACCCTAACACCCCTCACACTTATTCATAACACCCCTAACACCTAACCCTAACACCCCTCACACTTATCCCTAACACCCCTCACCCTAACACCTAACCCTAACACTCCTCACACTTATCCCTAACACCCCTCACCCTAACCCTAACACCCCTCACACTTATCCCTAACACCCCTCACCCTAACCCTAACACCCCTCACACTTATCCCTAACACCCCTTACCCTAACCCTAACACCCCTCACACTTATCCATAATACCCATCAACCTAACACCTAACCCTAACATTCTCACACTTATCCCTAAGACCTAACACCCCTCACACTTATCGCTAACACCCCTCACCCTAACCCTAACACCCCTCACACTTATCCCTAACACCCCTCACCCTCACAACCCTCACACTTAGCCCTAGCACCCCTCCCCCTAACACCTAACCCCCTCACCCTTATCCCTAACACCCCTTACCCTAACACCCCTCACACTTATTCCTGTGTCTCTTCCCCCCCTAATCATCAAGGGAGGGGGGAGGATGATGAGGGAGGTGGGAAAGAGACACAGGGGAGGATGATGAGGGAGGGGGGGAAGAGACACAGGGGAAGATGATGAGGGAGGGGGAAAAGAGACACAGGGGAGGATGATGATGGTGGGGGGAAAGACACACAGGAGAGGATGATGATGGAGGGGGGAAGAGACACAGGGGAGGATGATGAGGGAGGTGGGAGGATGATGAGGGAGGGGGGATGAGACACAGGGGAGGATGATGAGGAAGGGGAGAAAGAGACACAGGGGAGGATGATGAGGGAGGGGGTAAAGAGATACAGGGGAGGATGATGAGGGAGGGGGATGTTAGTTTATTTATGCCCTTTATGTAATTTTCCGTGTTAGTTTTGACATGGATTCGCCTCCGGCATGCCACAGTCCAGGTGTTAGTCCCCTTAAAACAACTTTTCCATCACTATTGTGGCCAGAAATAGTCCCTGTGGGTTTTAAAATCCGCCTGCCCATTGAAGTCTATGGCGGTTCGCCGGTTCGCGAACATTTGCGGCAATTCGCATTCCAAAAATGTTATGTTCGCGACATCACTATTTCCAATATGTATAATGACTCTGAATTGTAAATTTAAAAAACTATATTTTTAACTTTCGTTTGTGGGTTTGTGTAAAACTTTGGAAACTCAGAAAATCAATGGTCCTTCAAAATTAGGCTCATGGACATGTCTATGCCTGTCCAGCTCCAGGTTAAGTGGACAGACATGAAAAGGAAACCAGTGACCTCTTAATAGTTGTCCTGATAAAGTATTATTGCTTCTTATGCTATTATTAAAATAAGATTATCTGTCACTCAAAAACCCTGGATGACAGACAAATTCTGATTGCATTTCTAAATTCAGCACACACACAAAAAATAGACTATACACATTTTATATGAGACAACATCTTTGTTGAATAGTATATCCAATACATTTTGTTTTCTTTATTAGTTTTATTAATGTGGATACCCTGACAAGGGCAAACATGAAGTACATGTCTACATATTCTTCGTAATGAGCTTTCATTTAAATCAATAACATTAAAAAACAGTATTTTACCATTGTAATTTGCTTACAACATTATTTGTGTTAAATGGGTTTACCAATATGTCTTAAATAAGTAAAATAGACACTTTTTCTCTGAATGCTGAGAGTGCAATATCTTGATGGCTCCATAAAATCTTACACTCTCTGTTGGGAATCTAGTAATAACCCTGCAAAAAGGTAATGGCATTGTTGCACTGCTCATGATGCATTACCATGCCTCTGAAACAGAACTATTATGAACAGTATTGGAGTATAAATATAAGTTTTCTACAAGCTTATATTTATACACAATATTACAATATTTGGAGAAACTAGTAAACTGTCCATCATTGATATTGTCAGGTCACTATAAAGACACAAAACATGTACTTATAACCAAATGTACTCCATTATCACCGAGGGGCATTACAATCACTACTGAGATATCTCCTGCTTTCTTGCATTCCTATGATATTTACAGTCTTATTAAATTGTGATTCTGCCAATTGAATAGGGCTCTATATAAGCACATAGCATATTTTTTTTAACAGAAGTTTTTAGGTAGTGAAGACCTTGCTTTTGGATAGAAGTTCACTAACTAAAAACTTCTGTAAAAAAATATGCTATGTGCTTATATAGAGCCCTATTTAACTGGCCAAATCGCAATTTAATAAGGCTGTTAGTTTCTAAGCTAGTGAGCTAAAAGAGGCTGCTCTCTGAGCAGGTAACCAGACCTATAGAAAAAAAACACTGAGATATTTTTCGTTCTCCGATGAGCAACTCTACTCTTTTTGTATAGTTTCTAAGCTTATTACATCCTGTAATGTAATAGTATAGTTCAATATATGTGTGTTGGTGAGTAAATGCTGCTTGTTATACTACTCTATGTATGATCTATTCATTCTCTTGTATTTACTTGTATAATATCTTAGCTTTGCCAGGTACAGTAGCAAAGGAGATCCAAGGCAGAAGTAATGACAAGCCACAGGCAAGAGAGTAGTCAGACAGATGATAGTTCTAGGCAGTGTGCTGACAGAAAAATGACCAGTAAATAATCTAGGCATCCAGAAGTTGGGTAATTGAGTAAACAGACCAATACCATTCATAGAAAGTAAATCTAAAAACACAGAGAACAACTGCTGAGCTATAGCTCTGGAGTAACACAACTGAGCAATGAATCTTTGCTCTGGCTGCTCTTAAAGAACTGCATGTGGTAATGCAGGTGTTTGTAATCCATGTAATCACTAGCAGCAGCTCAGTATTTCATAGGATAGGTAAGTATAAGGATTTTTACATGATAACATGCCGCTCCTCGTGGTACGTCATGTAGCTCACACGGCTAAGAACTTGGGGCCATATTCTATTAGCTGCTCGGAAATGGCACAAACTCATAATATTGGCTGCAGATTTTTTTAAATAAGGAAATATGCTTAAGGGAAACCTTGTTTGATGTGGTTATGGATTGCAAGAGCGTAGCCTTTGTGGGCACACATGTCCCTGCCCAGGTATCCAGAATGCAGTGTAATAACTGTATTTCTCAGAATTCTGGGCATGAAATAAGTATTTTAACTTGTTTTAGACATTCAAATGTGAACACAAAAGTACTATTTATTTACTGTACTACTGTACGGTGGAGGGCTTCTTAAATGATTGTTGTGGTGAACTACCTCCTCAAAATATCCACTACACAAGCTAAGGAACCAGCTGATGATATGCAGTCCAGGCCTGGGTGCGGCCCTCCAGGACCGAATTTGGACACCCCTGGCATAAGGAAAGCCATGTCTGATATGGTTATGGATTGCAAGAGCAAGCCGTTGTGGGCATATTTGCATGTCCCTAACAAGGTTCCCAGAATGCAGTGTAATAACTCTATGTTTGAGAATTCTGGACATGAAACAAGTTTATTAAATCATGTACACACAAAATAATACTTATAGCATCATGCAGGTTAAAATGTATATGGTATACATTAATACATAATTTGTTTGTAATTGTGACTGACCTCATTGCAAAGTAGACAACCTCTGTATCTCAGGGATCTCGCACTTGAGTTCTGTATAAGTATTGCTGAATACTGTAACAAATTAAAATTTCCACAAGATTAAAGAATTAGTGATTTTGTGCATACTGTATGTTATTTACAAAACCTTCAAATACAATAAAATATCTCTCACTGTAGCCTCTGATTTTTGTCTGTTTCTTTTCTACTGCATATATGTTTGTGTGGCCAGAACTGTGCTTTAAGTACTGCTTTCTGCAAATATGGCCATTCTACTGTTTAATTGATTAATATAAAATCAACCTTCCCATAACCTCTATTACTGCATCAAGCAACATTAAATAATATTGCATAAAATTCCTATTAAGCATTATTTTGTGTATGAGTCTGATTCTGGTGCATTAAAGAAAATGAACTGCAGTAAATACAGTTTTATGAAAGTATACAAGGAGGTATGCATCATAAAAATGATATTAGTGGTATTATGATTATACATGATTTTCCATTAGAGATACATAACCATGATAAATCAAAAACAAATCATATTTTCATCCTTACAATTTGGAAACACAATTGGATAGAACTTCATTTTACTGCACATTATTAAATATCGTCTTGAATTTTATATAACTTTGTGGATAGATCACACGCAATTAACCTGCGTTTTGATAGCACAGTGTGTAGCAGAGAATTGATTCTCCTAACTATAGCTTGCATGCTGAGCAATAAGGTAAATGCTGTAAATCTAGTAATTGCCAAGCATTTAATGTAGAAAAGCATGCTATTTACATTGTGATTTTCCATAGCTAGTTTGAAAGACATTTTCTTCTATGAGACTTTGTACGACAGAGGCGGATATGGATAGATGAGGTCACTGAAGCAATGAACATGAACTTGATAAAGCCTTTGTGGGCTTGTCGTTGCCACTACAGGCTTCAAATTTAATAGGGCTGTAAGAATCCTTAATTTCACTTTGTTGCATCGGAAATGCACTACTGGGCAACATGTATATCTCAATGTAAAACATACATATAGTTGATTGTAAAGGCCGATATAGATGGCTAGAACAACTTTTCTCACATTTTATACAGATACTGTTTCCTCTCCAGCATAATCCCTTCATTACTGTATTAATTTTGTTTAATTAATGTTCGTAAACGTAATCACATTGCTTCTGATGCCTCCCAGCTCCTAGTTGGCTTATCACATCACATATATAGTTGTGAGCAGTTCAGGCTTTCCAAAAGTTGTTGCTAACGCAATGTTAAAATTGCGGCACTCACACAGCGAGAACCGCAGTTGCTCCAGCGTTACCAACAAACCTGCATCAGCCCCAGCTGCAATGAGCGATGTAGGCACTCATTTCAGGATTTGGGATGAGCGCCGCAGGCGCTTATCGTGAGGTCCGCAGGACTTTGACCAGCACATTTCTCACCCACGGCTGCTCTCAACTCCTCCCTCTTACTATTGTCCCAGCACCGCCCCCTCACACACAGCCTGCCGGAATTGTATTCCTGATCGGCCCGGAAGTCACCCTTCAGGAGCCTGTACTACCTTCCCAGCCTGCACCATGTACAGTCCCATCCTGCACCGAGAAAGCCTGGGGAGGCACCAGGACACATGATGGGGACTGAGGTGTGAGACAGAGACAGCCTGGGGACAGAGAGAGACAGGAGGGACCCCGGCTGCAATGAGCGGCCCGCACATATCAGTTGTTCGGGGGGACAATGCGCTGCGGGTTCCTGGGGCTCATGATGAGTTGTTGTAATCCTGCTCAGAACGAAACGCATACCCGCAGGACTTTGCCCGCACAACTCCAACTCCTCCCGCTCGCTCGCCGCTCTTAACTCTTCCCGCCCGATCCCTGCTCTTAACTCCTCCCCTGCAGCTCTTAACTCCGCCCCCGTCACTCTTAACTTCTCCCCCACTGCTCTTAACTCCTCTCACACCACTCTTAACTCCTCCCCTGCTGCTCTCAACTCCTCCCCGGCTGCACTCAACTCCTCCCCCCAACTGCTCTCAACTCCTCCCCCAGCTGCTCTCAACTCCTCCCCCCAGCTGCTTTCATCTCCTCCTCCGGCTGCTCTCAACTCCTCCCTGGGGAGGGACCGGCAGACATGCTGGGGACTGAAGGGAGAGAGAAAGCCTGGAGGGAAAGAGAGTCAAGAGGGACAGAGAGACAGGAGGGACACAGATAGAGAGAGACAGGAGGGACACAGATAGAGAGACGGGAGGGACACAGAAAGAGAGAGAGAGATACAGGAGAGACACATATAGAGAGACAGGAGGGACACAGAGAGAGACAGGAGGGACAGAGAGAAAGAGAGGCATGAGAGAGAGAGACAGGAGAGACAGGAGGGACACAGAGAGAGAGAGAGACAAGAGGGACACAGAGAGAGAGAGGAGGGACACAGAGAGAGAGAGAGGCATGAGAGAGAGACAGGAGAGACACACAGAGAGACAGGAGGGACACAGAGAGAGAGACAGGAGGGGCAGAGAGATAGAGAGAGAAAAGAGGTACAGAGAGAGAGAGAGACAGGAGGGACAGAGAGAGAGAGAGAGAGAGAGAGGAGGGACAGAGAGACAGAGACAGAAGGGACATAGACAGAGACAGGAGGGACAGAGAGAGAGACAGGTGGGGCAGAGAGAGAGAGAGACAAGAGGAACAGAGAGAGAGACAGGAGGGACAGAGAGAGAGAGAGAGAGACAGGTGGGACACAGAGAGAGAGAGAGAGAAAGAGAGAGGAGGGAACCAGAGAGAGAGAGAGAGAGAAGAGGGACAGAGAGAGAGAGAGTGACAGGAGGGACACAGATAGAGAGAGACAGGAGGGACACAGATAGAGAGACAGGAGGGACAAAAACGAAAGTGACAGGAGGGACACAGATAGAGAGACAGGAGGGACACAGGCAGAGAGAAAGAGACAGGAGGGACACAGAGAGAGAGAGACAAGAGGGACACAGACAGAAACAGGAGAGACACAGAGAGAGACAGGAGGGACACAGAGTGAAACAGGAGAGACACAGACAGAGACAGGAGGGACACAGACAGAAACAGGAGGGACACAGAGAGATACAGGAGGGATAGAGAGAGAGACAGGAGGGACACAGACAGAGAGAGAGAGAGAGGCATGAGAGAGAGAGAAAGACAGGAGAGACAGAGAGAGACAGGAGGGACACAGACAGAGAGAGAGAGAGAGACATGAGGGACACAGAGTGAGACATGAGGGACACAGACAGAGACAGGAGAGACACAGACAGAGACAGGAGGCACAGAGACAGGAGGCACACAGACAGAGACAGGAGGCACACAGAGACAGGAGGGACACAGAGAGAGAGACAGGAGGGACACAGAGAGATACAGGAGTGATAGAGAGAGAGACAGGAGGGACACAGACAGAGAGAGAGACAGGAGGGACGCAGAGAGGCATGAGAGAGAGACAGAGAGAGACAGGAGTGACAGAGAGAGAGACAGGAGGAACATAGATAGAGAGAGAAAGGAGGGACAGAGAGAGAGAGAGAAAGGAGGGACAGAGAGAGAGAGTGACAGGAGGGACAGAGATAGAGAGAGACAGGAGGGACACAGATAGAGAGACAGAAGGGACACAGAGAGAGAGAGAGAGACAGGAGGGACAGAGAGAGTGACAGGAGGGACACACAGAGAGAGTGACAGGAGGGACACAGATAGAGAGACAAGAGGGACACAGACAGAGAGAGACAGGAGGGACACAGATAGAGAGATGGGAGGGACACAGGCAGAGAGAAAGAGACAAGAGGGACAGAGAGAGAGAAAGAGACAAGAGGGACACAGAGAGAGACAGGAGGGACACAGACAGACAGAGAGAGAGGCATGAGAGAGAGAGAAAGACAGGAGAGACACAGAGAGAGACAGGAGGGACACAGACAGAGAGAGAGAGAGACATGAGGGACACAGAGTGAGACAGGAGGGACACAGACAGACACAGGAGAGACACAGACAGAGACAGGAGGCACAGAGACAGAGATAGGAGGCACACAGACAGAGACAGGAGGGACAGAGAGAGAGACAGGAGGGAAACAGAGAGATACAGGAGGGATAGAGAGAGAGACAGGAGGGACACAGACAGAGAGAGAGAGAGAGAGAGAAAGACAGGAGTGACGCAGAGAGGGACAGAGAGAGAGAGAGACATGAGAGAGAGACAGGAGAGACACAGAGAGAGACAGGAGGGACAGAGAGAGACAGGAGTGACAGAGAGAGAGACAGGAGGGACACAGACAGAGAGAGAGACAGGAGAGACAGAGAGAGAGAGAGACAGGAGGAACACAGAGAGAGAGAGAGAGAGACGGGAGGGACACAGAGAGAGACAGGAGGGACACAGAGAGAGACAGGAGAGACTCAGAGAGAGACATGGGGGCTGAGAGAAAGAGAGAGAGACAAGAGGGACACAGAAAGAGAGAAAGGAGGGACACAGAGAGAGACAGGAGGGACACAGAGAGAGACAGGAGAGACACAGACAGACAGAGAGAGACAAGAGGGACACAGAGAGAGAGAGAGAGAGAGAGAGAGAAACAGGAGGGACACAAAGAGAGACAGGAGGGACACAGATAGAGACAGGAGGGACACAGACAGAGAGAGATACAGGAGGGACACAGACAGAGAGAGACAGGAGGGACAGAGAGAGAGAGAGAGAGAGACAGGAGGGACAGAGAGAGAGGAGGGACAGAGAGAGAGAGGAGAGAGAGAGAGAGATACAGGAGGGACACACAGAGAGACAGGAGGGGCACAGAGACAGACAGAAAGGACACAGACAGAGACAGGAGAGACACAGACAGAGGCAGGAGGGACACAGACAGAGACAGGAGGGACAGAGAGAGAGAGAGACAGGAGGGACACAGAGAGAGACAGGAGGGACACAGACAGAGACAGGAGGGACAGAGAGAGAGAGAGAGAGAGACAGGAGGGACACAGAGAGAGACAGGAGAGACTCAGAGAGAGACAGGAGGGACACACAGAGAGAGTGACAGGAGGGACACAGATAGAGAGAGACAAGAGGGACACAGAAAGAGAGAAAGGAGGGACACAGAGAGAGACAGGAGGGACACAGAGAGAGACAGGAGGGACACAGAGAGAGACAGGAGAGACACAGACAGAGAGAGAGACAAGAGGGACACAGAGAGATAGAGAGAGAGAGAGAGACAGGAGGGACACAAAGAGAGACAGGAGGGACACAGATAGAGACAGGAGGAACACAGACAGAGAGAGATACAGGAGGGACACAGACAGAGAGAGACAGGAGGGACAGAGAGAGAGAGAGAGAGACAGGAGGGACAGAGAGAGAGGAGGGACAGAGAGAGAGGAGAGAGAGAGATACAGGAGGGACACACAGAGAGACAGGAGGGACACAGAGACAGACAGAAAGGACACAGACAGAGACACGAGAGACACAGACAGAGGCAGGAGGGACACAGACAGAGACAGGAGGGACAGAGAGAGAGAGAGACAGGAGGGACAGAGAGAGAGAGAGACAGGAGGGACAGAGAGAGAGACAGGATTGACAGAGAGAGATAGAGACAAGAGGAACAGAGAGAGAGACAGGAGAGACACAGAGAGAGAGAGAGAGACAGGAGGGACACAGAGAGAGACAAGAGGGATATGGAGAGAGACAGGAGGGACACAGACAGAGAGAGAGACAGGATGGATGCAGAGAGAGACAGGAGGGACACAGAGAGAGAGAGAGAGAGAGACAAGAGGGACACAGAGAGAGACAGGAGAGACACAGAGAGAGATAGGAGGGACACAGACAGAGACAGGAGGCACACAGAGACAGGAGGGACACAGAGAGAGAGACAGGAGGGACACAGGCAGAGAGAGAGAGAGGAGGGACGCAGAGAGGCATGAGAGAGACAAGAGAGACAGAGAGAGACAGGAGGGACAGAGAGAGAGAGAGACAGGAGGGACATAGATAGAGAGACAGGAGGGACACAGAGAGAGAGAGAGAGAGAGAGAGAGAAAGGAGGGACAGAGAGAGAGTGACAGGAGGGACACAGAGAGGGAGAGACAGGAGGGACACAGACAGAGAGAGAGAGAGGAGGGACGCAGAGAGGCATGAGAGAGAGACAAGAGAGACAGAGAGAGACAGGAGGGACAGAAAGAGAGAGAGACAGGAGGGACATAGAGAGAGAGACAGGAGGGACACAGAGAGAGAGAGAGAGAGAGAGAGAGAGAGAGGAGGGACAGAGAGAGAGTGACAGGAGGGACACAGATAGGGAGAGACAGGAGGGTCACAGATAGAGAGACAGAAGGGACACACAGAGAGAGACAGGAGGGACAGAGAGAGTGACAGGAGGGACACACAGAGAGATCTACAGGAGGGACACAGATAGAGAGAGACAGGAGGGACACAGATAGAGAGACAAGAGGGACACAGACAGAGAGAGACAGGAGGGACACAGATAGAGAGACGGGAGGGGCACAGGCAGAGAGAAAGAGACAGGAGTGACACAGAGAGAGAGAGAGAGAGAGAGAGAGAGAAGAGGGACACAGAGAGAGACAGGAGGGACACAGACAGAGAGAGAGAGAGACATGAGGGACACAGAGTGAGACAGGAGGCACACAGACAGAGACAGGAGGCACACAGAGACAGGAGGGACACAGAGCGAGAGACAGGAGGGACACAGACAGAGAGAGAGAGAGGAGGGACCCAGAGAGGCATGAGAGAGAGACAAGAGAGACAGAGAGAGACAGAAGGGACAGAGAGAGAGAGAGACAGGAGGGACATAGAGAGAGAGAGACAGGAGGGACACAGAGAGAGAGAGATAAAGGAGGGACAGAGAGAGAGCGACAGGAGGGACACAGATAGGGAGAGACAGGAGGGACACAGATAGAGAGACAGGAGGGACAAACAGAGAGAGATACAGGAGGGACAGAGAGAGTGACAGGAGGGACACACAGATAGAGAGACAGGAGGGACACAGATAGAGAGACAAGAGGGACACAGACAGAGAGAGACAGGAGGGACACAGATAGAGAGACAAGAGGGACACAGACAGAGAGAGACAGGAGGGACACAGATAGAGAGACGGGAGGGACACAGGCAGAGAGAAAGAGACAGGAGTGACACACAGAGAGAGTGAGAGACAAGAGGGACACAGAGAGAGACAGGAGGGACACAGACAGAGAGAGAGGCATGAGAGAGAGAGAAAGACAGGAGAGACACAGAGAGAGACAGGAGGGACACAGACAGAGAGAGAGAGACATGAGGGACACAGAGTGAGACAGGAGGGACACAGACAGAGACAGGAGAGACACAGACAGAGACAGGAGGCACAGAGACAGAGACAGGAGGCACACAGAGAGATACAAGAGGGATAGAGAGAGAGACAGGAGGGACACAGAGAGAGAGAGAGACAGGAGGGACGCAGATAGGGACAGAGAGAGAGAGACATGAGAGAGAGACACAGAGAGAGACAGGAGGACAGAGAGAGACAGGAGTGACAGAGAGAGAGAGAGAGAGAGAGAGAGACAGGAGGGACACAGACAGAGAGAGAGACAGGAGGGACAGAGACAGAGAGATAGGAGGTACAGAGAGAGAGAGAGAGAGACGGGAGGGACACAGAGAGAGACAGGAGGGACACAGGCAGAGAGAGAGACAGGAGAGACACAGACAGAGACAAGAGGGACACAGACAGAGAGAGAGAGAGGCATGAGGAACACAGAGAGAGACAGGAGGGACACAGAGAGAGAAAGGAGAGACTCAGAGAGAGACAGGGGGGACTGAGAGCGAGAGAGAGACAAGAGGGACACAGAAAGAGAGAAAGGAGGGAGACAGAGAGAGACAGAAGGGACACAGAGAGAGAGACAGGAGGGACACAGACACACAGAGAGAGAGACAGGAGGGACACAGATAGAGAGAGAAACAGGAGGGACACAAAGAGAGGCAGGAGGGACACAGAGAGAGACAGGAGTGACACAGACAGAGAGAGATACAGGAGGGACACAGACAGAGAGAGAGAGACAGGAGGGACAGAGAGAGAGAGAGAGAGAGAGAGAGAGAGAGAGAGAGAGGAGGGACACAGATAGAGAGACAGGAGGGACACAGACAGAGAGAGACAGGAAGAACAGAGAGAGACAGAGAGACAGGAGGGACAGAGAGAGAGACAGGAGGGACACATAGAGAGAGAGAGACAGGAGAGACAGAGAGAGAGAGAGAGAAGAGGGACACAGAGAGAGACAGGAGGGACACAGACAGAGAGAGAGAGGCATGAAAGAGAGAGAAAGACAGGAGAGACACAGAGAGAGACAGGAGGGACACAGACACAGAGAGAGAGAGACATGAGGGACACAGAGTGAGACAGGAGGGACACAGACAGAGACAGGAGAGACACAGACAGAGACAGGAGGCACAGAGACAGAGACAGGAGGCACACAGACAGAGACAGGAGAGACAGAGAGAGAGAGACAGGAGGGACACACAGAGAGAGTGACAGGAGGGACACAGATAGAGAGAGACAGGAGGGACACAGATAGAGAGACAAGAGGGACACAGACAGAGAGAGACAGGAGGGACACAGATAGAGAGACGGGAGGGACACAGGCAGAGAGAAACCGACAGGAGTGACAGAGAGAGAGAGACAAGAGGGACACAGAGAGAGACAGGAGGGACACAGACAGAGAGAGAGAGGCATGAGAGAGAGAGAAAGACAGGAGAGACAGAGAGAGGGACAGGAGGGACAAAGACAGAGAGAAAGAGAGACATGAGGGACACAGAGTGAGACAGGAGAGACACAGACAGAGACAGGAGGCACAGAGACAGAGACAAGACGGTCGCCGAGAATTTCACGTCCCTCTGTTAAGGCCGTTGAAGTCAAAGAGCATAACCCTGAAAAGAAACCCATTGATGAGGAGGACAAACCTACTGCCCAGAAAGCAGAAAAAGAATTGGAAGAATGGAAACATAAGAGTAAGGAACTCAAGGCAAATCGTTACAAAGATTATGTAAAAGAAACCGGTTGTGAGAGAAATGATACAACCAAATCGCTCTCTGCAGAATTATCTGAACTACAGGTCCTATTAAAAGAAATTGAAGAAAAACAAAGCAATGAAGAGAAAGTGATGTCGATGACTCCGGTCCAGAAGGATGAGCTTCTGTTGTACCAAGGAAAACCTGTTCTTCTGAAAAGAAAGAAGAGACAGAAAACTCTCCATCCCCTGTTTCTTTTTGCCCCCTCTCTCTCCACTGTGTCTCTTCCCCCCTCCCTCCCCTGTGTCTCTTTGCCCACTCTACCTCCCCTGTCTCTCTTTCCGTCCGCCCTCTCTCACCCCTGTGTCTCTTTCTCCCACTCCCTGACGCTTCACTTTTCGCCCCACTCCCCATTTCTCACCACTGTGTCTCTTTCCCCCTCTCCTTCTCCTGTGTCTCCTTCTCGCCCTCCACCCCCTGTGTCTTTTTACTCCCTCTCCCTCCCCATGTCTCTTCCCCTCCCCTGTGTCTCTTTCCTCCCTCTCCCTTTAGTGTCTTTTCCCCCCATCTCCCACCCCTGTGTCTCTTTTCCACCCTCTCCCTCTCCTGTGTCTCTCTTCCCCCACTCCCTTCACTGTGTCAATTTCCCCCCTCTCTCACCCCTGAGTCTCTTTCCCCCACTCTCTCCTGTGTCTCTTTCCCCCCCTCTCCCCCATTTCTCACCCCTGTGTCTATTTCCTCCTCTACCTCCCCTGTGTCTCTTACTCCCTTTCCCTCCCCTGTGTCTCTTCCCTCTCCCCTCCCCCCTGTATCTCTTTCTCTCCTCTCCCTCCCCTGTGTCTCTTCCACCCTCTCCCTCCCCTGTGTCTCTTTGCCCTGCTCTCCCTCCCTTGTGTTTCTTTCCCCCCTTCTCTCACCCCTGTGTCTCTTTCCTCGCACTCACTCCCCTGTGTCTCCCCCCCTCCTCTCTCTTCCCTGTGTCTTGCCCCCCTCTCCTTTCCCTGTGCTCCTTTTGCCATTTACGGGTGTGAAAACATTTGCGGGCTTGAAGCAATTGATCAATTTCCCCAAGCCCGCAATGGGCTTCTGAGTTACAGCCTTGAAAAAAGTTAGGGTTTAACGGTTGCTTTTTTTTTTTTTTTAAACACGTAACTCGGAAGCAGTTTGGAGTCCGCAAAAAGATGCCAATTGAATAGCAAATTAGCTTGCAACCTCACTTACGAGCTCCCTGCCTCTCCCCCTGTGCCCATTGCGGCCCTTGTCTGCCCCCCCCCCCACCTTGTGGGCCCACGAGGCCCGCAATAGTCCCATGATGCCATTTTGTTTTCAAGCTCGCAACTTGATTTTAACCGTCCCACTGGCAACACCATTTGGCAATACCTTTTGAAGTCTAATTAAATGGAAAAGTGGGCACTTCCTTTCCCTAGACTCATAGAACAATTCTGCTGAAACTGTGTAATTTCAAAAGAGCAAGGAATTCAGAGTCTGAATCTTGTAATATCCCAACTGTCAGATATAATGCTATCAAAAACTTGCACAATTGTGGTTGGAAAGGTAGGATATGAACCAATAGGGTGCTCTGTCACAAATGCCTATAGCAAAAGAGAAATACAGCCAGTTTTAAAACAGCAGACAAGTAAAAAATTAGTAGAGTAATATAAATGGAATATTAAACATGTAGATCAGACTGCAAAGACTTGTAGACAGGTGGTAGCTGGAGTGAGAAGTTAGATTTAACAGATGGCTTCTAAAGATTGGAAGTGGTTGTTGGTTGCTTAGGTGATGAAGAACACTTGCCATTTTTAAGGAATATTGAAAAGGTGATTCAAAGTAGGAAAACGTGTAGCTTAGAAGGCAAAAGGCAATGTTTCAGTACACAAATAAACATAGTCAATTATATTTGTTATAATGAACATAGACATACACATACAGATAACTTAGGCCTCCATGTAAATCAAATGCTCTAAGTTAGGACACTGCCGTAAAGCGACTGTGGGAGATATATTTTGCTCCTCCAGATTAGGGCAATGAGCCCACAGCCGTAAAGCTTGCCTTAGCCGCAACATATTTCTGTGTAGGGAATAAGACAAAAAATCTTTATAGACGAGATAGGACCCTAGGAGCCAATAGGAAATGTGAATGTCATGACAATTATAGTGAGTTGAAAGTGCTGTAACAAGCACCATAACTGCTGCAGCATGGGGACATTAGAGATATATAAGTAATTGTTGTTTTATTTATTAACTAGTGACTGTCCCATCATAAATGTCCCCTCTCTATGTGCCCTCTGTGTCTCTCTCTGTGCCCTCTGTCTCTCTCTGTGCTCTCTGTCTCTCTCTGTGCCCTTTCTGTGCGATTACAGTGCCCTCTGTCTCTGTCCTCTCTCTCTCTGACCTTTCTCTCTCTCTCTGCCCCCTCTGTATCTCTCTGTGTCCTCTGTGCCCTCTCTATGTGCCCTCTATCTCTCTCTGTTCTTTCTGCCTCTGTGCGCTCTCTGTACCATCTGTCTCTGTCCTCTCTCTCTCTCTGTCCTATCCCTTTGCCCTCTTCCTCGGTGCCTCTGTCTATGCTCTCTCTCTCTCTCTCTCTTTCTGTGCCTTGTCTCTGTTTACTCTGTCTCTGTGCCTTCTGTCTCTCTCTGCGCACTCTCTATGCCCTCTCTCTGTGCACTCTGTCTCTGCACTCTATCTCTTTGTGCCCTGTCTCTGTGCCCTCTGTCTGAGCCCTTTGTCTCTCTATGTGCTTTCTGTCTCTGTGCCCTCTGTCTCTCACTGTGCCCTCTGTCTGTGCCCTCTGTCTCCTTCTTTGCCCTCACTCTTTCTCTCTGTGTCCTCTCTCTGTGCCCTCTTTCTCTACCCTCTATCTCTCTATGACCTCTCTTTGTGCACTCTGTCTCTCTGTACCCTCTCTCTCCTCCCTCCCTCCCTCCCTATGCCCGTACACCCACGCACTCTCATATGCACAGTTTCTACATATTCGCACTTGTGCGACTGCCAATGTTTAATAACAACATGTGATACCTGAGCAGTAAGCACTGTGCAGGCGTTACACAATTCTTGCTAATTATCATAGTGGATATATTTTGATATTAAAAAGATGTGACAATAGTATTTATAGATTCAATAAATAAATATGTGTTTATTTTATGTTAAAATATAATATATTTATAGATAATGTGTTTGAGCATTTGTTCCTAGGCAATGCGGTTTCATGACGTTTATTAACCCCTTGTGTTTTACCCTGAATTTTGTATCATAAAACAGGCTAACAAATCATATTTTTCAAATACACATACTGTATGTTGATATCGGATTGTTATGTGCCAAATAATGCTGAATATTCATTATTTTGTAGTGCTTTTTGTGTTAGAGTGTCACTTTAAATGCTTCTGGTGGATTCAGCAAAGGTTTGGAAATCACTTGTGAGTGATCTTTGGTACATGTACATTTTTCTTCTGCTTTCTGCAGTAACAGTAGTGCACTTATTTGCATGTGAGGAGATAATTTTTATTAGCATAGGGTTTGGATTTTAGAGTATAAGGGAGTAATTTGGAATTTATTGTCAGTGCAAAAATCAATGTAGATTTTTCTTTGCTTTTCGGCTTTGTCATGCAGTTCTCTCATAGTAGTGACCCACAGCAGTTCTCTCGCAATGTTTCAGGGGTGGGTGATTAACATAGCAAAGTAGATTTTTTTTGTGCCACTACAGCACTCATAATTTATTTTGTCGGGATTAGCATAGGGGCTTGGTTGATTAAGGACTAAGTAATATGTATAAATGTTTTGTAGTTTTAGAAAAATATCACCAATACTACATTACACTGACAACATTTTTTATACATATTTACTTGTGGTAATATCATAAGGAGTGACATATTACTGCCTAGTTTAAGAACGCCCAGGGCAGAACATTTACAATTTGCAACAGGCAGACCAAAGTTTCTGGTGCAGTGCCATAAGTAATACGTTCATATGCACAGAAATGTTTATGCAGTTTACGTAACATTTGCCTGTAAATAAACCTGACACTTTGCAATATATTACAAATAAATAAGCATGCAAAAACATAGATGGCCAATGTAGCTCTAGGTTTTATATCATTAATTTACAAAGATCATTTTATTTATTTACAATAAAAATGTCCCTCTCAAGACATTTATTGATAATGACATACTGTCAATAGTGATGTCACTACAAAATTTCTGATATCAATTACATAATTAGTGATATATAAGAGAATAGATGTTATATTTACTCTTAACAGGTCATTAAGTGAGGGAGAGCATTACAGCCTTATTAAATTGCTATTCTATAAATTTAAATGGGCTCAATTTCGGAGCACATCGCATATTTTTTTTACAGAAGTTTTTAGTTAGTGAACTTCTATACAAAAGCAAGGTTTTCACTAACTAAAAACTTCTGTAAAAAAAATATGCTGTGTGCTTAAATAGAGCCCTTTCATATTTACCGAATCACAATTTAATAAGGCTGTTAATGTTTACTTAACAAATACTTTTTCAATATAAATCTTATTTCTATTTTCTATTCCCATTGCTTTAATAAAGATAATATTTGTCCTTCTTAAGGAATATTCATGTATAGGAATTTTATGATTATCTGGATATCAGAAGAGATCTGAGTAAGTATGGTACCATCATAAATAGGCACTTTTGTGAACAAGTAGCTGCTAAAAACCTGTATAATGATGTAATCATCATCATCATCGACTGAGCATCGCTCAGATGGTAATTTAAAACAAATCTGTTGACTCTAAAACCAGAATCAATAACCAAAGTGCTAAATATAAAGCTTTAGTTCATCCTTCAAGACAAAACAAACCAATTGCATGTTATGATTACTCTTCTAAGTGCAATCTATAACCACACTAACTGAATTTCTGTTTGTAAATCTCCAATTAAGTAATAAAGTATACATCTTACTTTAAACAGCAAGTCAAAAATGTTGAACATTATGTGGTAAATTGTACCCTTCAGTACAAAATATAAATGGATAAAAAAACAATCCAACAGTGAAGAATATTTCATTAGGTTCATCAAACTTCATGTGGGGTGTTACATGCTTTTCTGAGGGTACAATGGCAAATCACTATAGGAAATAGATATTGTAGCCTTTAGGGGTTTGTTTCACAGCCCTTGTAAAGCTTAATAAAAATAGGGGACTTACACAAGATTGGTCACAACAAACATTATTATAAAAATGTTTATGCATAAGTAAAAGGAGATAAACAACAATCACTATGAATGTAAGTATAATTGGACAAAGCAAGTCACATGAATGATATCTTATCAGCATAAATGATACAGCAAACACTGACCCAAATTCATTAAATGTTTAGAATGAATGAGACTAAGAGACTTGATGTCCATTAATGCATTTATTATTTTTGTATTCACTTTAATGAGGCTCATGGAGTTCATAAAGTCTCAGCAGGACTTCACTTTATTAGTATATACTTTGTAATGATGGATTTTGTAATAAAAGCCACAAGTTAATTATGTCTATTTCTACAGGAATGTGTGTTCTTAGTTAACTTGTTGCTTCCTTTATAATAGAAATCACTGAGTGAATGGAGTATAAACCTAGAAAATATGGATTAGGTGTATGATTTTCATTATAATTTAATATAAATAAAATTTTAGTGACTACAGAGAGGTTCACGTCTGCATAAGAATTGTCATCACTATCCATTTGTGACCACTTTGCATTTAGTGAATCTGGGACATTGTGTAAATGTCTGTCCTGGTTTTCAGGAATTCACAGTTTGTTTTGCAAATATAGAACTCGCTGACAGCTCCATCCAACTGCTCATTCTCATTTCTTGATCTAACCAACTGTCTTTGTGCAGTGATTTGCACTTTGGATCTGCTACATTACCTTGACAGATTTCCAGTCCAAGACCACTGACCCAAGTTCATTACTATCATTTGTCTTCAGCCTGTCTTGAAAATGTGTTTTCTTTATCTGTTTAGGCTTTCTTTTAGGACTTTAAGCTTTAAATCATATTATTGTTGCCTGTGGCTTACCCACAACTTTAAATTTGAAGCATTCAGTCAAGACTCAGATACTAAGATCAGCATGGTGTGTAACCTTGCAAAGTCTGCAATTCTGGTCCATCTATTGGACAGGACAAACTTTATTGAGTCAGTGTATATATATATATATATATATATATATATATATATATATATATATATATATAGTTCATGTAAAATCGAGTTACAATACATCAAGTTCCTACCCTATGTGCATGGTGATATTGCATTTCTCTTTTCTTGAGGGGATGATACAGTTTATGCCTATGTCAATATTTATACAAATTAATGCCACAGAATGTGTTATTAGTATGTGTTTCTTAGATGAGCATCTTGATAAGCACAGGTAGGAATAATATTTCATGCTATAGAAACTATATTTTTCTGAAAGACCCCACATTTTGAAGCCTAACACACCCAAAAGCTAAAAGCTTTCCATTTAATGAAACTACTGTCTGCCTGAGAATTTTGTGAACGTCCCAGGATTGTTACTCATGGCACATAGTCCACTGCCGAAGATTTGCGAGAAGGTGTACAGAAGATAACAAGTCTTCAGTCTATGGTCATGGACTTTTAGCATGTATGGGATTACTTGCCATATTATCATTATGCCCAACCTGTTTAAACTAGCAAGTCACAGACAGGTAGATATGCCATATTTAATATTGAGGCCTGCTGGTGTACATCACAGTAAATATACAGTAACTAACAACTTCTCTGTGAAAACAACAGAAAATATTGCACATTAACAGGTTGCCGTATAGGATGGAATATTCTGTATCTAACAAACATTTTCCTTTCCCTGGTCAGTTTTTTGTTATAGTACACAGTTTGCTTCCTTGGTTAGAGTGTACTAATAAGGAATATTAAACACATATAATGCTCATACATTTTCCTACACAAGTCCTCCATTTCAAAGTACATGGGTTAAAATTACTAACATTTACTAACATTCATAGTACATGGATACTAAGCAGGGGATATATACTTGTGTCCACTGCTTAAAAACAACTTTATACAGTTTTATGAAACCTTCCTCTGATAACACATAATCCACCAGATTCTCTAAGTTTTGAATGCTGCAAGGACTATATTCTATGTGAAGATTGTTATCTCAGTCTCACCAGAGGACTTCACAGTCTGAATCTAGGCGGATAAGTGAATGCAATAATTTAGCAATAACGTTCACAAAAATCTCACAAATTTCCCTTTGTAGGAATTAAATTACTTTTACTAGGTTGTAATAAAGAGTTTTAAATAATGTAATTGTTTTTAAGCAAATAAACAGATAACATTAATATTGAACTATAATGAATGGTACCCACGGTCTCGGTTCCATTAAAACAAGTCAGAATTGGGCTATATACCCAACATCTCCTTCCTTACTGCCTGTACTAAAATTGGTCCAATTATGATAAAATAATAGACATAAAAAGTCACTTGGATGACTACCCTTTACATATTTTCCAAAAATACAAAAAACTAGTCCATTAATGTATAATGCAACCCATCATATACTTCAGATTAAACTGTAGGGAAATTCACTTCATTTCATTGATCAAGCATTTGATATGATCGTCACATTCCCATCTGTCCTAAACTGTGCAGTTTACTAAATTGTTTGTAATGAATGTAAATTCAGAGAGCGGCAATGCTGTACATTTTACTGTTCACTCACAGTAAAATTTTAACAGCCCCAATGGTTTACAACCACGCAGTAAATGAGCAAGACCTAATTGAGGCTTTAATTAAAGTTTCTTTAATTACCTTTGAGAGTGGATGCTTGCTTCATTGAGGGACTAATTCCTTATCCTCAAAGCATTTTACTAAATTCTTTTTATCTATTAATGTAGTTGGCTTAGACTATATATTTTCAAGTTTTACAGTGGATTTTCTGTCTCACATTGTCAGGAGGAGATGAGTTAGTTCTTAGCCTTTAAGAGCTTCAGCACAGAAAATGTGAGGCAGAGACTAATCCCTAGAGAAAAGTATTGAGCGAAACTAATTCTAGACGATGATGCATACAAAATATTGTATTTCAAGACTGCTAAAAGCAAATAAATAGGTTAAATTCTGTTAACTAATTCACGGCCTATTCACTTGTAAGCCATACCAGAGACATGGGGTGACAGGATTTTTATGGAAAATATATACTTTATAGTTTCAGTAGGAAATACAACTCTATTCAATGGGACATAGCAAGGAAATAGTTAAATCTAAACCTAGCATCAGCATTTGAGATAACAGATAACTATTTTTTATAAATTATAGCGTATATAAATTAAGTGTTTTCTAAAAAGCTTTGAATTTATTGTGTAGTTCCAATCACTAGAGATGCTGCAAATTCTCAATACTAATTATCTATGCTGGAGTTTCAACTAATCACAGATATATCCTTGGTTATATTTTTTCTCCATATTCCCATGTAATTGCCTATATGACAGTACGAAAATCTAACAAAAGTCTGCATGTATTCAATGCTTCCTCAGCTGCACCATAAATACAGTAGTTTTTATATTTGAAATATGTTTTAGTCTATCTTTCACATGCTGCAACTCATGAGTGGAGGTGATTTGTGTTTTCTTTATCATGTCCCTTCCAATACCTGCTCTACAAATACATTGGATCTCAACTGTTTCAAAAGCATAAATATCCAGTGTTCATAATTAAACATAATGTTATGACAAGTGGTGGAAACTCAGTGGCAAATACAGTCCAAGAGTCAGGGCAGAGAAAAATTATAAGCAGTCCAGTGGTTAAGAATCATGAAGGCAGGGTAAAAAAGGAAACAGGCCATGTGAAACACATTACACTCCAATATCACAGGATCAGGCCAAGCTGTAGTTCTGACAGCAAAGCAACCAAGCAGTTAGTTTCTGTCTGGTTGCCGTAAATAGGGCAGGTGGAAGAGCAAACAAAGCACAGGAGATTAGGTCTGTAAGCCCTTGGTGGTGTGTTCTGCAAATGTGGATTTTGGGTTCAAGTCCTGAAGCAGCCTTGCCAGTGCTTCCTTCTTAAGAGAGAATTTCAAGCATTCTGAGGGCCAGTGTTTGGTATGAGTGGTTGCAGATCTCACAAGAAGACACAGTTCTAACAGAAGGCTGCCAAAAACATCTAATTACCAATTAAGTTCCCCGTGAGTTCAAGTGTCCTTCATGTGTGAGGCTTATCATGCCAACCATGAATAATTTGACTCTGATGTGTGATGGCACATGAATTTTCTTTTTTCAAAAATTGAATCATTCTTGCAATGCAGATGGTACCATGAAGATACTGAATGGTGATTCACATGTGTTTTCTGGATTTGTTGTAAGATAGACATCCTAGAAATAAAGAAAATTACCTTATGGGAGGATATACTCTACTGGTGTCTAAGGATTCATTTATTCTAGAGCAGAGTTTCCATTCTTACAAAAACAAAACAAAAAACTTATTATAAAAAAATGTATTGCTAGGTAATAGGGCAATCAATTCAAAAACGCTGCTTACTATTAATGTCTGTTACACCACACTTGACACTAAATAATGAAACAAAATAAGAATAAGAAAAAGCTCTACTCAATAATTTCGATTAGTGATAACAATTTGTTGCATCAACAAGAATAATTTGCTATGTCAAAGGGTTTCTTAATTTATCTCAATTTGGAGCACCCACTTTTAAAGATCCCCTAAAAGCGTGTTCAAATACTTTTTGAATTTTTGAACTACGTGCATTTTTCACTGAGAATTCAATACATTATGTGTTAACATGAGTAGTGAGCAAAAGAAGAAAAGACAGTTAACCCTCAATAAACCAATCTGTGCAGATCATGGGATGCTGGAAACACCTAGATAGGTAATTTGTGGGTTAACTTTTGAGTGCATTCCTGAGTTCAGGGATAAACTGTTTTCAATCAGTATTCTCATTGCCCGGCTCTGCTGTGTGTTATTAATCATGAAACTGCCAGTAGACAGGATAGACTGTGTTTGCAAACAGACTTAAAATGTTAGGTTTTGTGTAATTAAAAAAATAGATAATTTTCACATACAACTGTGTGTGCTTTCACACCACTAAGAGCACTTGCAGTGAGGTAAATGACCCTTTAATAATAGTGATATTACATTTTCTATATTTTTTCTAATTAAACAAAAGTATAAAATTGAATAATGCAATATTCTCACACATCAATACTCAATGTGAATACATGATGTCATTATATACAAGAAAAACATATTTTCCGTTATAGTAAAATAAAGAAACTTGTGCTAATCAGCTCACATATTTCAGTTTAAAGGGTTGCACTGGGAAAACATCTCAGTAACAGGAGTAAAAAAAGTCCATTCCACCCTCCAGGTTCAAGACCAGCTCTGTCTGTTCAATGTATTCCACTTGCTGTGGTCCCAGGTTTCTCTCAAATAATCAGTAAGGTCTCCATATGTAGACTGAGGCTTTGCTGAAATCTCTAAGCATGCATATTGCACCCCCCCCCCCCCCCCCCCCCCCATTGCATTTCAGCAACTTATTAATTTTTCCAGGCTTTCGGCCCTGCTTAGTGGAATGGACTTTTGGGTCCTGTTACTGTTTTCCCAGTGCAAAGCTTTGCACTGAAATTAGCTGATTGGTTTAAGTTTGTATTTTTATTTTACTCTAATACAAAGTCAGTAACATTCTAGACTGAGAAGTTGTCAGCTGTTTTCTTTTCTTTTACATGCATTAGATTGAGTTTTTAAAAAAAAGAACAAAACAATATATCCAAAACTTGAAAATGCATGTAGTTGATAAGAGACTTAACGACTTTACTTTTGTATACAATTACACAATATATTGAGTATTGATGTGTGAGGATATTGCACTATTGCATATACTGTATTTTAATTGGGATAATTTATATAATGTATTATTACTATTATTAATATACTGAATTATAACCATCAATGCAATACATTCTTATCACTAATATTGATTAAGAAGAGTTTTTTTCTTATTCTTAATTTTGTTTTCATTCTTTGACCCAGATTTATAGGTAATGTGGAACCTAAATCTTATGAAGAACAGAGCCCAGAGGACTAGTTGAGGGTTTAGGTGTTTGACTGATTGTAAATATTCTACATTTTTATGAACAGTATTGATCAATACTGGGTGGACCACCCCCTCTAGATCGTTCTTCCACTCTTCCAAAGCTTGCTTGATGGGTGAACATTCAGGGTTTCAAATATAATAGTTTTCTAGGCGTTAGTAAGTTTTCAGGAATAATAAAAGGAAACAACATGGGCCTCATTCTATTATCGTCCGCAGCCGCTGCGAGGCCGCAAGGACCGGCCGCAAGCTTTCTGGCTATTCTATTCCCCTCCGGCCGGGGATTCCGGCAGGCTTGCGGCCGGTGCCTTGCTATCTCTTGCGGCCGATCGCGCCGGAGGAAAGCCTTTGATCTAAAACGGCCGCAAGGAAAGCCTGGTTGCTATTCTATTGCTCCGGGAACCCTGTCTGCAAGGCTAAAAACGAGCCGCAGCTTACTTGCAGCAAACAGGTCCCGCTAGCACCAATTAAGCACATAAAATAGCTCAAATAAAGCCATCCTGCATTTTGAGGAGTCTATAAAGTGATATTCGGTGTTAGCAAAAATAGCACATAATTACCCTATACTCAAATCCGTAAAATATATATTTTTTAATATACGTAAAATATACATGTAAAAAGTCCAGAGTGCTTGGAGCACCTCAGACATGCCCACGCCGCAGCCGGAAAATAAACAGTTAATTTGAACTCGGGTTTGGGCTGATGTGCAAGCTTGAGAGGGGGTTACTTTTAATCCTCATGTCCCCCAATATGATCCCTAGCATTTACAGAGCTGTACAGTGCAGGCTTGAATTTATTTTTGCGTTTTTAGATTTCAGAGCTTACGGCCGGTTTCAAGATATGCGGCCGGCCTTAAGGGGAGATCCTTGCGGGGCCGTATAATAGAATCGCAAGTTAACTGAACCCTGCAAGGAATCGCAGCCTTACGGCCAATTTACGCCCGATAATAGAATGAGGCCCCATGTCTTTTGGTCAACAATGACATTTCCAATATATATGGCTGTAACAGGTCTGGATTGATCAAGATAGGAGTATTAATGAATCATGTTATGAGAAATTCAAGAGCAATATGGGCAAGTTTAGTTTAGCAGAATGCATTTATGCATTTTGTTAAGAATGTTAAAGGGTGTATCACTTTAGAATAGTCTCTCACGAAGCTTTGATAAAAAAGATGGCATACCCATCTTCTTGGAGATGGGTGTAGGCTAATCAAGGATTGCTGATACTCCCCCAGAAGAAATTATAAATTCCAAAACTTGATGGTGTCAGTGAAAGAAGAGAGTGCAAAAGCTGGCTTGCTGTTCAATCATGGCAAACAGCAATCTCAGTTCCTGGTAAATAGATGGGGAAGAATTTGAGGCAGTAACAAATTTTATTTTCCTGGACTCCAAGATCTCTTCAGATGGTGACTGCAGTCATTAAATTAAAATATATTTAACCGTGGCTAGCCACAACTTACTCTCCTAATATCTAACAAACACATTTTTAAAAAAAAAACTTAACTAGACAGGAGACTGGATCGAGGTTTTGGAGGATGAAATCCCTATTTCAACTCTGCTGCTATATAAAAATAGAGACCTATGGACCTGCCCCTGGTAACATAGTGATATGGAAACCATAAAAAAAAAATTCTAACTCAGGTAAGTGCTAAGACTGAGATAGAAAGAAAATGATTTATAATGAATAAGAGGATAATTTACTTATTTGTATTGTTAATTATTTTATTATTGTTGTTATTTTTATTTTTGTTGATTTTATTTGTTTTTGCATTTTTTGTGCATTTTTTTATATTCTATATCTATTCTTGTTTACACTGGTTAAAGTGAATTTATACACTATTACTTGAATTCATTTAATAAGAAAAAAGAAATAGAAAAAATGAGAAGGGTTATTTTGTATATCATTACAAAGACAAAAACAGTAATTTATCACTTTTACAAATAATTGTTTTTTTAATGTTATATTTGATAATTGAAAAACGTTACATAGTTACATAGTTACATAGTTACATAGGGCCTCATTCTATTACCGGCCGTAAATCGGCCGTAAGGCTGCGATTCCTTGCGGGGGTTCTGTTAACTTGCGATTCTATTATACGGCCCCGCAAGGATCTCATCTTACGGCCGGCCGCATATCTTGGAACCGGCCGTAAGCGCAGAAATGTAAAAGCGCAAAAATAAATTCAAGCCTGCACTGTACAGCTCTGTAAATGCTAGGGATCATATTGGGGGACATGAGGATTAAAAGAAACCCACTCTCAAGCTTGCACATCAGCCCAAACCCGAGTTCAAATTAACTGTTTATTTTCCGGCTGCGGCGTGGGCGGGTCTGAAGTGCTCCAAGCACTCTGGACTTTTTACATGGATATTTTACGGATATTAAAAAACAAATATTTTACGGATTTGAGTATAGGATAATTATGTGCTATTTTTTCTAACACCTAAAATCCCTTTATAGTCTTCTCAAAGTGCAGGATGGCTTTTTTTGAGCTATTTTATGTGCTTAATTGGTGCTAGCGGGACCTCTTTCCTGCAAGTAAGCTGCGGCTCGCTTTTAGCCTTGCAGAGAGGTTTCCCGGAGCAATTGAATTGCAAAACTCTTGCGGCCGTTTTAGATCAAAGGCTTTCCTCCGGCGCGAGCGGCCACAAGAGATAGCAAGGCACCAGCCGCAAGCCTGCCGGAATCCCCGGCCGTAAGGGAATAGAATAGCCGAATAGCTTGCGGCCGGTCCTTGCGGCCCCGCAACGGCTGCGGCCGCTAATAGAATGAGGCCCATAGTAATTAAGGTTGAAAAAAGACTTTCAGTCCATCAAGTTCAACCTTTTAAGATCTCCTCTGATCTGCAATATGCGGATTAACTATTAATTCATTCGTTGTTAATTAATTATTAATCAATTATTTAATGTTTTTTTTTTTTTTTCTTATTATTAATTAGTCCAGAGGAAGGCAAATAGAAAAAAAAAAAAAAAAAACAAGCGAGACCAATTGTCTCATGGGGAAATGTAAAAAAATTGGATCATTACTGTCTCTCTAATTATCCATGATAACCCTGAATACCCTTTTTAATTAGAAATAAATCTAGTCCCCTTTTAAAGTTATCTATCGAATCCGCTGTCACCACCTCCTCTGGTAGAGAATTTCACAGATTAACCACCCTTACTGTGAAGAACCCTTTTCTTTCTTTGAGGTGGAATCTTTTTACTTCTAACCTCAAGGGATGTCCTCTTGTCAGTTGAAACCCTCTTGGCACAAAAAGCTCCCCCGACAAATCTTTATACTGACCCTGGATGTATTTATATAAGGTAATCATATCTCCTCTTAGACGCCTTTTTTCTAGACAAAATAAGTTTAATTTGGTTAGTCTTTCTTCATTACTTAGCCCCTCCATTCCCCTTATTAGTTTTGTTGCCCTTCTCTGTACCTTTTCCAGCTCTAAAATGTCCTTTTTATAAAGTGGTGCCCAAAATTGTACTCCATATTCCAAATGAGGGCCTACTAGAGATTTGTATAGTGGCAGAATTATATTTGCTTCCCTGGCTTCTATACCCTTCTTAATACATGCTAATATTTTATTTGCCTTTGCAGCTGCTGCTTGGCTTTGAGCACTGTTACCTAGGTGGTTGTCCACAAACACTCCCAAATCCCTTTCAATATCTGATACAACTAGATTTTCTCCATTAAGATTATAAATTGCATGGCTATTTTCCTTCCCAGATGCATAACCTTACATTTATTCGTATTAAATCTCATCTGCCATTTAGATGCCCATTCCTCAATTTTATGTAAATCCCCTTTGAGGGAAAGCACATCATTTTCTGATTTAATTACATTGCACAACTTTGTGTCATCAGTGAAAGTGGAGACCCCACACTCCAATCCTACCTCTAAGTCATTAATAAATATGTTAAAAAGGAGAGGACCTAATACTGAACCCTGAGGGTGATTTAACTCATGACATTATTCTTTTAATACAACTTGAAAGTTTAAAAAAGTAAAGTTATGGCTAGTCTGGATAAGCTATTAAATAGTGAAGATATATCACTATCTAGAAAGGTCCACATAGTTAAAACTATGGTATTCCCAGTAGTAATATACAGATGTGAGAGCTGAACAATAAAGAAGACTGAGCGCTGTAGAATTGATGCCTTTGAATTGTGGTACTGGATGAAACTGGTTACAGTTCCATGGACTGCAAGAAGATCTAATAAATCAGTACTACAGGAAATCAAGACAAACTGTTCACTGGAAGGTATGATCATGAGGCTAAATCTCAAATGTTTTGGCCATATCATGAGAAGACAGGATTCCCTAGAAAATATGCTGGGAAAGATTGAAGGCACACAAAGAAGGGGACGGCAGAGGCGGAGATGGATAGATGAGGTCATTGAAACAATGAACATGAGCTTGAAGAGGAGCAGTATCTGACAGATGTGCCTGTCGTGCTATAATCCATAGGGTCACAGAGAGTCAGACATGACTAAACAACAACAACAAATGTGTCTGCCGCCTTGGCTACATATTGTAATCTTTTATATTCAATTGGTACCTATAAAGACTATCTGCCACACTTGTACAGCCTTGGACCCTATGCAGATATGTCCTTGAGGAGCTTGCAGAAGTTTATTTTGATTCACAGTGGTACACATTAGAAACTTGGCTACAATATCCCTTGTCATGATTAGAGCTCATGCTATGCCTTTAGCTTTATCATATTCATAGTTGCCTTGTGCTCTACTATGCCTTGTGTATTCGTTGGTGCGCCTGCAGGCCGAATCGCTTCAGTTCATCCTTATTAGTTTCTGCCAGTTCTTGTACTTTGGATAACTGGTTAGCTTTTTCATTGGCTGGAATATAGGAATGTGCATCCACAGCAATTTCTCATACTAAAGATGCTCCCCAGAGTGTTTGTGATACTACAGTGCCTCCCCAAATTGGTTTGTCATCTACAGCCCAATGCTCTTTGTGAAAGGTTGACATCCATGTAATAAGTCCTTTATAGACTGCCCAGCTGTATGTGTAGATGATAAGTGAGCATGTGGTCTCTTCTTTAACCAGTAATATAGCCCTAAGTTAATTGTATTGACTAGGATGCCCTACTGTTCCACATGTTTTTTTTTTTTTTATGCAGCTTCAGTCCATACCCTTCCTTTGGTTATTAGTGTCTCAGAACAATCAGTGAACCATGCATTATATGTCTTTTTAGCTTTAATGTACACAGTAGGTGCAGGAGACCAACCTACACCCTATAGGAGAGTCTCAGGAAGCCCAGACTCCTCCCATATCTGTATATATGGGCCTGGCTTAGACTGGTTAGGCGAGTATGGGGCTTAGACTGGTTAGGCGAGTATATGTCTTCTGATTTGGGCTTTGAGAATCCATGATAACAATCCTTCACCTGGTTGCTGAGTGAACTTGGTCCTTGTCAAGAGAAGGGACCAGCTGAACTGTACAATTAATGGATCCAACCGATTAGGTCCCCTTCTCTTCTGATATTGCGGTTTGAGATCAGATATACGGGAATCCCTAGCACCAATACACACTTTAATTATATTTAATTGAAGAAAACGCATTCTACAAATATGCCAAAATGTAAACAATTATAGATGATCATATGTCAGCACTTTCCCCAAATCTAGAATACATCTTGTAATTTTTTGTATGTAATTATTCAGTTACAAAATATAACAATATACATTCAGTTGTATTACTGATTGCCCAACTAAAATCAAGAAACATGCATATACATTATACAACATACCTTTGATTTGTAATCAGTAATACGTAACTTACTTTGCTAGAAGGCAAAACAAGTTAGAAGAGGAGCAATTTTATCCATTTTTCTTAATTCTCTTTTCAATTCTAAGAATATATTCACTTTAATTATTTATTTACGCTAACATTCTGCTTCTCCACGGTCAAGTATCTGGTTTCAATCAATTCATTTTATTACAGCTACAGTATCATATATTATTTATTCATTTTGTATTTTTCCATATTCCAATTCTTCTGATTTTTAAACTTTCGTAAAAAATACACACAAGCTTTAGCAAAAATTAGCGCAATCATGCCATGTTAATTTAATTTTTTTTTCTATTCTCAAGTCTATCAAACGGATCCAAGATTTTTTATTTAAGCACAAATCCTCCTTTCCACACTTCCAAAGACAATTATTTGTTTCTTCATCCAATCCTGAACTTTTCTCTAAAATTACAAATTTTGTTACGTTGTCAAAAAAGATGTACATAATTTGGATTCCACATTTTACATTTTATACATTCATTCTCTTTAATGCTACCCATTTTCCACATAAGCCTTGATGAATTATCTTCAACTATTGTTCATTGTAATCAGCTGATGGGACATATTGTCTAACTTGTGAGTTATCTCTATTTAAATCTTTGGCCAAGAATGATCTTGAATTATCCCATATATATATGACACATACATTTCTTACCTTTCTGATATTCTTGGATTATTTTACTACTTTTATTGCCCTCCCAAAAATGTGGATTCCTTAGTCTAAGCTTATCACTACAACATTTATACCAATATTTCCTTTGTATGTTATATTCGTCTTGTATTCTTTCAAAATTTTCAAACTATCAAGAAAACATTTAATATTATCCAAATTAATTCTATTCCATTAAAGGGATTATTTTTTTTCTCCTTTAGGGAATTCTGGATTGCTTTTAAGTGGCATTTGATATGTTATTATTCATATGAAAAAGCCGCCAAGCTTTAACCATTGGGTAAATTAAAATATTATTCTTGATATCCCTTTATATTATGTAAAAGGTATGTCATATTTTCATAATCTTTTAATGGCAATTTCCAATCAAAATATATTTTCTATTATTTTCCTTGGCTTAACACTTCCATTGCCATTTTAGACAAAACTGACCAATTGGCCCATTCTGTATTAAGTAAGTACACACCTCCTTTACTTTTTGTCTGACACAACTTTCATAAACAAATTCAACATTACTTTTGATTCTAAATAAAGTTTCTAAACATACAAAATTTTTGAAATACCCTCTATGTATTAAAAACAAGATTTTAGGATAGGTTATCATCTTAATTACACTAAATCTTCTAAAAAATGATAAAGGAAGATGTTTCCATAGCTTCAAATACCGGCCATAGTACAGTTTAAACTCTTGTGATCTAATTCCATTAATCAGTAATGACGTAGTCTGAGAGGAATACATTGCATTTATAGTATGTCAGAAATTACCTTCAAAGCCCATTTTGGTTAAAGATGTCAATATACTGTATGATCCCATTCTACACATTCAAATGCTTTCTCGGCATCTAAACTTAACATTATATTTTCAAATTTAAATTCAACTGATATTCCTAATATCGGATGTCACTGATCTACCCTGTATGAGTCCAGTCTGATCCTTTCCTATCACATCATTCATAATTCATTGTAAACTGTTAGCTGGCATTTTGGTAAAAATGTTATAGTCTGAATTCAGTAATGATGTTAGTCTATAACTATTCATTTCTCCTATTTTATAATATGAAACTGATTCATATAACCATCCAGACCTGTAGCCTTATTAAATTGCGATTCGGCCAATTGAATAGGGCTCTATATAAGCACATAGCATATTTTTTTACAGAAGTTTTTAGTTAGTGAAGTCCTTGCTTTTGGATATAAGTTCACTAACTAAAAACTTATGTAAAAAATTATGCTCTGTGCTTACTTATATAGAACCCTTTTCAATTGGTTGAATCACAATTTAATAAGGCTGAAGGTGTTTTCCCTATTTAAAGAGACTTATTTTATTGTGAATGGTACATTTAACACTTCCAACAGTGTTTGAGTAATTGTTAACATCTCCAAAATGTATTTCTATTTTCAGCATTAACCTATCTTGAATACATTTTAGAATAATATTTAACAAAAGCATCCAATATTTCCCGTGATTTGTTGATCTTTATATCTCCTATTTGTATACAATCTCTATAATTGAGACCTGTCATGATTTAATTGTTTAAGGACTTATATTGCCAGTAATTTATGAATATGGCCAAGGGAGCATGACATTGTTGCATTGGGATTATGTGTTATAGTGTGGTTATATGTTGCCAGTACATGGTTATCATGTATCCTAGTTGTAATATATTATAAGAGGGAAAATGTTATATAGAACATATGTGGAATTGGTAAAAATGCTCTGCATAGAAGTTGCAGATCATTGCACACTCACACATACAGACCTTGGGCCAAGACAGATGTATGTACTTCAAGTAGTCCTAAGCAAGCACTTGAGTTTAACATGAAGGTTTTTTTCACTAGCCAGCTATAGATATCTGGTGAATTTGATCTCAAGAGCTTTGATAGCCAAAGGTTGCAAGTCAGATGGGCTGACATCACACATACACAGATGTACACAAGGGTGTGGTATTGGAGAGTATAAATATGTTGTTTTGATCATTCAATAAAGGTTGAGATATAGTTTTCACATATACACAGTGTCTTGCCATGTAGCTTTAATAACCTGTATGCAGTATTCTCTGCCTGTACCTTTTGGGTCTTGCCCTCTTCAGATGCCATCTTTTGTGCCACAGAGAACAGGAACTACATAATTCTGCTGGGGTAGGTTTGAACTAGGTTCATATCAAGCCCCCTAGAAGAAGCAGATCGTGACAAGACCTTTTCCTGTCTTTAAAAGATAATACTTTATTAACGCTATTGTTACATGCACGACTTAGAAAAAAATCCCACCTTGGAACCAACCTTAACATAACAAACACCAACACGCACTAAGAATCCGACTATAACGGCCGATCAGCGCGCAACTAAAAACAGTGAAAAAACACACCAAATACTCACAAACTACATAAAAAGCTTACCCATAGCAAAGGGGGGCACCCAGGACCTCTGAAAATGAACTCGGGAATTTGGACTTAAATGGAGGTGTAACTTCAGACACACGAAAATCCGCTAAGCGAGAGAAAAAATGGCCGCCAAAAAAACGAAAACGAGGCTCACAGCCCAGCCACGTACAAATTAGACAAGAAGGGATCTGAGATAAGCCCAGGGGATCCGAGATAAGCTCGGAGCCCTGCATTAACCCCACATTAACCATCGCAGTGGGGGTCCCGATTGCACGCTGCAATCAAAAGTCAAAATTACTGCGTTACAGGTCATTAAAGGACCTGTTGTAAAAGAAAAAAAATATACACTGTCACCCTGTCAATCATGGGGGTCAAGGACCATCATGAGACTAAGTATAAACACTATACTGCACTATAGCACTCCCAATAAAACATTAAAGATCAACTAAACATCCTCTACACTAACCTATTAACATCTACACTACCTACCCCCTATTAACCCCCAACACTCGAATTACAAAAAATAAAAATGCCTAAAGTCACAAAAAACAAATCTCACTCACAAAAAAAAAATACATTACACAAAATAATAAAACCTAAGTCACAAAAATAAAAAAAGGAACATTACAGAAAAAAAAATTACAACCCCCCCACCTCACTACAGAAAAAAATACACACCTGAAAAGGAAATACATATAATACAAATACATACAATACAAATACATACAATTACAATACAATTACATAAAATTACAATACAATTACAATACTATCTAATATACATTACACAATCTATCTAAATAAATAGCATAATCTAATATACATCCTATCTATATAATAATACATTCCCAATCTATCTAAATAAATTCCATAATCTAATATACATCCTATCTATATAATAATACATACCCAATCTATCTAAATAAATAACACAATTTAATATACAATACATACTATGCTATCTATGTAAAACCCCTAACATACAATAAATGCTATCTATATATTAACTAATCTAAGTCTAAGCTAAAATAAAAAAAATTAAGACCACTTACCTTTGCAGATGTTCACTGCGATCAGCCAACTACGAGAAAAAAATAAAAAAAAATTAGTGCAACACGTTTACACTAATAAAATAAACATTGTAGACATGCTATACATTACAGACATTCTATACATTATATACATTCTATATATTCTAAATATTGTACTCACCTTTCCGCCATGTCCCGTCCGGCATTCTTTCAATCCTTCTCCGGCACGGCACCTGTTAAAAAAAACACAACATTAATACACATACATCAAAATAAAATACACATAATCTACATTCTACTTACCTCCCCGCGATGTCTCCGGCCTCCTCCGGATCCTCTTCTGCCACGCCCTGTAAAAAAAAAATAATATATATATATACTTACATCCGCACTCCCGGACATCCCCGACGCTAATGAGGCTCCAGGAGAATTTTCAGGAAGAAAATAAGCAATGGCGCCTTCTGATTGGTTGAAAACGCTGTCTATCAAATTCACCCAATCAGGAGGCGTCAATGTGTGAGTCAATCAGAAAGGGATACACCCTAAAATCCCACTCTGATTGGATAATGCACTTATCAATCTTTATTTAAACCAATCACAAGGTGCAGATGCCTTCAGCCAATCACAATGGAATACATCCCCACAGGGTGATTGGTTGGAGATTCTGCGCATTCTGATTGGTTTCACTGACAATAGCCAATCACAATAGAATACACACTCACGTACTGATTGGTGAAGGATTTGCACATTCTCATTGGCTACTGTTAAAATCAATCAATATTACAGCCAATGGGAAGGCGCAGATGTCTTCACCAATCAGTATGTGGGGGTATATTCCATTGTGATTGGCTGATGGCAATAAAGCCTTAGGATTGGTTCAAATAAAGATTGAAAGGTGTGTTATCCAATCAGCGTTGTATTTTGGGGTGTATACTTTTTTCATTGGTTCACAAATGGGGTCTTCTCATTGGCTGAATTTGATAGACAGTCATTTCAGCCAATCAGAAGCCGCCATTGCCAATTTTACTCTGGAACACTCCATAGGAAGGTCATTAGCGTCGAAGACATGCGCCAGGGCGGATGTGTGTCATTTTTTTTTTGTTTTTTTTTAAAGTCACGGATGCTTCCGTAGAAGACGAGGAGGCCGGAAACATTGCGGAAAGGTAAGTATAATGTAGATTGTGTTTATTTTACTTTGCTTTATGTTTACTAATGTAATGTTTTTTTTGACAGAACATGGAGGACGTGACATTCTGGAACGGGACATGCTGGAAAGGTGAGTATAATATTTAAAATATTTAGAATATTTAGAATGTTTACAATGTTTACAATGTTTACAATGTTTAGGTATTTCATGTTAATGTGTTGTATTCATTTTTGGAATCTTTTTTACCGTAGGTTGCTGATCTGAAGAAACATCTCAAAGGTAAGTGGCCTTAATTATTTTATTGTAGCTTACAATTAGGGTACCTATCACATATTATAATTGTCTAACTACGATTCGTCGTCACGCTGCGTTGCGTAGTGCGTACGACTTAGCGTAGAGCGCCGCAGGCCACAGGCGCTCATTGCAGGCGAGCCTCGCGTAGTGTTGCGTAGTGTGTACCAAAACAATAAAAAAAACACTAAATACACACTAAAAAATAAAATAAAGGTCACTTACAGCATGGGGAACCAAGCAGGACGTCTGGAAGTGAGTTGGAACTCCAATTTACATCGATTTAGCCGAGTTACAAAGATTGAAAATCTGCTAAGCGAGAAAAAAATGGCCGCCGAAAAAAATGAAAACGAGGCTATACTACTACGAACTGCGTAAAACACAGCCACAGACGTATGTGTTTGAAAAACAACGAGATAAAGGATGCACATTAACCACACAATGAGTAAAAAGACAGTAGCGAGTACATTTTACGAAACAATATTACTGAATTATGCATTAACACAGATTTCCCGCCTTTGTCTCATGCCACATAGGATTTCCCGCCGAAAAGAACGCATTTGGCTCGAGCAACTGCGGATTTCCCACCTAAAACAATGCATTTGTCTCGCGCACAAAGCCTATATATAAGGCACACTTGACACATAACTGACACTTTCTCCTCAGGTGATGACAGTCTGACTGGACGTTTTCTGATGCCGGGAAATCTCAAGAGATTGTTAGCTCTTCAGTATACTGCTTCAGCATTATTACATTAAAAAAGGTAAATATATCATTTATAATTATTAATTAATAAATTGGTACTTACTTAATAAATAAAAAATAAGAAATTTAATTAATAGAAAAATAATATTGTGCTTACCTGTGTGAAACAATTGTTAATAACATTCATAATGTACAGTAATTAATTAATCATTAATATAAAAATTAGTTAACGTTTAAGAATGTGAATACAAAAGCAACACATTGATTCATTAATTATTAATGTACATTAATTTAAGAATTATTTTGTTATATATTGTGATTACCTGTGTGAAACAATTGTTAATAACATTCATAATGTACATTAATTAATTAGCAACAAATTAATTCATTAATTATTAATGTACATTAATTTAATAATTATTTTGTGATATATCGTGATTACCTGTGTGAAACAATTGTTAATAACAATTATAATGTACATTAATTAATTAATGATTAATATCAAAATTAATGAACGTTTAAGAATGTGAATAAAAAAGCAACAGAGTGATTAATTAATTATTAATGTACATTAATTTAATAATTATTTTGGTATATATCGTGATTACCTTTGGGAAAGAATTGTAAATAACATTCATAATGCATCATTACTAATCATTAATATCAAAAAAGATTAACGTTTAAGAATGTGCATAAAAAAAGGAACACGTTGATTAATTAATTATTAATGTATGTACATTATTTAAATAATTCAGTTCTTATATATTTTGTATAAAATAAACCCCAAAACAAATTGAAAGCCTATATACTCATGCTTACATGTTGATGTTAGATTTAGTCACACATTACTTTAATATTAATGAACATTAATTGATTCTTATTTCATTAGTAATGTACATTATTTTAAGAATTTAGTTGTAACATACTCATTTTAAAATACCACAAAAAATAAAATAAAGGGAAGAGACTCATGCTTATGTCTTGACATTATATTTAGTCAGACATTAATTTAAGATTACTACAGATTAATTGATTCTTATTTAAAGACACAGTAATATTGAGTGTATATTTATAATCTATGCTTTCATATGTGTGTTCATGCTGATTGATTGATATATTTATTTCATGTTTTTAATCTATGCAAAAATAGGTATGTTAAGCCTCATTGATTAATACAGATGAAGTAACATATTATACATTAATTTGACTATTTTGTATAATTGCAGTGAAGTGTAGCTGAATGAACAGAGATAGTGACGTTTGCACACATTGAACATCATAAGGATAATTTGGACAGGTACAGAATTTTAATTATATTACTACGGCAAGATATTAAAAAATATGATTTTAGGTTTTTAATGTAGCCAAATATATGTCTGTTGATGTTCATTTAATGATATCGATGAAGCAAAAGTTTAAAAATATTATCTATTTGATTTTACAGTTTATTTGGATCTGCAAGGGAATAAACAGACAGCGTGACGTTTGCAGCCTCACATCATCCTCACAGGTATAAAATTTAATTTTGTAGTGATGCATAGAAAAAGGCTATATATTATATATTTGGTGAAAATTGAAATTTGTGGAAAATGGAGACTATTTATTTAGTCAATAATGTATGATATTTAGTCAAAACTTGAAAAAAGTTGAAAAGACAATACTAATTAATAATAATATATAAAGAAAATAAGAAGCTTACAACACTTGCAAAAAAAAAGAAATTGATGGTATGCTGTTAATTCAATCAAGAAGGAATGTAATTGAAGGATTAATAATATAAAGATAGATATGTGCAGCTATTTTCGATTTCATATATGTCAATAAAATACTTTGAAAAATGGTTTCATTTCTTTCAGTCTAAAGTGCAACAATTGAAAATGTTTTATTAGTTTATTCATCTACTTTAATGGAACAGTACAAAAAGGAAAAAAAAATGTATACAAAACAAAGAACAAACAATAATTACATCTCTATTTACAATTACAGATTAAAATGGCGGGGAATGGAGAAGACAAAATTGAACGCAAAAGAAGATTAGCAAGGGAAAGGAAGCAAAGGTGGAGAGATGCTCAGAAACCGGAAACTTCACAACGCTTGCAAGAAGAAGATCGACAGAGACTTTTAAATAAAAGAAAGATGAGTAAGAAAGCCGCAAGTGAGTGTGTTGGGGCTTCCAAGAAACGTAAAAGTAAACAAAAACATCTCTGTGAACCATTGTCCAATGATTCTATTTTGCAGAATGACTTAAATGTAGACACACAAGAAAAAAATGTACATATAGAAAGTGGGTCTGATATCTATGTTGAAGAAATGCATGACAATGTGTTTACTACTGCAGTACAAGTAGATACTCATTATTGTGGGTTACTTAATGTGGTTTGTCAGTTTTGTGGGGCCTATCATTTTATAAAGGAAAGACCTACTGACGGAAATTTCATTAGTTGCTGTCAGAAAGGAAAGGTGAAACTTCCACTAAGAGTGATCCAACATTTCCAAATTATAATAATTTCAAACAAAATATAAGGTCTTATAACAGTGCAATTTCATTTGCTTCAATGGGTGCAACATTAGCAGAAAATGTACCAGGACATGGTCCTTACTGTTTCAGAGTTCAAGGTCAAATATACAACCGAACTTCACATTTACACCCACAAGAAGGAGAGCAAAGGAAATTTGCACAGTTATATGTCTTAGATACAATGGAAGCTGTGGAACAAAGAATGACACTTCCAGAAAATAGACAGTGTTTGCGCATAGTCTTTGAACAGCTGGAAAAAATTATGCAAAAAAACCCATATAGTCAAGCATACAAACAATTAGCACAGCTTGAAAAAGAACAACAGGAACATGCTGAAAGACATCAATTGCCTACACCAAGAGTCAATATGGTGTTGAAAAGAGATCGCAACACTGATCAAAGAAGATATAATTTACCTACTGTAAATGAGGTTGCCATGGTGTTTAAAAATGAAGATGGTGAACCACCTTTTCTGCGGGATATTAGAATATATCCACGCAATGAAGAACAACCATTTATCAACATCAATATATTAAGCTGTAATTTAGATCCAATGACATATCCCATTTTCTTTCCAAATGGGGAACCAGGATGGAAACCAAAATTACAATTGGAAAGTTATCCCAATACTAAACTTCGTATTAGATCTAATATTTCCATGCTGGAATATAAAGTGGCACAAACTGCTATCCGTGATTGTTTTAATCCAATTTTACATGGAGGAAAACTCACTCAACAATGGATTATTGATTCATATTTACAAGTTGAAGCCAATAATCTAAATTTCATTAAATATCAACAAAATAAATTACGAGTAGAACAGTATTGTGGAATAATGGATTATGTGGCAGATTTAGCTTCCAACAGAGACATTCCAGCTGGAAGAGCAATTATTTTGCCATCCTCTTTTCAAGGATCTCCTCGCAATATGCGAGAAAGGTATAATGATGCCATGGCTATTGTTACACAATTTGGAAAACCAGATTTATTTATTACATTCACGTGTAATCCACAATGGCCAGGGATCAAGGAAAATTTGAATCTGGGACAAACTACTTCTGACCGACCAGATTTAGTGGCAAGAGTATTCAAAATCAAACTCAATTCATTAATACATGATATCACTAAAGCACACTTATTTGGACAATGTGTGGCTTTTGTTTACACCATTGAATTTCAAAAAAGAGGACTGCCACATGCTCACATACTTTACTTTACTTTACTTTGGGAGATTGTTACACATAGAATGATTCATGGCCCATGTGGAGAGATGAATCCTAATTCACCATGAATGGAAAATAAAAAATGTACAAAACAATTTCCAAAACAATTTCAAATGCAAACTTATGCAAATTGTGATGGATATCCTTTGTATAAAAGAACACAAGGACAAACAGCTATTATCCGTGGCCAAAAGGTTGATAATAGATTTGTCGTTCCATACAAACCACATTTGCTCATCAAGTACAATGCACACATCAATGTGGAAGCTTGCACTTCGATTAAATCAATTAAGTATGTGTATAAATATATATACAAAGGATATGATGCAGCTACTGTTTTTGTACAAGGTGCTGGAAATGAAAACGAAAATCCAATTTTACATGATGAACTATCAAATTATTTAGATGCTCGGTATGTGAGTGCTCCTGAAGCAATGTGGCGCCTTCTGAAATTTGAGATGCATGATCGGTCACATGCTATCTATCGTTTAGCTGTAAATTTGCCTCAAAGTCAGTTGGTTTGCTTTACTCAAGGAAATGAAAGAACTGCATTATATTAAAGTGAAGACAGAGATACCACACTTACTGCGTGGTTTAAATTAAACTGACAGGATACGCAGGCCAGACAATTTTTATACATAGAGATACCATATCACTATGTATTTGTAAATGGTCTATGGCGAGAACGAAGAAGAGATGCACATAAAATTATACCACGCATTTATACCGTCAGTCCAAGGGACATTGAACGTTTCAGCTTAAGATTACTTCTGCTACATGTTCCCGGTGCACAGAGTTTTGAGCATTTACGTACAGTGAATGACATAGTTTATGATACATTCCTATAAGCTGCAAGACATCAAAATTTCATAGCTGATGATACAGAATGGGAGAGGTGTCTGGAAGAAGCAGCACTATGTCAAATGCCTAAGCAAATGAGACAACAATTTGCATTCATTTGTATATTTTGCAATGTACCTAATGCTTTCACTTTGTGGGAAACATTTAAATTAAACATGTCAGAAGATTTCTTGAAACGTTACAGAGAACCAATAGCTCTGGTAAAAACATTGATGGAAATCCAATAAATATTGTTGGCTCATGGATTAAATTGTGCAAGTTTTAATTTACCAGATCCAGGACTTATAGATTACATCAATTTTGATGATTATGACACTGAGTTTCAAAAACAAAAAACCCAAGAAAAACTGGCAACTTTAAATAATTTACAGTTAGAAGCATTTCATGCCATCACAAATGCTACAGATGATGAAATGGTCAAAGACCGGTATTTCTATGTAGACGGACCAGGTGGATCAGGAAAAACTTATCTGTACAATTGTTTGATGAGTTATATTCGATCACAGGGTCAGATAGCTATGCCATTTGCAACAACTGGAATTGCTGCACTTTTGTTAGATAGTGGTAGAACTGTGCATAGTGGATTTAAGCTGCCAGTTCCCATTTTGGAAACATCAGTGTCAGATATTCGACTCAATTCCATAAAAGCAAAAAAAAATTAAACTAACTAAACTAATTATCATAGACAAGGCAACAATGATGTCATGTCATGCACTGCAATGTATTGACAGATTCTTAAAAGAAGTGATGGATAATAAGTTGCCATTTGGTGGAAAGGTGATGCTGTTAGGAGGTGATTTTAGGCAAACATTATCTGTTGTGCCACACGGAAATAGAACAGAGATCATTGAAACTTGTATCAAGACCAGAAAACTGTGGCAAATATTTACACATCTCAAATTAGAATTAAATATGAGATCGGAAGGCCAAAATGAATTCAATGACTGGCTCATTAAAATCTGAGATGGAAAACATCCAGAAATACAGCATTTACCAAATGATACCATTGAAATTCCATCAGAAATGGTTTGCAATGAATCACTCATATCAGCCATATTTCTAAACACTCTTAATAATGAGGATTACACAGACATTGCAAACAAAGTGATATTAACATCAAAAAATATCGATGCCTTGAATGTAAATAACGAAATTTTAAAATATATCAATGTACCACAAAAGAATTATTACAGTGCAGATTCAATTCTGTCAGATGATAAAGACAGTGAATCGAATTTTAGTATCGGATTTCTTAATTCGTTAACACTATCTGGAATGCCCCCACATATTTTACAATTGAAAAAAGGCGCAATTGTTATGTTATTGCGAAATATGAATCCAAAAAAAGGACTTTGTAATGGGACCCGATTAATTGTGCATGACTTAAAAGATCATTTTATACATGTAGAAATTATAACTGGTACCCATAAAGGTGAATGAGTTTTTATACCAAGAATTGATTTAGCTCCAAGTAAGAGTGGTTTGCCCTTTGTCCTTCAACGGAGACAATTTCCAGTTATCATGGCATTTGCTATGACCATCAATAAATCCCAAGGACAAACTTTTAAGTCCCTCTTTGATACAATTGTTTTTTTTTATTGTTTGCCTTCCTCTGGATTCAATGCTAATTTAGTTTAACAAGAGTTTAACAAATATGTTACAAATGATAAAAAGCATGTTATTGTTAAAACATTTTATTTACTCTAAGTTAATATAGTCCGCAGTTACTCAGTGATAAATATGTATTGAAAAGTGTTAGTATTGTTAACAAAATTTTGAATGAATGTTTCATATACAAGTTGCATGTTACAAAGTTTAATGTTTGGGAAATATAAGTTGAAAGTTAAAAAAATAAAAAGTTTAAAAAAATTATGTGTTTTTATTTTTAGAAAAAAAAAGGGACAAATGTAGGTGACTCATTTTGTGTTGCAAACAAATTTCACAACATTTAAATTTTATTGACAGTCATTTTTTGACGGGCAAATCGCTAGTATATATATAGATAGCATGGATTGTATATTACATAGATAGGGGGATGTATTATTAGATAGTATTGTATATTACATAGTGGTATGTATATTACATTATATAGTGGCATATATATTACATAGTGGCATGTATAGTAGATAGTGGCATGTATATTACATAGGGTTGTATTGTAGTTTATTTAATTGTATTGTATTTTATTTTATTTAATTGTGTTGTATTTTAGTTTATTTAATTGTGTTGTATTGTATTATATGTATGTATTATATGTATTTCATTTTCATGTGTGTAATAAAAAAAAAAAATTGTAGTGAGGGGAGGGGTTGTAATGTATTTTGTTATTTTCTGTAATGGTCCTTTTTTTTATTTTTTGTGACTTAGGTTTTTTTTTGTTCTGTAACGTACATTTTTTATTTTTGGTGATTTTAGTTTTTCTTATTTTATGTTATGTAGATTTCTGCTTTTTGAGGAATTTAGTTACTTGAGGCACACAGTACACTCACATTGTGTGACAAACAGCATTTCAACACTTTCTGTTATTGACCGTCATTATTTGACGGGCAAGTCGCTAGTATAATATAATTGTCTTCGCTGTCAAGGCTTAAAATCTTACTCTTTAATTTACTCCTTTTTAAAAAAAAGAATTGCAACCACTTGCTTCTTTTTTCATATTTAGTGAATATAACTTCTTTCACCCAGTCTCTGGCTAAGTTTTTATGCCCTAACTTGCATTGTTCCCTCAGTCGGTTATTGCTTGAGCTTATGACACCTTCTATTTACTGCCTTCACCACATATTGTTCAAACTGTTCTTTGACTTTCTCCTGTTGCGATTCCATTTCATTCACATACATCCGTAACTTAGATATCTGTTCACAGGGCTGCAGCTCTGTAGCCATTTTCTGCTTTTATATTCTTTGTTCCTGCATTGCTTGGACCAGTATCATCCCCACTTATGCTTACTCTGACTTGGAATACCTTTATAAATCAAAGTTAGTTGGAGGCCGCACTCTCTACATATTTCCATGGGCCTCATTAAATTGTCCAAAACGTAGTTGCTGAAGCCCGTAATGTAGTCCGCAAAAGTTACTGCTATTAAATTGGCCTCTTCCTGTTACCCACACTCAATTTGTGAGCTACAGGCCGAAAATTCCTATGGGCTGTCAAAAAACGCAACTCTGACCCATCAAAGCCCTTGATCTTTCAAGGCCGCAAATGTTACAATCGCTAAAATTGCAAATTGATATTAAATTGCAACAATTAAACAAGCCCGCAATTGCCTACAACCCTGTAAATGGCAAATGTGAACTAAAAATTTCTATGAGTACTAGAGCGGACTCGCAAGTGGGTTAAATAACTGTTCGTAACACTGTAAATGCAAATAAAAAATCAATACTGCACTTTAAAATACGGGGAAAGAGATGAAAGGCATTAGAATTATCGATCCCGGCAATCAATGGGTTGATCCATATCATTGAACTCGCATGGTCTAGAATAGTAGATTTATTGATTTTTTTATATTGAAACATTTCTGGATTGCGAGTCCGATGGCAAATCGGACTTCTAAACATTGATTGATTGTGGTTTAAACAATATGTTTTACTGACGTCATGATGACGGTCTCATTTACTATTGGCTGTGTCTAAATTGCAATTTACGGGCTTGCTTAATTGATCATGATCATGCCATGAAATGCTACATATGGAAGCATGGTTTACTGTTTGGGATTTTGGCCATGTAGTTGCAGGCTTTTTCAATTGAATTGCTCTGTAACTGTTGCAAATGTCAAGCCCACAGACTTACGGGCTGTATAAAGGCAACTGCAGGCTTGGAATTTAATGAGGCCCACAATCTAGGGATTCCCAAGGTCCAGAACTAGTAACCCATGTAGGAAGTGGACCTGATGTATCAGAACTATCGCCTTGCCATTTTTAGCAAGCAGAACGTTCTGTTTCACTTAGATATACACTGAGAAACCAAATTCTGTCAAATATGTCAAATCTATCACTGTAAGAAAAAAATGCTTGTTTTTGACTTTCAGTGTTATACATTTCAGGAAAACAAAATGAAGGCTCACAAAGTGGTTACAATAAATAAAACAAACAATACTGTATTCAAGTACAATTAGTTTAAAAAAAATGGTCACAGCTGAGTGTCTCCCTCCGATTCCTTGACTCAACAGAATGTTGGTTTCACGGTCACATTTACCAGACAAAATCACGTCCAAGTCAAGAATCGGAGCATGTCCCCCACTTTTATAGTGACAAGATGGCATTAAAGTACATAAGTCAGCGCCAGCACAAGGATGTAAGCAAATTATGCTGATAAGTTATTATATTTTTAGCTGAATGTGCATTACATAGCAACAGTTCGTTATTTTATTACAGAAACACTGCATGATCAGCCACATGGACAGAATGTCAGCACTCCCTAAGACATGATGCCTCTCTATTTCTTGTTGCTTTTGTGACACTTAGGGCTCAATCTAAATCCACTATGTATATGTGCAGAAAAGGCCCATCGGAACTGCAGCAGTTTATTTTTGTGCAGATAATGTAGAGATTAATTTTCAAACTCCAACAAACCCCACACATCAGAGCTGTTTGACTGCAGCCAGAATGCTGCTATGATCCCCATGCAGCACTGATGTGAAAACTATAGAGCTATCACCCCCATAGTCTGCACAGCAGTGCTGCACAGCTATAGCACCTCCTCTCCCCATCCACCTAAATAAACCCCTTCCCTATCTATAAGTGATCTTCATAAGGATTCATCACCCCTACAAGCCCTGGGAACCTCGGGAGATACCCTCCTCCCAAACTGTAAATGGCAACCCTGGGGATTCCCTTACCTCTAACCCCCGATCCCCATTAAATGTTATAACCATGGAAGTCCACTAAGATTCCCATGGTGCCTAAATAGTAACACAGTGCCATGGAGGTCCTCTAAGAGATATATTATTATTAAACCATTATTAAATAAACATGGAAGGACCTCAGTGGCATATACAATTAACTCCAATCCATAGAGGTCCTGTAAGTACCCCTGTGGCTCCTAAAATCAATTATTTGATTTGAGTGGCATCTACAAATTAACTCTATATCATTATCCAAATTAACCCTATACCATAGGGGTCTATATAGACCACCATGGTAAGCTACAATTAACCCCCTAATATGCCACTGGGGTTCTCAAGGCTCCCTATGGCACCCTATGTATTAAACAACTACACTAATACTATTAAAAATAAAAAAAAACTCCAAAAAATAAAAAAACATTAATTACAAAAAAAATTACCTATTTATTAGAAAAAAAGAAAAAAACATATTTATTACAATTAAGAAAATACTAAATTACACAAAAAAATAAATACCGAAAAAAAATACAATAAAATAAAAAAGATTACAATAAAATAATAAAGAATAAATAAATAAATAAAAAAAAAAAAAACATTTAATATAAAGGATGTACCCAGTAAAAATATTAATTATACTTGCCTTCTCTAATGTTCCTCCAGTGATGATGAAAAATGCCCTGGTCCTCGCTTTCCTGCCCTGGACCAATCGTCTATCCATGTTGATTGTAGGCATCAGATTCCCTTCTTGCTTGATTGAAGCCAATCTCTTATTTTCTGGCCCTAAAAATATCCGTAAAAAAAAAAAGAAATCCTGTGCATCAGGGTTGGCTAAAATAAATGTCCATCAATATGAGCATTCTGATTGGTTAATTTTACATGTCTAGTAGATCTCAATTACATATGGCATGAAGGTCATGCAAGGACCATCCCCTCCGCAAACCCGGGCCCTATTGGCTTCACCTGCTTCTTCACTTCCAGGTTGGGGGGTGGTGAGCACCAAGGAACAATTACAAAAAAATGAGTAATGTAGGCCCAAAATGCACCGGAGCCCTCCATTTATTAGCTCCACCACTGAATGGTTAGTTTAATGATACTAACCATTAATTAAAGATCTAGCTCTTGACTGGAAGATTAGTCAAGAGTGGAGGATTTCCACAGTTTATTCATAGCTTTATACACAAAATCTATCCAATAAATATGTAACGGAATAATTAAATAAATTGATAAATTAAAATGGTACAAATTAGACATAGTACAGCCCTAAATATTCTGAATGAAATATTTAAAATATTTCAAATGTAATTATGCATTAAATATATGTAGTTGATTAATTTAAAAAAAAAACATGTAAAGCAAAACTGTTATTTATTCTAGAGAATGTGTATGGACCATATTACAACTTCTTATAAGAAAAGAATACATGGGTCTTCGTACAGTTGTACTATTTTATTGTACTATTAAATATTGTGAGCTATAATTATACCGAAAAATACCATACAGGGAAATACTTAAGAATAACTTTATGGATAAATAATTTACTCTTTCATCACATGATAAAACATGATAAAGCAGTATGGAAGACCCCTGCAGAGATGCAACATATTTCTACCTCCTTTGAGTACACTAAAATGAATAATAAAAAGTTAAACAGCATCTTGCATGTACCAGCATAAAGTTTAATGGTATGAAAAAACAGCTTTTGGGCTGAGACAGTGATAAAACATCTTCATAACAGATGGAGCTGTACTGGATTGTAGATTGAACACTTTGCATATGGGCTGATTTGGGAAAAATAAATTTAACGCTACACCTGGAACCATGGATTTAAGTAAATTACAATCATAAAGACTCTATTTTAATTTGTGAAATCTAACTCGTGTAATGTATCCTTTATACAGATTGCTCTCTAATTATAAGCAGGTTGGAGATTTTTCAGCGATTACATTTTTTAATGACTTACATATTTTGTCTCCATTGGTTTAAACTTGTGGTGTAAACAAATTAACAGTAGCTGGCAAAAGTTTCCAGTCGTAAGACAGTATTAATGCACAGATGTAGCCCCTGTTACTGCAATTACAACCACAAAATGTTGCATTTTTATGCATGAAAGTTTTTAGTACATTGTGTTCCAACGCAGTAAAGAAAAATGCTGAAGCCTGATCGTTTTCAGTTATAAGCAGCACACGTGTGGTTATTTACTGTACAGGCTGTATTTGTATAACATGTAAAATACCTAAAACTCTTTCTATATATCGTGGTATATCTTAAGTGTTTTTCATTATTCACTCTTTATGCAAAATTATGGACATTAATTAGAAGCAAATAGAAGCATTAAATTCTTAATAGTAAGTTTATTTTAAGGGAGAAATAAAAATGGAAATATACACTCTCTTTGCACTAACTTCTTCAAAGAAAGAAAAAAGAAAAATAAAACATACTAGTCCTTAAACTTAATCATATGCAAGCTTAAGCCCTTTTCTCTACTAACGCTAAACCTATTTAAGTGGTGTCATTTCCACTAAAGTCATATGCATAATTTTATTCCTATTTATCTACTAACCAAAAAACCTAGTTAAATACCTCATTAGTCATAAAGCCAATTTTTTTTAATTAAATTTTCCTACCATTACTAATCACTTACACTTAAATAAAAAAACTAATCCCAGCTAGTTTATAATGCTAACCAGAGCAGGCAAGGTCAGCCTGTCACAGTTTTGCCAATGTGAAATGAGAAGAGAGAGTAGATACTCAGGGCTTTGCAGGACCAGATTTAACATATTATGCAGGACTGCCTGCAACTTAGATGTAATAGAGGTAATACAGTATATACATGCAATTTTCTTTTTAAATCGTTTTTATTATTAGGAATAAAAGTCATAACAGAGTAAGATGTACAGTATACATGCAATTTGTAATACTGTAGATCACAGCTACAAGAACACACAAAAAGGTCTCTATTTGAGGTAACAACATACTCTCAAACTCTGGCCCAATGGAGATTGGAAAGGGCTGGAGTTGAGAAGCAGTGCTTCAGAGCAATATAAACATTTGATTTTTACTAACCACACTTAATAGTATTCAGTCCTATGTTTTCCCACAAATTTTATTTGGGTAATTTACTAGATGAAATGAAAACTAAAAACAAAAAGGAAGAGAATTATATGGCAAAGAGGATTATTAATAGTGCCAAAGTGCACTATAAATAAGAGCTCGAAAACACAAAAAAGAATAAAGTGGCAAAATTGGTGGAGCTAGTGAATAAAGAGCCCGGTGCAAAAAACAAAAAATGTTGTGCACCCCCAGTGGAGCGGGGTTACACAATTTGTGGTCGGGTTCCTCTCCTAGGGCGAGAGGTAGGAGAGAGCAACTGGATGAGAAATTAACAGTAGGAAATAGTAGTAGCAGGCATATCAGAACAGGAAAAGGATAGATATGGAGGAAAATGGAAGATGCAGAATGAATAATGAGTGATAGCAGCCAAAAGAGGGAAAGATTAGTATAGAGACAAGCAAAGCAACTGATAGGCGAGGCGTACAAAAAGGCCAAAACCAGCATTAAAGGGAAAGCTCCCAGTGAAAGGCCCAGTGAAGCCTGCAAAGCAGCAATTAAAGGGGAATAGTGCCAAGTAAGAGCTCGGTGAGGCCCGCATAAAGGTCACAAAGCTGCAAGAAAAGAAAAGGTTCAAATTGTAAAAGCTTGCGGAAGCCCACAAAAAGAGGGGCTGAAAGCTGCAACAAAACAGGGAAATCCCTAGACAAAGGCTAGGTAGGACCTGCACAAAGGCCAAAAGGCTGCAATAGTTGAAAAACTCCAACCAAGCCAAAACAAGGGAGCGCTGAAGTACACCCTCCCTGCACAGACTCAGAAATGATCTGAGGAGTACAAGGAAGAGGAGGGCCAGAAGTGCTTAAGAATGCTGAAAGAGCCCCTCCCACAGGAAGAGGAGGCACAGGAGTGAGCCCCTCCCACAGGAAGAGGAGGGACTGAGGTGAGCCCCTCCCATGGAAAGGAGGGATGGTACCACAATCCCAGGTACACCGGGTCATATATATATATATATATATATATAGTAAAATCCCGGTTATCCGGCACCTAACTAACCGGGTCTCTCAAGCAACCGGATCCGGCATCAATTCCCCATTTAAAAAAAACTCCTGCTAAACTGGCATAACCGTCACCATCCGGCACTATTCGTCAGTACGAGACTGCAAAAAAAAATAAAAAAAATTGTTTTCTAGTAGTTTTTTCTGGGCCCAGTTTAGGTGTTAATGCCTTATCCGGCAATAGGGATCCCTAGTATGTGCCAGATAACGGGGGGTTTTACTGTATATATCTGAAAGATACAACACTAAATATCATAGTACCACCAATACATTGCACCCCCACCATAAGGCACCTGACTTACCTGATCCAAAGATCAGCCCTGGACCCTAGCCATGCCATCATGGTTGCAACAGTCTCAATGTCCATGTGGCCACGTCCAAATACTCTATAATGGGGAGAATTACACTTTATTATAAAACATCACCCAGTATTCATCATTGCCAGCCGGGGGCCCATAAAATTTGAACAGCTTGACAGTCCAGTAGTGCACCTGGGCATACAGTGGGTTAACACTCGCTATTTCTGGCACATTAGCACTGCAATCCTTTGGTAAATCCCCCCACTGACACAATTCCAGAAACATTTCATATACTTCAAAAGATAGCAAAATAATGTTGTAATTATGCAATTGTTATGATTAACCTTATGGTTTTGTGCTGTAATCTTTATATATAGTTCAGAGCGAGGGAGACTTTACTTGAACAACAATTATGTACTTATTTCACTTCCATCTATTATACAAATAAGTATTGACATTTCATTCAAAATCTAGTCCCTTTTAGACCATAGACCATTTAGAAAAAAAAAAAAAAATTCAATTGTGCACAGGACCTTTATCTTGCTGGCTCCCTTAACAATGTGACATTCTTACCTGGACTGCTGTTGTACCAGTAGAATCCCTTACAAACGTATAATACCACATCTGTAATTGACACAATTGAAATCTCTATAGGCTGGCAATCAGACACTATTAAAATTAGTCCACATGTTCCACTAAACATCCTTCAACATCCATCTGCAGCTAGTTTATGAACAAAAATATGTTTGTGAAGTATGTAATAAATTAACTATATTCAAAGCTGTGAAAGACAAGAGCATAAAAGCATTTTTTAAAGAAAATATTAATTTTAAAAGACAGCAAAAACTGTGCACCCAGTTTCAACGAGAACACAGAGATACCCACATAGCTCTTCCAACAGTATAATCTAATCAGAAATCTTCCTAGAAATTAACCATCAAACTGTTTTGGGGAAAACCAAAATAGTTCTCAGAGATATCTGTCCCTGGCCAAATTACCAATATACAGATAGTGTGCACACCTTAGAGAAATAATACACCAACACAGAGTTCTGGTATAAAGCTTTCTCTCGCCTACTGTTTATTGAATCAGCTGCTATATATAACATTTAACAATCAGATAAATGTTGCAACTAGGCAAAACATCAGGTTTATTCGGTAATTCATTGGTTCTGAGGTCTCCGCTTTTACAGAATCTCAGCAAGGCATTGGGTTAATGCATTAAGGAGTCTCTAGGTGTCATCCCACAGTGGGATGAGTCTTTCTCTCATTGGTCAGAAGTTTAGGACAAAGGGAAGATGGCGTTCTCCTTCTTGTGTCCAAGGTGTGGTCGTCATCGTCATCCTTAACAGACCGGAAGTGGTGCTGCCGACATCTTGTATGCGGAAGTGGCAAATCCTCCATCTTAGAGTCTCCAATAATCAACATTGTTAAGATTACGTAATACTGAAAAGAGAAAATTTATGAGTAGGGCAAACACAAAATGCATTTTTTTGTAGATCCTGATCCATAACAGTCCCCCCTAAAATGTCATATTATGTTTTCGCATCATCCAACCCACTCATACTAGTTCATTGTAAAGGTTAGTAACTACTGCATATTGGATAATACAAGTTAAGAGTACATGTCTTTTAAGCTATGGTTCCTCCGGAACACTATTCTTCTGTGGATTCTATGTCCGGATGTTGAAAGCATTGCATGTGAGTATGACATAGGTACATATCTTCGTTCGATCGGGCTTGCCATGACCTAACGTCACACCTACCCTATGTCCTATGCGGCATGGGAAAAGCCTCTATCAGCTAATAGTGTAACTAACTCAGATCAGGAACCATGGCATTCATAAGGCACTCTCCTTCGAGCCTGTGGTCATCTGCTGTAGCATATGAGATGTCTTATAGGTATCATCCTGGTCACTGAAATCTAGTTCTAGGTTCTGATGAACAAAGGTGGGTGAAGCCTTGACCATTGCATCCTGTAGGTAAGTATGTATGCAGGGGATAACACAACACAGAAGGAAGGCAAGTAGGATTATAACGGCAAGAATAGCCATTCCAACTTGTAATAAAACCTTTTGCCAACCATTAATCCATCCGAACCATGAATCCCAATAGTCCATGGTACCAGAATTTTCTTTTAATTCTTGACCAAGATTAGCTAATTTCTGAATTCCCAGTGTGATCTTGCCATTTGGACCTGTGTTATCAGGGATATACGTACAACATGTGTTAGCTTCAGGAAGCATTTTACAAACTCCACCTCACTCTGCAAGGATCATGTCTAATGCCATACGATTCTGGAAGGCCATGTGTGATGTAGCCTCTAATTGTTCTGCAATGCCTTTTAAGGCATCCTTAGTGTAGTTAACAAATTGCTGCTTATTATAATAGAAATAATTAATCCAGGCGACATTCTTATTTACACCAATCATTTGTATCAGTGATTCAAATCCTGCTGCTATCTGGTTTCGGGCTTTAAATTGGTCGGGCATCGATATACACATGTGGGTCAAAACTTTCCTGAGGTTCAGAAGATGAAGTTTGTCTTCTCTTTCTGGACCTTGCTTGGTGGGCATTAGGTAGATTGTCATCATAATAAGTTGGGACAATGTGTAACGGCATTATGGCTTTAGCCAAGGTACATTCCCCACGCCATACTCCTGACAGTCTTACCCTGAGTTTCATATCCCCACATAACCAATATATGTCCCTTAAAGCTTGTGTCTGATTGATTAGCAGTGTGGATGAACCATCTCTATATGTGTGACAAAATCCACTTGTGAACTTCTGCAAATTAAACCCATGAGAAATATTTCTATTGTAGCACGTATAATTTCCGGGGTATATAGTTATACCTTTCCCTGGATGGGGATTATTAGTTATCACAGGGTACGTCTTTCTCCATTGTTCGCACTTATCTATATAATTATGTTTATATTTGAACAAACTCAGAAAACATATATTAAGATCTGAGAATCCAGTCTCAGTAGCTAACGTGTCCTCATATGTTGGGTCACCAGTGGCAGTCATTGTTCCTATAGTCTGTGAGCCGGGTTTTAATTCCTGTAGTAAGGGAGGTAAATCAGGATATTTGTACAAGTCTGCTAACTTAGATTTCCTTGAAAACCTCCTAGTTTTCCCGCTCTCCCAAGCTCCCATTCGATGTGTGTCAGCATCTACTGGACTAGGACTCTGTATAGTCAGGGTTTGTTGCATACTAGAACCGGTCACCCCACTATTCAGGCATCTACCAGTCTTTAGTCATTCGGTCGAGGAGGGATCTGCCCTGGTCATCTTTCTTATTTGCAGCGCCCTCAGGTCTAGATTCCCAGTATTCCCCAGTATTCCACCCTAACGCTCCCCATGAGGAGCAATCTTTACCAAAGATCTCGTCAATGACACACATATATATATAGCCTTATTGGGGGAGCTCTGGTACAAGTCACACTGTTCAGGGACCGTGGGGCATTCGACAACGTCACAAAAATCAAAGGTGTATGTAGCTACGTGTGTAATTTGGGAATTATACCAAAAGGTGATACCATCCTCACATTTTGTGATAGTTACATGTTGAGCCTTGCTCATGTACACTGCAAGAAACAGAATTAACCACTGGGCTGTACTCATTGTGTTGTTTCCTGTTCATCAGGGGGAGGAACCTTTTTGCAATGTGATGGTGGACCCAAGTAGCTTTCCCTTCCAACTTAACCGATGTAGCTGTGATCAGTAGTACTTGGAAAGAGCCTTCGTTTCTGGGTTCCAAAGGAGTTTTCCTCACAAATTTCTTGACCAGAACCCAATCTCCAGGAAGTAGTTGATGAGTACCAGTGATTACTTCCGAATCTGGAATAGAAGAGAACACTTGTGCATGGATTTTAGTCAATGCGGTGGACAGTGCAATCACATAGTCAACAAGTACATCAGATTTTAGTTGCAACTGCTGAGAAAAGTAGCACCCTAATCTTGGAGCAGACCCAAACAGGATTTCATGAGGGGATAGAGCATGTTTCCCCCTTGGAGTATACCTGACACTGAACAAGGCTATGGGGAGACTTTCAGGCCATGGCATACCAGTTTCTTGTGACATTTTTAACATCCTGGACTTTAAAGTCCCGTTCATATGTTCTACCTTCCCGCTACTCTGGGGATGATAGGGTGTATGGAAGGACAGAGTTACTCCCAAGGCTGCCCAAATTTCCTTGGCCAGTATTGCAGTATGCTGGCTCCTCAGAGGTTACCATGAGAGTGGTAGTCTTTTTGGACGCTGATGACGTAGGGTGTGTATTTTCTACAGACTCCAGTCCTTTTGCAACAAGTAACAGCGTATATAATGGTAACACTCTATATTCTGGTCTGGAAGTCAACAGACCTTTCTTTATAGATTCCTTTAGCCCTATCACAAAAGCTGTACTTAGCATCTGTGTGTGTGTCTTATTGTGTGGGCTGAAGCCGAGGTCTGTGAACACCTGTGTGAGCCGTGAATGAAACTTTTCTACTGATTCGTCTCTGTCTTGTTTAATATCCTGCAGACTAAAAGCCTGGTCTGCCAGTTTATCCTTCGCCCATTCTCTTAGCAGTTCACAGAATATTTCACCTGATTCATAGTCAGTTGTCTCACGTGGCAGATCATATGGGTCTATTGTCTTTTGCTTTATGGGCCAGTATGAATCTCCTGCTCTGATTTCACACAAACTAACCAAGTCTCTCCAGGCTGCAGCATATGTCTTCTGTATTTGTGATATCTTTCTATAGAAAGGCGTGGGCTGCTTCTCAGGGTCAGGCAGTGTGTTAATGAGGGAGGTGGCTTGTGTCGGTGTGAATGCAACATACATTAGACTCGCTCTACTATTTCTGTTACGCCCTCTACGTTGGCCCGTTCCTGAGCCCAGGGTCCGACTTATCCACTCCTTCGCACTCTCTCCTACTTTTATCTCATCCTCCCCATCTTCACTGTTACTTTCAGGACGGCCTACGGGAGTAGGGAGTAATGAGATACCGTTTATGTCCGACTGTCTCTGAGAAAGAGGAGGAGTGGAAGCGTCTGTCGTCGGTGCCCTTGTCTGTGGGGCGGCGGCCCATGGTGACGTGTTTCAGTGGGAGTGGCGCAACTGGGAACATCGAGTATGGAGTATACATAGTTTCGTTAGCAGTCAATACAGGATAAAGGGGCGTATTCATCAAGGGGGCGTTCGGTATGACAGGTAGACCTTCCTGAGTGGGCGCCACTATCATCTTAATGGGAAGGTTCAGAGGGTGACAGGACCCCTCCTTAGATTGTGTGTGGGCGCCATTTTGGGGCTGTGGCTGGGTGGAATGTCTTTGTTCAGCGAAGGGCAGTGGTTGTGATGTGCTAAGGTTACAGGGTGTTTGTAGTGCGGAGGGGACAATAGTTGAAGACAAGGAGCTGACTGCTTCACATGGAGCATGATACACATACATTTTCTGCCGGTTCATTTGAACCTCTTTCTCTGTCCAACCCTCCTGTGCAATCGCTTTAGCTACCCTGTACCATGTTTCTGCACTTGGTAACAAACCACAATCTTGTAACTGTCCTCTATTATTTCTCAATACTTTCCGCCACTCTTCTGCCCTCAGATGTCCTCCCACAATATTTGTGAATCCACACACTTTAAACATCTTCTTAGATTTATTTACCACCGCCTCTCCCCCTCTTTTCTTCACTACATCCCGGGCCAACATGCCCTCACTTAGTTTAGTCTGATTCTGCCCCATCTTCCTGTCCTAAGTATAGCACAAGCTAGTTTAGGAGGCAGACAAGAGGAGGGAGAGAGAAGTAACGGGAGAGAGAGAGAGAAACAGACAGACCAGTTGTCTGAAACAGAATTTTTGTCTGAAATGCTCAACTGCTGCGAAGAAAAAATAACTTTGCACGTCTTCCCTAAACTCAGACAATAGTTACCGCCCTCCAGGGGACCACTAGGTTGTAGTGTGTAACCATGCACTACTGATAAGAGATAGCAAGGAGTGCAGTGTATAGCGACAAGTGATTTATATAGACACAAGATTATGGAAGAGAATAACATCACATTTCATTATTAAACATACATCTTAGCCGGTAATATCACAACATAACAGCATATGAGACAGAAATTTTCTCGGAGTAACCTTCTAAAAACATCCTAAAATAACGTTGCGTTTACTTTTTCTTGTATAGTAAAGCTTAATGAAACATTGAATGTCTCCTAGATTTTCCTTTTAATAAGGATTAATATTGCCAAGAAGTAGTGGATACAGGGCTGACTCCAGCAGAGGTAGTATAGTAGGTGTTGTTTGCCTTTAAGATGGGTGTCAATCTCCTCCCGGGACACACCTACTTTTACACAAACATTACTTCACGTACTGTAAGCTAAATTTAACAACAACATGGAAACATGAACAGAAACATGACAGTTATTTCACTTACTGTACAAATTCATACGACCCTAAGCATTGGCATAGAAAGAATTCTCTTAACTAAGATATGTCCTTAAAAGAGTTATCGAGATGGGAGGGGGGAGTACTGTTTTCGCTGCCTGTGCTCTGACCTTGACTGTCACACAGTGGCAGAAAATTCAGCCTCTCAGCTTCACAAGTACAGGGGGAGAAATTCTAAGCCACATTTCTCACCAAAACATGCATCACAACCAGCAATAACAGACCACAGTAAAATTTAAACAATTTCTGCAGAAAATTTCTGACTCTTAAGATATTTTAGTGCAGGGTCTCACACCGTCGTGTGCCAAAATTGACGCCTCCAGGGTTATTGTGCTACCAGGGCACTAACGATCCGCCACTGAAGTCTGCATCCCACATACATGCTTTTACACCTTAGTGTGTGATAGACGTCTCTCAGGGTTTTCACGCTACCAGGGCATGAACATCATGACCCCCGAGAGATACTCGGCTATCAAACCTGAATAGACCCTCCTTAGGAAAGGTATGTCAAATGACACCGATCCCCAAAGTATGTGTATGCACGTCTGTGCATACGGCTCTTCCAGTTTATTGTGCTACTAAGGCACTACCAATCCGTCCCCGGAGTCTGCTGCACGCACACATGTATGTCCTGGACCACAACATCCAAGAAATCACAATCACTCGACCCACACTCTCAACAGTCATACACAGGTGACAGATATCACTGGTACAGGATTCTTAATGGACTTGAGGCAAGTTATTTTACCTGTACTTTGTCGCTTCCCCAACAGCGGGTCTGGATGATCGGCTGAGTCCCAGGAACAGGTGTACCGGAGGTGACCAGGCTCTGCCCGTTCCTGCAGGCTCCGTCCGGATCCCTTGTGTCCGCTGCCGGCTCAGTTAAACCTCAAGTCCCTGTTCGGGCGCCAATTGTTTTGGGGAAAACCAAAATAGTTCTCGGAGATATCTGTCCCTGGCCAAATTACCAATATACAGATAGTGTGCACACCTTAGAGAAATAATACACCAACACAGAGTTCTGGTATAAAGCTTTCTCTCGCCTACTGTTTATTGAATCAGCTGCTATATATAACATTTAAAAATCAGATAAATGTTGCAACTAAGCAAAACATCAGGTTTATTCGGTAATTCATTGGTTCTGAGGTGTCCGCTTTTACAGAATCTCAGCAAGGCATTGGGTTAATGCATTAAGGAGTCTCTAGGTGTCATCCCACAGTGGGATGAGTCTTTCTCTCATTGGTCAGAAGTTTAGTACAAGGGGAAGATGGCGTTCTCCTTCTTGTGTCCAAGGTGTGGTCGTCATCGTCATCCTTAACAGACCGGATGTGGTGCTGCCGACATCTTGTATGCGGAAGTGGCAAATCCTCCATCTTAGAGTCTCCAATAATCAACATTGTTAATAAGATTACGTAATACTGAAAAGAGAAAATGTATGAGTAGGGCAAACATAAAATGCATTTTCTTGTAGATCCTGATCCATAACAAAACCACTAGTTATCTCATACTTTAAAACACTCATTCATGAAAATAGAGAGCATTATACAAAGCTGTGGCAAGGGGTCCAAAACGAACTAAACTTATAGGAAACAATATATTTCCCAACAGTGCATAACATTAAATGTGATTATACCAAAAAAATGGTGTTTGGGAATGACGTTTAAAATAAAAAATCTTTAATTAAATTTTTAGACTTTGGCGCAAGACAAGAAAAATAAAAAAATAATTAAAAATCTTTAAAATAATATATATCACCCATTGGTGTTCATTTGGAAAAGAATAATATCGTTATAACCTAGTAATTAATTTGTATCTATTTCTGATATATATCTCTATATTCTTTCCAATTATTGTGCATTTATATGGGATTCATAACAATGTATAGAGGCTATTCCTATGTTATTATGTTTAATTTTGTGCCTATATTGATAATTATTTATGAAATTCCATCAATTAGATTTATTAAGTGGACATACTACTTAGTTCTCACATTCAGTTTGTACCAGGATTTTTTCTACAGGCTGTTACATATATTAAGCACTTATCTCAGCCTTTCCTATGTAAGGGTCACAATGCTTATGGCCTAGATGGTAATCATAATATATTGTACTCAGCCACATGTTAGTGTATATGAGGAATTAATACTTGTGATTGTTGGAGTTTACATATTTCTTATTCAGTCTTAATCTTTCCATTTTAATGTTTCAAAATCTCAAAAAGAAGTCAATACTTGTGGCTCTGACCGAGGATTCATTTAAAATAGTAACAGCATTGTAGAAATCTTCTGGCTTAGTGTGTCTAAATTTACTTATATTAACATGCACTATGTTTCACTATTATTCGGCTAGGCTACAGATGAAACATTTGTATATTCATCCCTCATATCGTGTCTTTGTTCCTATTTAGATACAAAGATGTTAGCGTCTTTCTATCAACCTGAACGCTATAATACCCATAAGGCACTGCAAGGACTTTGGAGACTGACGTTAGAATGCACGTCCACTACTCAAACGCGCGTTTCTATGCAACAGCGTCTTTTTCAAAGGGGAACAAGCATTGGCGCTGTATTCTTAATCTATTTATAGCTTTTGTGTTACCTTAGTAACCGCGGATTTCTGTATTAACCCTTTCCAGGAATTCAAACTTGATAGGTGGATATATCCATATTTGTAATGAATATTCCTTAAATAAAAAAAAAATATAATTAATGCTGGCTTCTATAGTAGTCTTATTTAATGTGTGTTTCATCTTTGTATATTAACCAGGTAAGTATAGATAAATGTAAATATTTGTATTTAACAAATATTTTTAAAACAGAGAGATGTATACTTCTTATATTCAAGAGTTCTAATCACTTATGTGCATATTAGTATTTAACATATGTATTTGGGCAAGTAGACATATGCTTCTTCTATTGAAGAGTTTATAATTACTCATCACAATATATTTGATAATCTAATATAATGAAAAATCATTCATCTTATATCATGGCATGTATACTTCTTCTATTCAACAGATGTTAATTACTTATATGTATCTGGTTATTTAACACTAGTGACTTGCCTGTCAAAAAATGACAGCAATAAAATTTGAAGCCATGATAATGCTGTTTGCCACTGAATGTGAGGCTATGGCCCCTCTGAGCAGCTTCGGCGCTCATCGCGAGCCACACCTTTCTAACCTTTGGTGCTCATTGCAAGCCCCACGATGAGCGCCTTTGTGTTACTGTTTTGTGTTAAGTCTTAGTGCTTAGGGCTGGTATTTAAGTCTTTCCGCTGAGTTTTACGTCCTCATTTTCGATTTTTTTTTTTTTGGCCGCCATTTTTTTCTTTCGTCCGATGATTTTCGATTGTAAAAAAAGCCAAAATATGAGGCATATTTGTGTGTTTTTGCTGTTTGGCGGTTTGGCCATTAAATTCGTATTTTTGCGGTCCGTAATTTTTCGGCCGTCGCCTTGTCCCAAGTCATACAGGCCATAATTTGCGGGCGTCGGTAAGTTGGGGTGAGCACCTTCTGCGCTCTTTTTTTCTAAGTCCTGCGTGTCTTGGGATGAGCGCCTGTGGTGCTCATCTCCACCAGCGCAATGAGCGCATTCAGCGCTCATTGCATAAGTCCCGTGGGACATATGTGCTCATCTTCACCAGCGCAATTAGCGCCTTTGGCACTCATTACATGGCAGCCTGCAATTTTAACCTGGTTTTAGCAACAACTTTTGGGCAAGCCTGCAATTACGACAACTATACCGTATACTGTATGTGACATGCATTTATGCAAATAGATATATGCTTCTTCTATTAAAGAGTTTATAATTACTGATCAAGATATATTTGGTAATCTAATAAAATGAAAAATGATTCATCTTAGATCATGGCATAGTTGTATAGAACAGCGTCCTTAGTTTAAATTGACATTACTTATAAGTGTTTGCGGAGGTGGAGGCTCTACGCCGCCTCACAAGCGGCTACAAACACCCACAGAAGCGGGACTAAATACGGACTTACAGAAAAAAAATACGAGCCGCGGGACTTAGAATGAAAAATGGACGGACTTACACTAAAAAAATATGAGCCGCAGGACATAGAAAAAAAAGCATTACGAACTTGCAAAAATATGACCTTAACGACGACCCGCGCGCACCTGAAAACATTAAAAAGACAATAAATACACACAAAAATGACATAAAAAGCTTGCCCACAGCAAGGGGGGGGGGTGCATGAAGTGAAGTTACACCTCGATTTAAGTCCAAATTTCAGAGTTTAGACACACGAATATCCCCTAAGCCAGAAAAAAAATGGCTGCCGAAAATTCAAAACGAGGCTATAGGGTCCTAAATCCATTAAACACCACCAAGCACATACGGCTTTTCCAAAAAGCCGTACGAGGTACAAGACACTTTTAGCAAGGGCGCTAAATCATCCACACCCACGTTCCACATTCGCCGCTATTTTACAACACTAACTTACAGAATACGGAAATACACAGCTACACTAACGGCTTCCCCTCGCGCACACAGCCTATTTACACTACACACTGCACACATTGCTGACACTTGCACTTCAGCTCAACAACAGTGCAAACCTACATTGTATGCTGCAGGAACATCAAAACAGATTGTCAGCTGTTCAGCAGAATGCGTCATGCATATATTACTTACAAATAGGTAAAGTATATTAATTTATTAATTATTTCATTACCATACAAAAGTACATATACACAAAAAAAATGTTTTTAAACTATCGCAATAAACACAAAAGCCATTCACCGCGCGCCTCACAATGACCGCCAACGCTGCTCATAGCACACAAACTACACCAGGGGACAGCCTTGCAATTATCGCAAAAAGGAGATCAGCGCCGACCTTACAATGACAGAAAAAGCGCCTCTCATAAAAAAAGGTACAACAATCAAGAGCCTCGCAATTGCCCCGTTATTTTTACGGGCAAGTCGCTAGTCACATATAATAGTTGGCGTAATTGCGAGTTTGTTGTTAACGCTATGTTAAAAGTTGCTTGCGCATACGCAATGAGCGCAAAGGCACTCATTGCGAGGCCCACGATGAGCGCCAAACGCCGTAGGCCTTTGGCACTCATCGTGAGGCCCACAAGACTTTTATTAAGCCTGTAATGCGGAAGCCGTTCGGAGGCCCCCAAAACACACCAATTGATTTCAAAATTAACTGACAACCTCACACACAGCACAGGGGGAGAGGCAGAGAGCCTGTAAGTGAGATTAAAAGCTAATTCTTTCTTCAATTGGCATTTTTCGGCTGTAAAGATATACAGCCTTATTAAGTTGCAATTCAGCAAATTCTAAAGGGCTCTATTTAAGCACACAGTATATTTTTTTTACAGAAGTTTTTAGTCAGTGAACATCGATCTTGACTAACTAAAAACTTCTGTCAAAAAAATATGCTCTGTGCTTATATAAAGCCCTTTAGAATTTGCTGAATTGCAATTTAATAAGGGTGATAGATTTTTTTCAAGGCAGCACATTGGAAGACCATTTCGGGCTTGGGGAAATTGATAAATTTCCCAAGCCCACAAATGGTTTCAGACCCGTAGAGCACAGAGCAGGGAGAGGGAGGAGAAAGACACAGGGAGGGACAGGGGGGAGAGGGTGCAAAGAGACACAGGGGAATTAGTGGGGGTGAAAGCGACACAGGGACGAGAGAGGGGGGGGGAGAGACACAGGGGAGGGAGATAAGGGAAAAAACTCACAGGGAAGGGAGAGGGGGCAAAGAGACAGCGGGAGGGAGAGAGGGGGAAAAAAACACAGGGGAGGTAGAGGGGGGAAAGAGACACAGCGGTGAGAGTTGCGGGTTGGCCTACGCCTGCAACGAGCGCTGAAGCCCCATAAAGCAGACAGGAGAGAGGCTCGAAATGAGCGCCGAAAGTGCTCATTGTGAAGCATGAAAATGGCAGGTTGGCCGAGGCCTGCAATGAGCTACAAAGCCGATCATCGCGAGGCCCATAAAGTAAACGGGGGGAGAGGCTCGCAATGAGCGTCGAAGGCATTCAACGCAAGGCCTGCAAGTTAGAGGGGGGAGAGCCTTGCATTGTCAAAGAATAAGAATAATGATCCCATTATGATACACAAATAAATAAAAAAGATACATAACCACAAAATACATTTTGTATTTTTTTAGCTGTTTCATTGAGTGTTCAGCAAGACCTCTATTTCTTTACTGCCTAATGAAACACTAACACTTGCATATGTCCTTCAACTTTATAATTCAGTCTTAACCTTGACTTGTTGCTGTCTTGACTAGATTCATATTGTAAAAGATTGATCTGAAGTGCCTGCCTTAAGAAAACAGGATATAATCTGGTGCTCCAACAAGCACAATCATCAGGTATGGCTAAGCGTTTGTAATTCTTCAGCATAAATAATTTTAGCCTGCTAAAACCTATGCCATAAGTGATCAATCGAGTTTGACATTTTTTTTACAACAAAAAACATTGCTAACTCTATGCTAGTTTCTGTTTGTTTTTTTTCGTATAAATATACTTTTACCAATGTCTAAAACTTCATTACACATCTTATGCAGTATAGTGGTAAATGAAAAATGATTGTAAAATCATATTATGCTAAAAAATAGTAATAGTTAATTTATTAGAATAATATGATAGCAAAAATTGTAATACAATGTTCATTCATTTATACAAAGGATTTGACAAATTAATTATTACTATTATTATTGCATCATGATGAAATCAGAGTAAAGTAGGCACAGTAGATATACAGTAAATGCCATAATAGCACACTGACATAGACCAGTAAAGGTCCTATGACATTTCTGTTTCAAAGTTGGTCCAGCAAAAGTTATCCACAGGAAATTATACTGATACATCACAGCATTTTCTATAGACAGATACAAATATTTGCTCAGGAGTGTTGCCAATAAGTAGATGAAGTACACAGGCAATAGACTCCATTAATGTGTTAAAAAGGCATGCCCTGCTATGCATCACTCAGGAAATAACCATCTTTTTCTGTGACAAATGGTGCATGTATCACTCTGGAATAATATAATCTTGATTTAGACTTCAGCATTGTTTGGGTTGTCTGCAAATGGCATGTCAGATCATGGATGTGGTAAGATTTGAACATAGGACAGAGTGCTCACTAGGGCCCTCATTCAATTGCGATTTTGCCAATTGAATAGCGCTCTAAATAAGCACATAGCATATTTTTTTTAAAGAAGTTTTTAGTTAGTGAAGACCTTGCTTTTGCATAGATGTTTACTAACAAAAAACATCTTTAAAAAAAATATGTTATGTGCTTATTTAGAGCCTTATTCAATTGGCAAAATTGCAATTGAATGAGGGCCTAGGAAACCTATAAAGCTCTGTACTCACTCAACACACTGTAATCCGGCTCCTAGACTCAGAAAGTTCCTGCAATTTTGACAATGCTTGTTTTTTTAATTCTTAATTTGTCTGCTGCCAGCAACTGACCCCTGGGTTGTCTAACCTCTCTCTTGCCTTCTAAACAGCTATGGTTGCATCTATTGATGCAATTTCCTGCTTCTGGTTAAGTGAGGTGGTAGTAGTATAGTGTCAATTTCAATTTTATCCAATCAACAACCAATGGCGCCTTGTTCCATCTTTCCCCACTCTCTACACTAATAGTCAAAACAGACACCCACATGATCCAGCTTTAAGGAAGTGATGTAGCTAAAACAAAATTGATTTCTATACCCTTAATCGGAGCCTTCAAAAATTTAAATTTTCCTAAAAAAATGTTTTTTTTTTAAAGTTTGTTACTTACACAGCTGTTAACGTGGTTAGTTTGGTATACTTGACAAACAAGTGACATTTTTCTTGATCTACACAGGCTGGTGTAGCACTTTTATTATTACGGCTATAAAATTAGTTGCCCTTATTATATAATTGGTGAGCTACACTACTACATTTATATGGAAGGAGAAAGCTGCATCTTTTAAGAAGTCAAGCCACCTATACAGCTGTTCAAAAGTAACTTTAATTATAGCCTCATTAAATACTCATTAAGAAAGTAATGCAAATTAGTGTGCTGAAACATTGTTTTTCAACTTAAGAGTACATTAAAGCCTCATTAATGACTGATTATTCAGGGTGCACAGCTTCAATGAGTGGAGTGTAGGCACTGTTTCTGGATCTATTGTAGTTAGGCAGTACAAAACCTGAAATGTTGCATAGGTAATTCTTTAGAAATAAGTTTCAAGGGACATCCTGTACAAGCTACTGTGACAAGCCTTAAAGGGACATTGAACATAATTTTCTTTTGTTGCATTTGAAACAGGGTAATTGATAAAGTACCACTGCATGTTTTTTTTTTATTCAAATGGTGCTGCCAAAGCAGAAAAAAATGATTTTGTTTTGCCTAGAAGGGTATTGTATACATTAAATATTTAATATTTATTCCCATTAGAGATTTATTTCATTTTTCATTTTAATAATATTTTTTTATTTTATTCTAATAATTTTTATCTTCTATAAAAAAATTGTTTTGTCTGTGATTTTTTTTAAAGGTAGTGTTTCATTTGAAACTTTTAAATTAGGCTGGGTAGGTTAGTTTTGATATGGGGTTAGTATTATTATTACTATTATTATATATTTATATTATATATATTATACCTATAGATTATGTAGCACTAATGGTACAAAAACAAATGGATAAAATGTAACATACATTTGAAGATGGAGTTGTATTTAGATGGTCAATTGCTGTGGGTTCATGGTGTAGGTAGTGGTGCGAAAGAATGTGCGGTATGGTAAGGCTGCAGGATTTTGACAAATATTAAGTTGTAATCTATGGAGTACCTGCAATCTCCTTATCCCATGGACAGTAGATGCTTCAGCTCCAGAGGCAATGGTTAAATATAACTTTTATTGGTTCACATGATAAGGCAATGTTTCAGGCCAAATCCCAGTCCTTAATAATGCTAGGAAAAAAAGCAATGCTAAACAGCTTTTTTCCAGACTCCATCTGCTGATCCAATTATTGCATATCAACGTTACATAAAGTAACCTCGATAATGCAATGGCATGCAAATATTTTTATGATTAATGTTGAAAATAATTTGGCTTACTCTAATGAAAATGAAAATTTTGTTTGGTATGGTGCAAATTGGTGGTGCTATATAGATAATATATGGAGGGGTGACTCAGAGTCACTTTTGAGATTCCTGAACTTGATATCGATCCTACACATCTCAATTTTACTATCAATTATTGAATTAAATCCATTGATTTTCTGGAGTATTGAATGTCGATGAAAAATTTAAAACTTGTTTATACATGAAAGATACAAATCATTGTAGTTTACTTCATAAACAAGTTTTCAACCCCTGTCTTTTGTAGTCAGTTGGTTAGAGTAAAAAGGATAACGAGTAATCTAGATGAGAGACTTATTGGGATAGTAGATAAATTCAAGGAAAGGGATAAGGTCATAATGTCTTAAAGATTATAATATCTTAATGTCAAGAAAATGTCTCATCCTCCTTCCTCAACCACCTCCTCAACCTCAACCCACCTCCTCGTTCTAAACCCCTCCCCCCCAACCTTAACCCCCCTAAATAACTCCCCCTCACTTACCTGCTTCTGTTCCGGCCTCCGCTCCGCTCCTTGACCCGGCGCGCATGTGACGTCATTAGCATATACCGGGTGCACCTGGATATAGACCTGCATATACCGGGTCACATGCGTGCCGGGTCAAGGAGCGGAGCGGAGGCCAGAACAGAAGCAGGTAAGTGAGGGGGAGTTATTTAGGGGGGTTTAGGTTGAGGAGGGGGGTTTAGGTTGAGGAGGGGGGGTTGAGGTTGAGGAGGGGGGGTTAGAGTGAATATCGGCGTATAACACGCACCTATAATTTGCTCCCTATTTTCAGGAAGAAATAGTGTGTGTTATACGCCGAAAAATGCGGTATTTAATTTTTTTTTTTTTAATCATTAATTAATCCAGAGGAAGGCAAACAGAAAAAAAAAACAAGTGAAACTTAACCAATTGTCTCAAAGGGAGAAAAAAATAATAATTTCCTCCTGACCCCAGATACTGTTGATCGGATTTCGCCCTGGATCAATACTCTCTCTCTAATTATCCAGGATAACCCTGAATTCCCTTTTTAATTAGAAATAAATCCAGTCCCTTTATAAAGTTATCTATCGAATCTGCTTTCACCACCTCCTCTGGTAGATAATTCCACAGATTAACCACCCTTACTGTGAAGAACCCTTTTCTTTCTTAAAGGTGGAATCTTTTTACTTCTAACCTCAAGGGATGTCCTCTTGGCACAAAAAGCTCCCTTCTAGAGAAAGCTTCTAGAGAAAATAAGTTTAATTTGGTTAGTCTTTCTTCATAACTTAGCCCCTCCATTCCCCTTATTAGTTTTGTTGAGCTCCTCTATACCTTTTCCAGCTTTAAAATGTGCTTTTTATGAAGTGGTGCCCTAAATTGTACTCCATATTCCAAATGAGAGTGTACTATAGATTTGTATAGTTGCACAATTATATTTGTTTCCCTTGCTTATAAAGCCCTTCCTAATACATGCTAATATTTTATTTGCCTTTGCAGCTGCTGCTTGGCTTTGAGCACTGTTACCTAGGTGGTTGTCCACAAGCACTCCCAAGTCCCTTTCAATATCTGATACCCCTATATTTGCTCCAATTATAAATTGCATGGCTATTTTTCCTTCCCAGATGCATAACTTTACATTTATTCATATAAAATCTCATCTGCCATTTAGATGCCCATTCCTCAATTTTATGTTAATCCCTTTGGAGGGAAAGCACGTCATTATCTGATTTAATTACCTTGCACAACTTCGTGTCATCAGCGAAAATGGAGACACTACTTTCCAGTCCCACCTCTAAGTCATTAATGAATATGTTAAAAAGGAGAGGACCTAATACTGAACTCTGAGGAACCCCACTTACCACATTAGTCCAATCAGAGTAGGTTCCATTCACAACAACCCTTTGCTTCCTGTCTTTTAGCCAGCTGCCAATCCATGAGCAGATATTTACTGCAATTCCTGTATCCCTTAGTTTGCACAATAGTCTCCCATGTGGCACTGTATCAAAAGCCTTTGCAAAAGCCAAAAAGACTACTTGATCAAGGTTCCTACTAACCTCCTCAAAGAAACTAATTAGATTTGTTTGACATGACCTATTCCTCATAAATCCATGTTGATTCCTACTTATAAAACTGTTCAAATAGACATATTATTGTCTATTATCCCTTATTAACCCTTCTAAAAGCTTCCCTATTACGTAAGTAAGGCTCACTGGTCTATAATTCCCTGGATTTGCTCTTGCTCCCTTTTTAAATATAGGTATCAAATCTGCTTTTCTCCAGTCATCTGGCAGAGACCCTGTGTTGAGTGAATCTTGAAAAATTAAATATAATGGTTTGGCTATTACAGAACCCAGTTCGCTCAGTACCCGTAGATGTATTCAAGGGTTCAAGATGTTTCCATTGTTTTCATTGGGAGTATACAATATCTGGTTTCTTTATCTCTGAAATTACATTTGCTATCTATTTAATTAAGTGTCCCTGGGGGCTATTATGTGTTGGTTGAGGCCACCCGACATGTGCAGGAATACATGAGAGAACAAATAACTACTATTTGAAAGATAAATATTTATCTCCCTGTTTCTTTTCATTTTGTTTACATGGGACACATTATTAGCCAACCTGGGATAGGAGGTAATTTAGAGTTTTTAATAAATAAGAGAGATGTGTTTTGGGTACCTAAACTAGATACAATGTGGCCTAATGATTTAAACAGGAATAATGACCCCTTCTGGATAGCGACCTTGTCATTGTGAAGGGGTTTGGGTGATTCAAAGAAGCTGTGAGCTATACCATGTAGGGTTACACAAGATGGGCAGGTCATAACAGAGAGGTCAGACAAATCACAGTCCACTGGAGAAGGAACTGGCAACCCACTCTAATATCTTGCCAAGATAATCTTATGAACAAGCTCATGAGACATAATGATATGGCACTGAAAGATGATTGGTGACAGAAGGTGCCTAATGGGTAAGTGTGTGTAACACAAAATCTAATAAAGTGGTTAGGCCAGAGTCGAGAGAATGCCCTACAGTGGATATGTCTAGAGGGGAAAGGAAAGTCTACTGCTGCAAAGAACAATTCAACATAGGAACCTGAAACATTAGAACTATGAATCAAAGCAAACTGTACATTGTAAAAAACAAGGTGACAATTAATGAACTTAAATGGATTGAAATAGGACATTTCATATCAGACAATTACCAGATATTCTCCTATTGTCAAGAATCCTGCAGAAGAAATGGAGTGACCCTCATAATCAATCAAAGGATGTCCAAAGCAGTGATCAGTTACAACCCAATAATTAACAGAATAATTCCAATTCAAATTTTAGGCAAAAAATATTTATGGCAAGCCATTTAACATCACAGTCTATTGCCAACCATGGATTCTA